>OY998164.1:27430553-27918053 GCA_963921995.1 Oxystoma pomonae | reverse complement strand
TTTTTAGTTGTATCCCTTTATCATTAAGCGTGTGAAATGTTTACCTTGTCTGAACATAAACTTTTTATGTCAACTTTATGAACGTCAAAGAATTGAAAGCATGTTCTTATTGTTAAAATATGAAAAATATTCTCAAACTTATCGCAAAATATGGGCCGCCAAAAGCCATTTAAATTAAATCATAACGATCCCTGATCGCGTTAAAATATTCCGGTCTGATGGTTGAAGATTTTAATTTTAATGTCAACTCCGCCTGTACGTCAAACACGAGAAAGTACATGAAGGCTGCGAAACTTTTCCGTCAGTTGAAGTTTACGACGGAGCATATAGAATTTCTTGGATCTGAGAAGAATTATTATGCGAGGCTAACTACCATAGATTACACTTTAAAAAGTAAAATCTAAAATAATTAATAACAAGGTTGTTTCCTAGGGTTTGTTTAAGACGCTTCTTCTTTTAAAAGCAAAAACTTAAGGTCGTAGTTACAATCTGGGGAATTGTTTTTAGCAACACTGTACGGGAAATCAATTTAACTATGTCGACCTGAATTTTTGCAAAATTTTACGTCATTGAATTTGTTTTCCATGGCAACGCGGAGACTTTATTTATGTTTATCCACAGTGGAACACCAGAGATTTTTTAGCACCGGGTCAAAAATTTGGGGCTAGGTTACTTATTTTGACTTTTCACGTTCTGCGCCGCTAAAATACCAAGTAAAATACTACAATAAAAGAAAACCATTTATTGTAAAATTACCTGCTAAAAAAAACGCTACCCAACTACGTATTAAAGTAAATGGTGTAATGTTTAAGGTTGCATGTACAGCTGCATTTATAATTGAATTGGAAACACTCCAGCTAGCTGATACACACAATAGGTTAAATCAAAATAAAAACAAAATTATGTGGGGTTATGGGCGCCAAATGCTTCTATGCGAATTCCTAGTAATCCCAGCGAGCCAGTAAAGTTCCCTTGGTTCTTTGGTAGACTCGGGGTAATGCCTGCGTAGCGCTCGCCTTTTTCGGAGGTCGACCGCACACGCGGAGTGGTTTCATATTTGTTTTAGAAAATTTTTTTTGAAAACACATTTTTGAACGATAAACATAACCTCGAATGATTTTCTGTCAGAAAACGTAAAAATACTCTTCTGTCCCACTGCGGTCCGATTTATACTTTGTTGACAAAACACCTGCAGTTACCATGGAATCGTATAAATTCTGCGGTGTGATTGTTTGATCGGTTTTCTTTTCCGGAGTGCACAGGCTTTTAGAAAAAAGGAAATTTAGTTTGTATTTTCGCTAAAGCAAGGAAATATGAAAAGGAAAATGTAATCCAGAGGAAACTGTAAGTATTTCTTTTTTTTTATCGGGTTTGTTCTAAACCACAGTTATTTTGAGGCTTTTGGGAAAGATAACAGCACCAGAGCTTTTATTTTGAAGAAAAAAAGTATTGAGAATTTTGAAAAATCCTTCAGATATTTTTGTTATGCATTTAAAAATGTTCACCCCTGCAAAATTTCAGCTAATTCTAATGTTTAGTTTTCCCTGTCCACTCTGGCAAAAGATTAAAAAAAATAAAGAAAAAGGCGTTGCCAGTTGTACTTTCTTTTACGTAAAATCTGGGGAGAAACTATAGCTTTAAAGCAACCTTACTTTTTAAAGACTGTCTGACATCTGCCTTTGGTGTAAAAACTTGACATAATTATGATTTTACCATAGACTTTACAAAAACAGAGACGAAACAAAGTCAAAAATAATTAAAACACCAATAAATTGCAACACGCGGGGTTAGTATCTCATTAAATGGCAACGCGCGACGCTTTATTTACGTAAATCATAGATATCGTAAATTTAAAATTGATTTCAATTTTATAAGTATTTTGATTCGTTTTTTCTATGTCTATGGTTTTTAGAAATAAAAAATATCTTAAATGCCAATACTGTACCTATGGGGAGAGAATAAAAGATTTCAATTTTTTTATAAATAGTTTTTAAAATTATCCTGTGCCCAAAGAGATTTTGACAAACATTTTTCACACAGTTTTAAATAAATTCTGAATCACCTTGTACACTTAAAGTTAAGCTAAAGTCGGAAAATACACCCTCATGTACACTAAATTTTAGAGTATAAAAGATATTTGCTGTAAAATTATATCTTCCGCGCGTACTCGTTTTTGACTGTCTTTGATAATTAGGCATCAGGCGAGAAATTCGTTAGATCTTAAAGCTTGATACAAAAGGATTCTGTACATATGTTGTACGGAGTTCTTTATTAGATTAACTAAAACAAAGCTTAGTATTTTAGACTGTATCGTCACTGTTATAATCTAGATGCTAACAACTCCGACTTTTGTTTTGGCAAATCCAAGTCTCTTATAAGGTCACTTAACCAAGAAGACCAAGAAAACGAGGAAACGCACTATAAAATATTTATTAAGGCCACAAAAACGGCATAGATTTGACAACACTGCATTGCTGTTTTTGGGCCAATCTTTACCGGGCAGAATATCGGAAACGAGAAAAAGGAATCTGTTGAAACTTGGGAGGAGTGTTTATTTTTGAATTCCTCACAACCGTATCCAGACAGTTTTTTGCTGGACTCTCTCATTTTCGAAATAAAATAAACACGGCTAACAATGGTCAAATATCTTACCTGACTTTTTGTTTAGCCTCGTCGATAATACAGAAATATGTAACAGCAATTTTTTGATTTTTTGAAAAAACAACAGTAAATTTTGAAAAATCCTTTGGATACGTTTGTAAATTTTTATAAATCCTATTATCTAATAACAAAAAAGTTATGGTTTTTTTCTTTGTAAGCAATATTCTGCCAGAATTCTAAAATGCCAAGGTCACGTAATTTAGTAGGCCAAAGGAAACTGAAGTGAGTTCGATTGGAGTATTGGAATTCAGGTTCCGCATAGCCATCGGCCACATGTCAAGCGATAAAAATAACACGGAAATTAGTAATTTTTTTGATGTTGAATAATGATTTTTCTTTTAATTCTTTTTAATTTCGAGAAATTGCAATCTATGAAGTATAAAGCCGAGCATCAAAACCTTTTAAAGAATCATTAATAAATGGTTACGTTCCTAATAAGTTATACTTTTCCTCACATATGGTGTTCGAAACGTGTTCTGGGGTCCTATTTTTGAAACCATACGAAATTATTCGCATGCGACTACTTCCGTCTCTTCCTATACCGTATAGAAGAGGAGTCAAAACATATGCCGATATGCTGATTCATGGGTAGTACGTGAAAGAATAATCGGTTTTTCATGCGAAACAACACGAATACCCTTCACCCACTCGTGCAATATTGATTTAAACCAGTCGAATTCGAACGCGGTTCACACATACTGGCTTATCTTTCGCCTCTCATTTCACACGGTATAGAAAGAGACTTACATAAAAATTGGCTATTATTTAATACACGTATGTGGATATTTTCGTATGGATTCGAAAATCAGACCCCTGAACACTGCACGATCTCACTCGAAATGGTATTAGCGATGCCACCTATTGTTGATCTTTCAAAAAAATAGCAAAGCAGTGTGGTCAAATCTATGCCGTTTTTGTGGCCTTAAGGAAAAACGTGATTTAAGCATTTTAAATCGTTAACAGTGAGATTTACTAAGAGGGTTTAGCCTATTTTAGACAGGTTTGAAGTTTAAGTGAAATTGTTAGTTTTAAGCATTTTATACCAACTTTCTTGAGTTTTGGACATAGTTTAATTTATAAGAATAATTTTAATTATTTTTTATTAGTGAAGAATCATCTTTACACAGCGTTTTGTTGGATTTAAGAAGAAAATTTCGATTTAAAAGAAGTTTTGTAACCCCAGCGGGGATCTAAATGGTAAACACTTTGTTGAGCAAATTAAAATTGACGTTATATGACACTCTTATCAAAATTTAACCTTGTTCATTGATTTTCGCGAGTAATACCCACTGTCTCAAAACCATTTCGATATGTAATCATAAAATAAGGATTAGATTAACTTTAAATTAATTTAAAAGGCGCTTTATCTATCGAAAGTATAAACACAAAACCATTGCAATCGCAAACCACAAATAAAAATATTTCATCAAAGAAGGCAAAGATCATTTACTGGTGCGTTCACAAAAGAGTCATGCCGGCTCAACAAACTGGACGGTACTGGTGCCCGGTTCTCTGGTAGAATATGAGAAACTGGCCATTAGCAAAGTACTGATGAAAAGATACTTTTTAGGGTTATAGTTTATCAATAGTCAGTTAAGTAAAGTGTCAGAATGAGACAGCTCAAAGTTAACTCTGGAGTTAAATGCTTAACTCGCTATTGATAAACTGGCCCTGAGTGTATTATTTCAGTGGAAAGTTTTGTTTGATGATTAAGCTTTTAGATAAACTCATTTTTTTAATTTTATTTTGTAAGTAAAAGAATAGGTCTAGTTGGTTTGGATTTTTTTTTATTAAAAACAGTTTTCGTGCATAATCAGTGACCTTCACTTATGTTTGTTTTGCCTCGTGGTGCCCTCATAAATATATTTTTGTGCTGAAAACTAGTTCAAATTATGGCGTTTTTCTGGACAAAATTGGAGGTGTTTCATTGATTATAGAACAACTTGGGATATAAAACAAGGCAAATTAATTCTTGTAAAAACGGTTACTTAGGGAAATTATGAACGAATTTATTACCAATTGCCACAAAACAATCCTTTCTGGTGGTCTAAAAAATTACGCGAAAAAAAAAATCAAATGAAAAAAGAAATGATTAAACGATGTTTCGCTCTGGGTAACCAACGTGGGCTCATCAGTGGTTTCACTGGTCACCCTCTACCATACATCATTAAACACCCCCATACACTTTGATTTCCAACTTTGAATCACTCACAAATAGGCATTGTTCCGCACTGGTACTTATCCAAGTTACCTGATACGGATTGGTCCTGGCGTGTTAATATTTCCAGTAGGATTATGCTCCTAGGGCAATTAAAACAAAAAAGAGGTTAAAGAAAACCTCCAAATCAGTTACTTCAACCGAAAGGAAACTAAAAAACAAAAGATCAAAAGATCTTGTGTGGAAATAACAAAAATTCAAAGCTTTGGTCTTTTGTGTGTTCTTTGTGGGATGCTCATCCAAGTTTGAATTTTCGTTATGTTCACCCAAGATCTTTTGTTCTTTGGTTTCTTTTCGGTTGAAGTAACTGATTTGGATGTTTTATATAACATCTTTTTTATTTTAATTGCCTTAGAAGCAACTGGAAATATTAACACGCCAGGACGAATCCGTATCAGGTAACTTGGATAAGTACCAGTGCGGAACGATGCCTATTTGTGAGTGATTCAAAGTTGGAAATCAAAGTGTATGATGGCTTTTAATGATGTATGGTAGAGGGTGACCAGTGAAACCACTGATGAGCCCACGCTGGTTACCCAGGGCGAAACATCTTTAATGATTTCTCTTTTCGCTTTGGTCTTTTGTGTGTTCCTTGTGGGATGCTCATCCAAGTTTGAATTTTCGTTATTTCCACGCAAGATCTTTCGATCTTTTGTTATTTAAAGTTGGGGTTTTATTCAAGTAAATAAAATACTATCAAACCTTGGTATTTTTTTATTGTAAAAAAACAAATATTTATTTTAGTTTGGTAACAATGGTAAATTAATATGGCATTAGATATGTAATATTCAAAGACGTTTAACAAAAATAGACCCATCAAGTCATTCATAAATTGTTTTGAAACGCGATCAGTCGTTAGATTTAGGGAAAACCATTTTATGTTCCACTGGCAACGGTGCACCAGACATGCTCCTCCCACAAACCTTATAACCAAAGAAATAGACTGCTAATGCTTATGGGTTTTCTCCCAATAAATGACTGCCTCATGGAAGTGACAGTTTGGTGCTACTGGAACCAGAGTAAACCGACTTGAGTAAAATTTGTTGTGGTTGCAAACCCAATATTTTAGTATTTGATGAATATATAACAAGCACTGCTTGACGAAATTTAAGAAAAAATATAAAACTACTGTTTCTTGAGTATTTTAAAAAATGTATTTAGAAAACTGTTCGAATTAACTAGATTTCAAAGGGGCAGTGTAAACAGTGTCATGACGTGACAACTTATTTTATCTTTATCCACGTTTTTGGTTGGTAGCACTGCGTTTGACGGTCTTGACGTTAGTAGATTCGCCATTTTCTTTATTTTCGTTTCTTGGTTTTCAAAGATTTTGCTTTGGATAGACGTCTGTAAAGACGCGAATCCATAGTAACCGAGAAGAAGATGAAGAAATTTTTTCTTAACGTGTTGTGTTTTTAATATACTTTTTCTGTGCCCTTTTACATCATGAAGTGGAAATACGTTTTCCTATCACAGGTAAGGGTAAATAATTCCTGTTTTTGCCAATTTTCTTTAATACTTCTGCGATCATTGCCTGTATTCTTAAAGGCCCATGAGGTGGTTACAGCTCACCAGTGTGGGGATTCTTGAAAGTGTGAGAAGGGAGTACACCCCAAGGGAGTATCCATGTCCTCATCTTACTTGTGTACTTTTGTATATCTCCACCTCACTCACAAATTTCGGGGAGTACTCGCTGGTTTGGATTTCAAAAACTTTTCAAATTGATAATTCATAACTTTGTGCTAATTCTGTATGTCTATTTTTTTCTTTGTTATTAAAATAAAGCGACAGAGATACTAGCACTAAAACTTTAAATTATCAATATGAAAAGTTGGGTAAACCCAGCCTTATTTTGACTTGTGTGAAAAAATATAGAGACATGCAGAATTTGTTCGCAATAGCAGCCCAGTAAGTACGAATATTAATATTCGAAGGATATTCATATTAGGTGATAAAAGATAAATTGATTGCATACTGTTTGTATGATAAGATTATTAATTATTAATATTTTTTTAAAATATTCCTGTGCTAAAAATATTTGTTTATAAAATTTAATCTAAAGAAGGTTCTAAGAATGTTACAGGAGTATTAAAAAAAAAGAATATTCTACTCATGTTAACTGTACTTAAAAAACCTCTTGTGTCAAAAAAGTTAAATTTTAAGAAAAGGCGATATTAAATTCTGTGCTGCATTTAATTGGTTATTTTATTTTGAGAATTTTCAATTTTATATGGATAAAATTAGTGTAAAATTAATGCTAGTATAAAAATTGTATTTGACTCTGTGAAAAAAAGTGACTTAGTTGTTTTTGCATTTAAACCGAAGATATAATCTAAGAGGAATATTCCTAGAATATTTCTGTGTTTACTGGGAGGCCTCATCTCAAGAATACATCTTGATCCATGCCCTCATTGCAAAACACTTGAGCCAGATGGTTGCCATAGGACAAACCGTTTTTCCATATTGCATAATGTTAATATAAATGAAAATTAGAAGAAAGGTTCGTGGCTATCGGAACCTTTCTTCTTATTTATTTTTCACGAACAAGAAATCTACTTTTTTATAAATGAAAATTTTGGAGAAATGGGAAAGAACACAGAATAAAAAAGTGACTATTTTATAGAATAATTCTTTCTGAATCAGAGAAAAATAAGCATTTTGATAAAATGTGAACCAGAAGCTTAAAATTCGCAGTTGTTTTGTACTTTTAGCTCGCATGCACTTGTGAATTGTTTTCTAAAGTCATCTCTCTCAAGCCCTACTACTTGGTACTACTAATTTTATAAAAACTGGAAATAAACCTATGAACTACAGAGTATACACCAAAATCAACATTGTTGACAGGTTACATTTTGTAGAAAGAAAGAAACATAAATTCTTTAAAAGAGATTTGTCAAAAAATTGCAATACTTAAAACTATCAGCTTAAAAACTTATTTAATCTTAATAAATTTAACCTTGTAGTTCTTATAATTACTGAGATAGCAATAGTGTCCCATGTTAATTAGGACACCCTGTATTAGCATATAAAGTATATAGTATATAGTATATATATACTATAGTATATATAGTATATAAAAAGGGTTTATTTTTCCTAAGGCAACCATGTTGAATCGCTAATCAGCTGATGGCAGTATTATTAAGTATCGTAATAATGAAAAAGTCTAATTATTGTTTTTCTATTTTTTTCAATAGGTTTCCACCAGATGCTGCTATTAGTAGAAAATGGTTACTGAGCATTTGAAGAGACTCTAAGACTGTTATTAAATACCAAAGACTCTATTTTGATCAGCTTTTAGTTGAAGCAATCATTAAAACATACAGCACTTTGAGGCGTCATAGCTCTGCAAATAAAATTAGTGAAAGTATATCAGGATAAAACGTCCGAAAAGTTTTGACAAAACTTGTATTGTTTAAACAACATGTTTTATATATTATCTTTCATTAAAAAATAAGTAGTTTCTGTTTGTAAATAAGTTACTTTTAAGTATTTTTTTGTATTGTAACTTTTTTGATGGTATTTTGTAAATAATTATTTTCTACAAATAAAATTTATTAAGGCTGGGTTTATACAAGCAAATAAAAATTAAAGTAACAAAAATGAAAATAAAAATAAATAATTTTGGTTTATACAGCTGAATAAAAATAACTTGGCAGAATGGTTTAACGATCCTATTTTTAATTTTCTTGTAGCTGTTTGTTTATGGGTTGAGGGATCTTGTTAATGAAATGTCCTTTTTTTGAAGTGCCAATGTTTCACAAAATTTATATAAAAATAAATTTTGCAAAACGTCGGCATTTCAATATAAAAAATAAATTTTGCGAAACGTTGGCATTTCAAAAAAAGGACGTTTTATTAACCAAATCCCTTGACCCATAAACATACACCTTCTAGAAAATAAAAATAACTGAACCAATCAGCACACAGTTTCAATAATTGAAATAACTAAACTAAACTCAATCATACTGTTTTCTTAAATAATAGGTATCTGCCTAAACCAAACCAAAAAATGAGTGAGGTTATGCGCAAATCTTTTTTCAGATAATAAAAGTTCCTCATCTTTCTATTTTTATTTCTGCTGTATAAACGCCTACACTATTTCCCATAAGCTCAACTTTTATTTGAATTATTATTTTTATTTGCCTGCATAAATAAAGAGTACCGAACAGACAGGGTGATTTTTTTAAGGGGTCATCCATAAACTGGCGTAGATACTTAAAGAAGGGGAACTTTTTTTCCTAAAGATAAAATGTACTTTACCCATTTAAAAAATTCATATTTTAAGGGAAGGGGGCTATTATTTAAGATTATTGTTAAAAAAATTGCAAATTTATTATGCCAAAGCCTTTTTTACAATTAGCCGCGTCTAGTGTTATTTGTGCTTCTCAGTTGGTAGTTATAGGGATTTTGGTGCATTGCCAACTGCTTCTTGCACCAAACTGTCAAATACATGAAGCAGTCATTTCTTAAAGCAACATCATCAGTCTATTTTTTTGGTTATAAGGTTTGTGGCTCCTCCTCACACATGCTCCAACCACCTTACGTTTAGCAGCGGCCAGAAGCGGCTCGTTATTTATAAATGTAAAAAGGTTTGGTCTTTATTTTCAGACTTGTCAAATTTTTTTGGAAATACAATCTTCAATTTTTTTATACTTAATAATTGATACCGAGGGTATGGAGAGGTATTATATTTGTCATTGTGAAAATATTTATGTAAAGATATAAAAAAGAATATATTAATTTTTTAAATGTTCTCCAGATAGTTATCTGCCTAATTATGCAAATTCTCTCTCTCTAAAAATAATATGTTTTTAAAAACATTACGTGTAGACATACAGCTTTCAGTGCAATCTGGCATTGTCACACTAATTGTTTACCTTGTGTCTGATCGCAGCTGTGGTAAACATAATGTCTCTATTTAAGTTATACCTTTATGGTAATATTGTTATTTAATTTATTTACCGCATTTTCATTGTTAACATTATCTGTAACAGTGGCCAGTCAATAATTTAAAAGTCCCTTTTCCTCGCTTCTTCATTGTGGTAAAAGTGGTAAAAGATGATTATATTCAATTACTATAGAATAAAATTTCAGAATATTTGTTATAAAAGTGTTTACACGTTTTTGTAGAAGAATTTCTTTAGTAGAACTTGTAATGGTTCTGGTATTAAAAAAATCAAAATAATCGCATACCGTCATCATACCTCTGAATGGATTCTAAATTTGACCTGTAACCTGATCAATACCATAAAAATTGGATCTAAGAGTTGTGATGTTAGGTTGGGTTAGAGAGGGGAAAAACTCATGCTTAATAAAATGAATATCGGGTTTTAGAAGGTTTAGTAAAATAAATAAACAATTTTATTTACTGAAAATACTGACTGGGCAGTGGGCCCCCTTGTATCGCCGGGCCCCGAGGTTTTGCCTTGGGTTGCTAGATGATAGCTACGCCACTGTCTAGTAACTAAACATAACAGAGCAATACCTCTGATTACCTAAATTCAAATATATACACACACAAAAATCACTCTCTCAGTCGAATCCGTGCCAATACGTGCTGAAGAATCAGACTAATAATAATTGTTTATTGCCGCCCTGTGGGTCATTTTCATCTAAGTAAAATAAAAATAGTCAATCTAAGATTCCAGATAACATTATTTCCTTATTTATACGAAACCCAAACTCGGAAAAGTCTAATTAGAAAGACTGAACCATCAGTATCCGTTTACTAAACGATAACAATAAAAACTAGGGAAGTTTATTTTTATTAACAATAAGATAAGGGAACGGAGATTTTCAGAGAAAAACGAACCTATCAGAAACGAATGATTCTTTCTTTTAGAAAAGCATGTGGATAACTCAACAAAAAACCAGATAAATTATTTTGAGTAAGGAAAACTCAAACACTAAAAAGTATTAGTCATAATCCCCTCTTTCTTGCTACATAAAGGAATTTGTGTAGCAAGAAAGAGGGGGATTTTTAAATTTGTGATAGATATCGATTTCTGTTTGCTGCACCAAGGGGCACTGATTGGATCTCTATCCTTTGTTTATACAGGTTGTCCCAACGAAACAGAGGCGTTTCCTAGTTTTTAGAATACGGTTTTCAAAAAACCCTCGAAGAACTCAATTTTTTATTCAAGGCGGACAATTTTTAGCTATATTGAAATTTTTGTAAAACACCCCTTTTTTGAGGGGTGAGTTTCACCATCAGAATTTAATTAGGGAAAGTGGGTCAAGTGATACCTGATTTTGAGCGTCTTTAAATGCTTTTACAAATGAGTTAAAATTTTAAAAATCTAGCACCTATAAAATGGCATGGACCAATTCAAAAATAGTTTTTTTACACAGGAAAAAATCGGCTGGAGTAAACTATTTTTTTTTCTGGAAAGTGAAAAATTTGAGTTAAATTTAAGAGTGATTTTTTAATCTTTTTTGGGGACTTTCATTTGTGCGATTTAAACTATACAATGAAAAACTCAAATTAGAGAAAGATCGAAAGTAGCCGCGAATATTCCATAATCAGTCCATAAAGGAGGATAGAAACTCAAACTAAAGGAGCATAAACCTATTAAGAGTGCAGCATCGGCTCCGACCGGCAGCGTTCGGAAGCCGTCGCTGTGTTCTGGTAGTGAATATCTACTAAGAAGATAAAATTGGAAGTAAAGTAAATTCTTCAAATATTCTGTCAATCCCCATATTTTTTTTTAAATTTGAACGTAGAGCAAAATCTTCAAATATTTGTTCATTCACCATATTTTTTCATTCTTTCAATTCAATTTAAATACGGATTCATACCCCTCGCTAAATTATGAATTTTTATTTCGGAGGTCATAGTTGCCAAAAATCAATCCTTTCATTCGCGATTAGAATGATTGCACCGGGGATTGCACATAAACCAAAATTATTTCTTATTTTAATTTTTATTTGCCTATATAATTCACTTGATGACGACTAATTACTCTGTAAAAAATTAGAGTAAAACTAGAGTGAAATTTCACTCAATTCCGAGTGAAAAATTTATAGACAAGACATCCAGCTAAAATTTACTTTAATATAGAGTTTAATATCTCAAATTTAATTAAACCAATTAGTAAAAAGGACAATTTAGTCAAATATGGGTCAAACTTATCCAATTTTGATAAAATGTACCTTTAAACATTTGTACAGTTTACTCAAAGAAGAGTTAATTTAACTAATTTCTAGTTTAATTTTGCTCTTATGTGTTTCAACTTGCTCTAAAATGGGTTCAAACTTAGTAGAAATGGCTCAATATAAGTGCTCAGTGATACTCTTAGAAGAGTAAAATATTTCACTCCAATTGGTTTGGACCTGTATTAGATCCTTTCCTCTAATTTTTTTACAGAGTAACGAAATTAAAATTTAATTTTTGAGGAATCCCGGGACACGTCGACTTTGTTTGATCATTCCATTTTTTCTTCTACGATACATTCCTCCTAGGAGGAGGCAAATTTACCTGTACGTTTTGAGCTTACTCTAAAGGAGAATATGTCGGAAACAAATCGCTAGATTTTTAAAATTTTGACAGTTTTGTGAAGGCATTAAAAAGATTCTCAAATTCAAATTCACCCCTCCAAAAAGGTGTGTCGTACGAAAATTCCAATATAGCCAAAAAGGGTCCCCTTGAATAAAAAATCGACGTGTTTGACGATTTTTTAAAAATTGTCCTCTAAATACTCGAAAACGCCTCTGTTTCGTTTTCGTTGTGACACCTTGTATACAAACTGCATCAAAAGAGAAACGCTATTAGTAACGTTAGGACTTTTTTAAGTTTAAACGAGTTGACACCGGGAATCGAGTGATAAATTTGCTCAATTATGAGTTAAATTAAATCAATTTTGAGTTAAATATTCTTCATAGCCTTGATTTCACTTTAAATTAAGTTAAATTAATACAATATTGAGCAATTTTTAAACCGTGTACACGTGGATAAATCTTGAAGGGTGAGAGCTTTTTTTACTGTTTTTCGTTACATTTTATTTTTCTTTAATTGAGAGTACGTGCACAAAAATAGTAGTTTTCACAACTAGTAGCTAAAATAGTGCTTCTTTTACAAGAGTTGGTTTAAATAATAAGCGCAGCGAGGTATTTAATTTCGGGTAAAAAACGAACAGAAATCTTTTTTTGCGCCCGTGATCCAAAAAAAGTTCGGCAGCCAAAAGAGTCAAGGTTTAGTTATCTGCAGACAGTTACTAATAGTACATTATAAACCTAGGGAGTAAAGTGCCACATTTAATGCCGCGGCGAAAGGTTTGTAGCCCGAACGTAGGGAGAGCTACAATTCGCTAAGGGATTAAACGACACTTTAGTCCCGAGGTTTATGTACTATTTTATGCACTTTAGGAAAAGATTTTTCTTAAAATTACGTTATTTCTACGCCAAGTGGTTCGTTAACTACAAGAAAGGGTGCTAATAATGAAATCTTGGCCAAGAGCAAGTGCTGTTTATTAATTTTATTAATTATAATTTTCCAGGGATTAGTTTTTTTTTTAATCACTGAGGGATTAAATTTACTTCTAATCTCTAAGTTGAGGGATTAAATTAATTTTTAATCCTTTAGGGATTAAATTTTCTTTAAATCCCTTAGAGATTAAAATTACCTATTTAATTCCTGAAGTGCATAAAATCATGTTTTTGATAAAGGTATAAAAATTTTTTTTTAACAATTATGTATTTTTTTACAAAATTGTAACCGATTTGTAGTACCCACAAAGTGTGTAAAAAATTAGGCACAAAACGTGGTCACGTCGACCCGGCACCCTTCAAAAGCCATATAAAAAAAATCAACTTTTTGAATGAAGTGAACCTCAAAAAAGGGTCAATTATTTTTTTTTATTTAGGTAGTTTCCAAATGTGCTATTATTCAGAAATGTGCAAAAACCCGATTTTGAATTTATTCCTATTTTATCTTCGATACTTTCTGGTCTAGAAATTTAGTTTTCAGTTGTCAATGTATAGTTTTCGGATCTCGATAAATAAGTAGATTGGCCCCGAACGGAGATGGATCCTGAACGACGAGATGCAGGAGCAAAGAAATAAAGAAGAATTACCCCTCGTAAATCAGCGATACCCTCGAAAAGTCGCTCTTGTTTGTTGTTTGTGCATCGCTGCCATCGCCCCACCAGCGACATCTATATATATATTTCCTAATAATGTTCTTCCTGTTATCTCCCGAGCCTACTGTGATCGCTAACTGCTATACGACATATAGGAGATAATCTATGGGCTCGCGTCTTGGGGAAACTTTACAAGAATTTTACACAGAGTATTAAATGGAAATCAATTTAAAAATAAACTAGAGAACTTTAATACATTTTTCGGTAGCGCTGCAGTAATTTTTTTTAATTCTAACTGTTAAAGTGCGATTTTTAGTCAAAAAATGTATTAACATTTTAGTTTGCTACTTTAATAATGCTGAGGGGGACGATTGTCCCTATTTCCCCCTGAATCGGTGCCTGCTTCATTTCGTTAGAGCCTTTGCAACTACCTCGAGACAAGTCTTGTAGTGTATGGTGTGGCGACGTTAAGCTCGGCTTTCAAACGGTACCTTCGATTCGGGAAACCCAGATACTTGTCAAGCTCAATCGAAAGAATACGGCATTGACCAAAAATGTTATCAAAGAAATTAACATTTTTTCCATTTGACGTTTTCTGTTTTTGAACTAAAATTACAAAATTTGAAAAAGGGCCTGTTCTGTGTCTGTCCTATTACTTGTTGTTACTTACTTAGAATAATAATTTACGTCGACGTTACTTACCTTTTCATACATGTAAAAAAACTCTTGTGGCGTCCTGTAAATGTATTCCAAGTACCTTTTTAATAAAAATGACTGAAAATCAAAATACAATTCTGGGGAGACGTCTGTTTATTGCGATTTCTCCTGGATCCATAAAACTCTCCTGTTTTTCGTGTATTCTACATCTTCTATGATTAAATAGTTCAAGGTTCATTTGGAAACTGATGTGGCGTGTCAATAGGAAATGCTTAAATGTTTATTGCCCTCCACAAACGCCATAAATCTCATAATTTTTGTATTCTGTCATTACGGTGAATTAGAAAATGTGGCTTAAAAAAAATTCTCCAAAATTTTAGGGTACCAAACTCTTCGGACCAAAAACAAAAGATCAAAAGATCTTGGGTGGAAAAAACGAAAATCAAACTTCGATGAGCAATCCACAAGGAACACACAAAGGACCAAAGCGAAAAGAGAAATAATTAAACGATGTTTTGCTTTTTTCGCTTTGTTTCTTTGTGTGTTCCTTGTGGGATGTTCATCCAAGTTTGAATTTTGGTTTTTTTCTACCCAACCACCGCTAACGAGTCGTTCAGCCAACTACTATTTAAGCAAATTTAGTAAAACTAGGTAAGTGGTCTCACCTTAGGGAAAAAAGTGTCACTTTCGATTTCAAGAAAAAATATGTCAGCAAAACGTTTCATGATGCCTTTAAAAATTCTGAACATTTTTTTTTCTCATATTGGAAATTTTGAAAAACTTTCTGAAAAACTCGTGTTATTGATGGTAAAAAACCATTTACAACCCATAAAGTTGAAAAGATTTTTTTGTTGTTATTTATAGAATTAGTTTAACTATGACCTTTGCCCGCTCGTTATCAATGACATCATTTTTTCACCAATTTGAATTTGACTGGGGACCTCACATTGAAACATTTTACCGCTACCTTCTATTGTTTCTCACTCTTTTTGACAAAGAGAGATATAAAAATCAGTGCCAAGATGTTGGCCTGTAGATTAGGCATTATTTACGTCAAATACTGTGGCATAAGAGTTAACTTATCGTCAACTCTTATGTCCATTTGCACCGCAGAGTTAAAACCAGATTTAAATTTAAGACGACGATTTTCATTTGCACCGTATTTTAAAACCGGATTTAAGTATCGTTAAACCCGGTTTAGTTAACACCTCTTTCTTAAATCTAAAATTTTAAATTTTCAGCTATTGCTTTGTTTTCATATTTATTGAGTGCGTTGATGAAGACAAAGAATTTTAACAACGTTAATTTCAAAGCAGTAGCTAAAGTAGTTAAAGTAGTTAATTTCAAGGCTGTAGCTAAAGTTACGACAGTCGCTTTTGGGATTGGGTTGATTTTTTGTGTTGTGTAGGGTTTACTGGATTAGTGTTGTATTGGTTTTTTTTGTGAAAATGTAAAAAATGGGTTTTTTGCGACCCTAGTAATTTTAGCCGCGGTATAATTTAAAGTGATTTTCCTATTAGTGATAATGCCTTTTTCAAAATACAATTAGTTTGTTCGTTTTGGAAAGTGGATAAAAGCAGTTGGTTCGCTAATTTTTGGAAGAGAGTAAAAAAACCTGTTAAAAAATAAGATGTTTATGGCAAGGTCATTGACCTGCGTTTTGTTGTTATTGTTTTTTTTTAGTTTTTTAAGAATTTATAAGAAAGAAATATAATACGAAAAGTCGCTTGTTGCAAATCTAAGTGAAAAATACAAGGATTCTGCTAAAATAACTCAAATTATATTTTTGTTACCATAAATGGGCTTTTAGTTAAGGCGAGTGTTTCCAGAGTGTCTGCGTCTTAAAGTTAAATCTGGTCTGCTGCAAACAAATTTTCTTAAATCCGGATTCAAAATTAAATGAGGTTTTATCCAAATCTAGGTGTAAGGAATTTGCGGTGCAATTGGACATTAGCGTTTTTATTTTTTCACCTTTTCTACAAAGATTGATATAAATATTTTTGTGAGAATATTCCTTCTATATTTTTGGTTTTTGGAGATGGAGCCGATGAAACATTAGTTTATTCGAGCCACAAGCGCCTTGTAAAACTATGACGTAGTATGTGATGTCATAGTTTCGAAACTTTTTTGAAATATTTGCATATGAGAAAACGTCTCCGGCTTGAGCATGCAGCTTTGCTAATAAATTTTGAGGATTTATTGAGTTAATACATATAACCGATTTTAGAATTTATAGTTTGTGCGTAGAAAACTCCAGATTAAACTATCCTTTAATTCGATGGTGCACAATTAAAAATGCACATTTAAAATTTCAATCCCTTGTTGCTATTAATATCGTAAAATTTTGACTTTTCCTAATTTTATAAAAAATGAGTTACTAAGGTTTCAAAACACCTTAATCGACGAAAAAAAAAGTTGTTTGTCGGCCTGTTTTCTATTATCTGGCTATATACCCGATAACTCACGAACGCCTCAATAAATTTTAAGAAAATTTGGTACAAAAGTCCTCTATCGATTGGCCATGAACTGATTAACTTTTGGCTAGGGTGGTGGAGGGTTGAAGTGGGGCAAATGGGGATAAAATATTTAAAAAAATTGTAACTTTGGAACAAAAATAAGTAGTGATATACGGTGTTTAGATTTAAGTTTCCATGAATATGGACTACAAATTTGGTTATAAGTCCAAATTCGTGGGAGCTTTAGTTTCCGAGTTATTTGAAAAAACGTTAAAATATATCAAAAGAAATCATAACTTTGGAAGTAAAGCAGTTTTCGTAAATATTACCCAAAAATTTTGTTATAAGGTTCAAATCTTTCAAAGCTACATTTTTCGAGATATTTTCATTGCTTTTCAACAAAAAAATATTGTATTTTAAGGGAATATATAGAAAAAAGTTTTACATTTTTAAAGAATAGGCAATACGGAAATTAAAGATGACAATTATTAAAAATATATAACTAAATTGTATGAAAAGATCGAAAAAAGAACAAATGATCGAAAAATATTTTTTCTGCTAGGCTGGCCTGTTGGGTGTAACTAAAAATGTCTAAACAAAAAATAATTCTTTTTGTTTTTAACATCTACCTACCTGCCGTATTGGCCATTAAATGTAATAAAAAAAGATGAAAAAACAAATGAGAAAAGTAAGGGGCCTTCTTTTTACGTATTATGACCCGAATAAAAACTTAAGAATTTTTTTAAGCTGGTGAAGAAATAAACAGATCGAATGGGTTTTTATATTTTTTTACTGGCATAGGGTATTCACTTTGGACATTTAAATGGATTGAAGTTATAATTTGAATAGTCACTGAGCTTTAGTAGTAGCCCTACTCCATGGTCCTTAATCTATACATATAAATCTCTAGATAAACCATTTCTGTGTACATTGAATTTTTCTTTAATTTTTGCTGTTGGCTTCTAACCAAACCATATACCAATAATCCAATTATTGTCTGTTTTTTTGTTTATCTGTTTGTACCAGTATCACGCAAATACTACCGGATCGATTTTTATGAGACTTTCATTACTACATTCCATGGACTCCTGGGCAGGACATAGACTTTATTTCTTCAAAATCGGTTCAGGGAAACAAAAGTTATGACCATTTAAAGCCAGAAAAATGGGAAAAAGCGGCTAAAACCGCAGGAAAAGATTCGGGACTTTTTCTAGTTTTTAATATATTCAGAGTAACTGTGGAATTTCGGAAAAAATCCAGAAGGTTTACTTTAAACAAAATAACAAGCTTGTATTAAATGCACTCAGTAAGTAATTTTTTATCTTTCTTATACCATAATAAAAGCGATGGGAGCAAACTAAAAATTTTAACTTTAGGTATCGTCAGTGGCTTGATATCGTATATCGGTCACATCGACGATTCACCTAAGAAACAGTTATATTACTGTACAACCTAAGGACATTTTCAAAGCCTTGGCAAGCTCGTCAATCTCACCCGTTCTCAGCTTCTTTAGATGAAAGCATTAGGTTTATAATTCAAATAGAAGAAGAATTTAGTTCTTCTTTTGTAGTTCTCTCTTTGTCACCGTAAAGTTAAGATTTGTAATTTGCGCCCATCGCTGGTATTATGGTATAAGAAAGATAAAAAAATTATTCTCTACTTTTGAGTGCATTTAATAAAAGCTTGTTCTTCAAATTTTTTTTTTAATAAAAGTTTATTTTTTAATTTTTATATCTGTATTGAATTCAATTTGAATCCGCCATATCGAAATTTTCAAATCTAATCAAAAATTCATATTCCCTTCCCGAAAAACCCCTGTGTGCCAATTTTGATTTAAATCGAACAAACTAAATCTTTTCCCCCTTCTACTTCCCTCGTTAGAGGGAAGGATGTACTTAATAATACCACATTATTGAATTGTCGCCGAAACTAAAAACGCATACCACAAACACACACCCTTAATTTTTAGATTTGTAACCTTAATCGTCCATTTTGAATCCGCAATATTGAAATCTTCAAATCTGATAAAAAAATTCATAATACGCCTCCTTAAAAACCCCTCTATGCCAATTTTGATTGAAATCGAACAAACTAAATCTTTTTCCCCTTCCACTTCCCTCGTTAGAGGAAGGTGGGTACCTGAGAATACCATATTATTGTATTTTCACCGGAACTATAAACGTATACCAAATATGAACACAATTGGATGGTGAAATCATCCATCTTGAATCCGCCATATCGAATTTTTAAAATATGATCAAAAATTCGTATTCCTTATCCCCAAAAGCCCCCGTATACCAATTTTGGTTGAAATAGGACAAACTTAGGTGTTTCCCCCCCTCCACTCCCCTCTTAGGGGGCAGGGGTGCCTAATAATGACATATTATTGTATTGTCATTGGAACTATATATAATATACACATACCAAGTTTGAAGACAATCGGAGAAGTGGAAGTCCGTCAAAATGATCTTGAAAAATTTGACACACAATGGGCCATTTTAAATCCGCCACATTGAATTTTCAAAATCGGATTACTAATTTGTCATCTTCATTCCCAAGTGCTAGAACACACCAAATTTCAATGAAATCGGGCGTACTTTAACTGTACCCCCCGCCACATCCTTCGGGTAGTGAAGAGCTTATCATGCTATATTCTTGTGTTGTCACCGCAACTATATAAGCATGCTAAATTTGAAGCCGATCGGATGCCGGGAAGTTGGTCATAATTAAGTAGCAAGATTCCACCCAATCAAACATATCTACATAGTCATTACAAATAAAAGCTTGTAAAAATAATGTTTGATAAATTTATTGGATATTCCTTTTGGCAAAAAGCTGCAGTAATTACTTGAAAAAGCTAAAATATTGTTTTATTACTGTAATTTGCTTTTTATATTGCAATACACAAAAATTTTCTAAAATCGCCTAATTTTAAGATTTTGTTAGCGTGACGAAAAATTAAAAAAATACGGTTAGACTTTTGCCACCAGGTAGCCGATTTCATGAAAAATTACTTGGTGCATTCTCAGAGAATGCTTATGTGCAATCTACAAGGTCATGTTGGTCTGTACCAAAATGATGACTTTTTTACTAGTTTAATTATATTTGCACCCATTTCCCACCTACCTTTATCGTTTAGGTATCCAAATTTTTCCTCAACAGCTCCTTTTTCCACTTATTTTTTTATGATTTTCACTTTTTTTAACTATTGACAACATTCACGACAGAACGCGGTCAATCTCTTCTGGCAGTGCCGGTTTCATATTTTTTTAGTTTTGTTTCAATTACACTATGTATATTTTACCACTATCTGTATTTTTTAAAAGTTTTTAAATAAAACTGACATATATCACGAGTCTTTCATTTATTAAAAAACTAACAGAAGATGGCTGTGGAACATAAACAACATTTTGCACTGAAATACAAAAAACTCTTGTTTTTTCGTTTCTTTATTTATTAATTCCTACTTTTCAACAATAATATAAAAAAACTACTGCCTGAATCAACACGAATGCATTGCATGGTTTATTACCAATCACAATTCACATGCACCTCTCTTATCACAACCAAAAAAACAAACAGTAGGTAAACAATAAAGATAAGTGAATAGATTTTAATTAACATTTGAGTCTGAGCCAGGTAAATTAAGTCACACGATTGTGGAAAAATTTTGACCACCCTAAAATTACGTTACAATAAACTTGTCTTCCCCTTAAATTCTAGAAAAAGAGCGGTTAAAATAATGACACATTTTTCTTTGCCGCAAGAAATAGACAGAAAAAGAATTATGATGCCATGCTACCACCTAATGAAAAAATGGACACCATTATTTAACAATACCAAAATTGGAATAAAAATAAGGAGGCGTAGATTTTATTTTAAGACATAACTTTACTGAAGACAGTCATCAGAAACGTAATGATTTATGACAAGGTGGAGGGCAGGGGGACAAATTTGGCAAAAATTCTGTCATTTTAAAGAGAAAAAAAAACAGTGATCCTTTTCCTTCACAATTTTTAATTTGTTCACTAATGCCTATTATCCCTGACGCGTTTCGAGCAAATAAAGCTCATCTTCAAAGCGTTCCAATAAAACTTAGATCTAAAACAATATGTTTAGAATACAATTTCTTTAAAAAAACAACTATTTTTAAAAAAGGAATGGTAAACTTACAACAAACAGAGACTCCTGTATGGACCATACCATAGTTTCTAAGGCCATACTTTAAAAAAAATTATCATATAAAACGTTCACATTTAAAAAATACAAAAACATTAATTTTATTTTTGGACAGACAAAATAGTTGACATTTTTAGTAGTACTCTTTCAGTAAAAAGGTTTTGTTAATTTTAGAGAAAAGCAGTTTTCAAGGGAGGAAAGTTTGATAAGAATAAGGAAACATTTTGTACGAGGTTTGATAAAAACTCGAGAAATATTTTTGCTAGAAAGTTTAATAAGCACACATTTTGTTGGAAAGTTAAGTAAGGACTGGAAATTTATTTTTTAAATTTGCACTCTTTCAGTAAAAAGGTTTTGTTAATTTAAGAGAAAGGTAGCTTTTCAACTACTTCGTCTGTCCAAAAATAAAATTGATTTTTTGTATTTTTGAAACGTTAACGTTTTATATGTTAATTTTTTTTATGGATTTAGAAACTATGGTATAATCCATACACCGTCCGTCGCTGGTAGCACATTTTTTTGGACATTTATTTCTCACTCTAGAAAAAATGGTTTAAACTTTTTTAGCTCCTTTTTCATAAGGGGGGGGGAGGGTGTTTTAATTTTATGACCTAATTTTGAACGGGTCATCAGAAAGAAGGAGGGAGGGGAAAATATGGCCGAAAGAGTACGGTGTAATATAATTTATGGAACCTTTTAGTTCATTAGACCTCTAGATGCCTCATGCAGTACCCAATGTTTATGCTGAGAGTTGTGAAATGCGATTACTAAAACAAACGCTGTCGGGTTAGAAATAAAAAAAAACGATTAAATACTCAGTTAAAAAACTCAGTTAAAATAAAAAACTTAAAAAATTATAAGGTGTTAAAATACAAAAGTGACAAAATAGGTCCCAAAAATAAAGATGACACCGGCCCTGCCGCCGAGAATGATCGTGTTCTTTCAACTAATAACTATATTGGCGCGTAACGTTGGAAAATGGCGAAAATCTTTAAAAAGAGTTACCAAAAAGAGACTGCTAAGGACAAATTTGGTTACCTAAAACAATAAATGTACGTGGATATATTTTAAAAAGTGGTAAAAAGCCATTATTTTGGCTACAGACCAACCTAAACTGATAGATGACACATGGGCATTCTCTGATGAGATTGCCATAAGCAATTGTGCATGAAATCGGCTACAAGAGATAACAAAACAAAATAACGCAAAATACACACACACACAGGCAATTTAGTTTATAATAGCCCTAAAAGCGATCATTGGGTTGTTTCTAGAATCCAACTGCAAATAGCTTTTTTCTGTTTCATCTTCTTAAAGAGCATTTTGATATTCACTGATATATCTCGGAATACCAAACTCGCCCATGGCCCATATTCTTTAATTTCGGGGAAGGGAGTGCTCTTGGGAATTAGAAACGCACCTGATTGGCCGAATTTTAATTTTTGTGTCACATTTTTGTCAGTTTTGGCAGTAATGGCACTAGTGCCAAAACAGGCAGAATAGTGATACAAAACTGAGATTTCGACCAATTAGGTGCGTTTCTGATTCCCAGGTGCATTCTCTCCCCCAAAATTGAAGAATACGGGCCCAGGTACAACAAAGAAAGAGCACTTTGCATCGCACTTATTTGATTGGCTAACTGCTTTAATCGCTTGTAGGCACTGATCCCAAACCGACACATTTTTATAATGAACAGACTTTAGTAAGTATACGTTCTATTTGTATAAAAGGCCATCTTTTTAAAAAGGAGCTCGTTAACTAAAACACCCTCTTTAGTTGTTCTGTAAATCTCCTGTTTCCCCTCAGCATCATTCGACCTGATGCTCTGTTGTTCGTTAAAAAAACAGCCTTCTTTCCTGACATTAAATAGGTGTGAAAATTAGACTCTTCCCTTTTAAAATATCATTAAGTTAAGATAGCACCACTCAATCAAAAACGAATGATTATTAGGTAATTCATGACGTAAGCTTGAGCTAGGAGGAGGTCGTTAATTTACCCCAGGCTTAAGTATAACTTAGCTAGACAAAGATATAAAAGACAGTCATTTTTTGGGAAAAACCTAAGTTATTGTAGGCTGAAATTGATTTAGGTTTCTTTATGCCATGTTTTATAAGAGGCTCGCTTTTAGGGCGAATACGATAAAAGAACCGTAGAGTACGTTGCTGTGCCCGCATTGTTACGTCTACTCCTACATACCTTCGGAGCGGCTGCAGTCAGGTGGCCTCGTTCCCATGACCAAACCAAAAAAGTAATGCCCTTTGGCCATGTTTTAAACGCGACAGTTACCTACGCGTAGCTCGTGCTAATTTACATTCAATATTCACAAACCTAACCTAATAAAAGACAAAACGCCGGCACGAAAAACCCTTCTATCTACTCCATACGTACAGTCGGTCATGACCAGCCCGGCCTTATCACCTTTCTGGAAATGTATGTAGATTCGAGGCGGCGAGGCATCAAGAAAGGCGGCCGTGGAATTGTGAATAAACGGAAATTCGATTTTCGGATGTTCGTCATTCGGCATGCATGGCCTGCTTGTTAGATCCACAAAAAGATAGTTTCCATCATGGCCGACTACTGCGAAGCAGACATTTAAAATAATATTTGCTGCTGGTGGATCTGACTAGACTTTTAAACAGGACGGACAAGTTATTCAAGAAGAAAATTCCAAGTAGTTTTGGAAGAGCGGTTTATGTAAAATTGCAATGCCTACACAACCATTTTGAGAAAGAAAAAGTTAATTTCCAAATTATTGCTTAAGTGTAGGATTAATGTTTTTCTGTCAGTGACCTTAGCTTCTTCACCTCGACATTTCCTGAGCTAAGGGCATTGACAGAAAAAAATAATATCTACTCTTAATAGTGATAATTTTTATATTCTTAGCTGAAAGACCACAAAATTCAAAGTTGTAATTGATTTATAACTGTCAAAAAACGTTTAACTAGGTACTTGGGAACCAGGTTAATATCATTGGAGATGCTTCTAGCAAATGTAAAAAAAAAACGGAAAAAAACTCCCGGTAAAAAAACCGGAGTAAAAACCCCCAGGAAAAAAATTATTATAACTAACCCAAACCCAACCCGCAAGAGGTATCTTAGCGCAAACTGTGACCCGTACACTTGATTTTAAAAAAAACGCATACATGCAGTTACAAAATGGACCTTGCTAAAAGTGTATAATATATACGGACTAGCAGCTAAAATGCCTAAAAACTTCAAAAGTATGACAATTTGTCATATTGTTTAAAAAATGTCTCTAAAACTGAAAATATTTTTTTACTTAAATTAAAGGCACCCTTATTTTTACATTCAATTTTGAATAATACTAAAAAATCAACAAAAATAATGTTTTAGTAAAGTCTTTATTGAGCAATATTAAATTATCACTCGAGTAACGGACGAAGGCTGTTCTATAAAGACGGCGGTAACCCATTTTGGAGTTGATAAAATAACAATAATACGATGGAAACAGCGCTGGATTCAAAACAATTCGACGAATAGGAAACTTGGATTAGGACAAAAACGATGGTAAAATTGATACTAATTATTTGAACTTAAAACAAAAGTAAAATAAATAATTTAGTATTTAATAGGATCACCATTTCTCTCTGTTATAAGCTGCAAACGTCTGGGCATTGACAAGGTTAAATTTTGAAAATACTGATGGTCTTCTGAGAGCTGATCCAATGCGCGATATACAGACCGCTTCATGCCACTGCGAACATAGGGGGAATCAAGTCCAATTTACTCTCCGTGCCGTACGACCGAGGTGGATTCGAAGCACGCTGCAGTGTTATCTTTTGGAAATTCATTTTGTTTTTATTATTTTGCTTTATTTCTGCCTTGCTCGAGAAACAGATGGGTAAGTTCTTAATTGAAATAATACATTTTTAAAACCAAAAATGGATGTCTACGAAGTTGCCGAAAAAGTGCAGATGGTCAAATGGTCAAATCGTCATAACCCAACACACGTTCGATATTGGTCGAGGGAAAATTTGCATTTGTATTTTGACGTAAGAACACAGTATCCCCAAAAAATAAATGTTTGGGGAGGGGGTATTATAGGGGAACACGTAATTGGGCCATTTTTTATTAACGGCAATTGCAATTTGAATGGTCCTAGATACTTGGATCTACTGCAGCAGCACATTATTCCAACTGCTAGGCAGTTGTTAGGTGTAAGATTTGGTGAAACATGGTTTCAACAAGATGGTTGTTCCGCTCACAATGTTGGCCTTGTTAGGGAATATCTTGATAATGTATTTCCTAATCGGGTTATAAGTACACGGGGAACTATTTTATGGCCAGCTCGATCTCCCGATCTTGCTCCTAATGACTTCTATCTGTTTTTGAAGAAGCTTTTCAAATTATCACCCCTAACATGCTTGGAAACGTTAGAAGGGGTTTTTATAGTAGGCTCGGATATTGTCTAGCCGAGCAAGGAGGACTTTTCGAACATTTGCTTTAATTTTTTTTTGACTGGGAGAATCTTTTTGGTTTTTAGAATGTATTATTTTATTTTGAGAACTTGCTTTTATTTTGTTCCTCCTTATTATTTTCATTGTAACACGACGTCACTGATAAATCTGAGCAGTTGACAATAAAACGCTCTTATTTATCAGTGACAAAAAATAAGAAAATTACGTTATAAAAATTTGCGTATTTATTGACCAAATTCCGGTTTCATTGACTACGCTCCACACAGCAGCGTGGTTAGAGGCGTACTAAATACCAAAGGAAAGTCATGCAAGTGGTGATCGCAAGCCTGAGTATTGGTTGCTTCACTGATAGGCGTGCGGTGTCTCTGCATGTACGTACACTGGCAAATTAGACTTCTTCCGCCCTATGTTCGCAGTAGCTTGAAGCGGTGTGTATAGCATCGCTTAACTCTTCAGCATTTCGTGGTCTCAAATTCCTTTGGTATATTATTTTAACGAATGGACCCCATATATTTTCCATTGAGTTAAGGTTAGGGCTGTTGGCTGGCCTAGGAAGTGTTTCTATATTATCATTCTGAAACCATTGGCGAACAACATTAGCCGTGTGTACTGAACATTTGTCGTGCTGATAAACGAAGTCTCTCCAAAAAATAACCCAAACCTCTAGCACTAAGCTAGCCCCACATGTTTACAGAAAAATGTCCAGCTATTTGAATTTGGTTTGTATAGTCGTGTTCAAATCTAGAACTTGGTGGACGATAAACCAAAATTCTCCTGCTTTCCTATCCGTAGAATTATTTTCAATCCAGCGCTTTTGTCATCGCATTATCGTCATTTTATCAACTCCAAAATGAGTGGCCGCTCTTCTTATTGACCAGCCGTCTTCTATAACTCGAGTGATAATTTGAACTTTTGTAAATGTTGATATCTGTTGCATTTTTAAGGATGTCACACTGAATTTTAAGCTAACAGGCATACTAAGCTGGTGGTGCTTTATAATAGTATACACTAATGGAAAGCTAAATTTTGTGGCATAGAAAAGAATGCATGTATGAGTTTTTTTTTAAATCAAGTGTAGCTAAGGACAACGCGCCGAATATCCAAAGTTGAATCATAAAATATGAGACATAGTTGTACAAATCTCTATAGAAAAAAAAGAAAATACTTAACAACTGGGTGTAACATATCTCAAAAATTAATGTTTATAAAAAAGCAATTTACAACCAAAATAAATTTGGCGAGTATATATCGACTATATTATATATGCTCTACATCCACTTAGAAACAATTTTTGGCTAATCGAAAGCAAATCTTAGGTAACAACAATTATTTTTATTGACGTATACCAATCAAATCAACTCGAAGTAAATCCATTCCGCATTAGCAGTCAATCAAATCATAATCAAGAGAAACTCATTCTTATTTCTGGAGGGTTACTTCGATTTGAAGACCGAAGTTTTAATATAATTGAGCGAGCACAATATAAGTCATAAATAAGAATAGAGCGCCGAAATGAAGTGGGAATGCAGCAACAACTAACTACTTGTATATTGTAGGTGCATTCATCTACAATCATAACCAATGGGGATTATAATTCGTGTGGACCCAATCTTAAAATTTTAAATATCTTTTTTTGGTAGTGATCCTATACAAGAAAAGTCCTATGGCGTCCAAAGGACGGTAGGTGAGCGGTAATATTTGTGGGTGGACGGGTGTTCTGAACGCAACGGATCAAAATTAAAAATTAATTTATAATTTTTATCACGCTACTAGCATTTACGACATTTATAGGGCTTTAAACTAACTAAAAATAGACAAAAATATTTCTACTGTAAAGAAGATTTTGTAAAAAGTAACACTTAATTGTGGCATATCGGGCAACCGTTTTGCTTGTCTCTTCATTATTATCAGACCTCCGAAATCATGCAGCAACGCTAAGCCCATCAGATAAATTTCCGTCATATGTTTTCAATCTTCTGAGGGATGAGAAGCTTCTTTCTGACGAGGCATTACTTACTGGCAAACATCCCAGAATGTTCTAATCGGCAGAAAAATATTGCTACACTTGTTCATTGCCTCGAAAACGTTATCAGGTATGATTTGATTTAAGCTTTTGCCTACTTCTGACCAATATTGTTTCCAAATACTGACTTCTTCCAATAAAAGTTCAAGAATTTGTGTTTTGGATTATTAAAACAGTTTATAGTATTTAGAATCGACTTTCGTTAATTTTGCCTTGGTTTTGACTTTACGTTGTATAAAACTTGGTATGAATATGTTCAGGTCAAAAATAGTTTTTTATGTCCGAATTGATTTTGTCTAAAACTTGTTAATAAATTGAAACTCTATAATACTGTTCTGTATTTTCAACGGTTTTCGCGGTAAGTTCGTCATACGTTTGTATATTCTTGGTCTGACGAATTGAAGGTCATACTGTCCCAAAATATTGTGGATTCTAGAATGTATTTAAAGGAACTTTCTCCAATTTCTCGTTTTTTCGTCTTCAGGGTTATTACCACCAGCATCTTTGTTGTTGTTGTCTACTTTTTTCTGGAGCAAAGGAGGAGGCGATCACCCCCCCCCCCCTTACATTCTTCAACCACCCTCAACCCCAAATATTATATTACAAAGATGAATCGCAAAATTTGATAGACAGTATAGCCAGAAACAAATTAATTTATAATTTTTATTACGCTACTAGCATTTACGACATTTATAGGGCTTTAAACTAACTAAAAATAGACAAAAATATTTCTACTGTAAAGAAGATTTTTTAAAAAGTAACACTTAATTGTGGCATATCGGGCAACCGTTTTGTTTGTCTCTTCATTATTATCAGACCTCCGAAATCATGCAGCAACGCTAAGCCCATCAGACAAATTTCCGTCATATGTTTTCAATCTTCTGAGGGATGAGAAGCTTCTTTCTGACGAGGCATTACTTACTGGCAAACATCCCAGAATGTTCTAATCAGCAGAAAAATATTGCTACACTTGTTCATTGCCTCGAAAACGTTATCAGATATGTTTTGATTTAAGCTTTTGCCTACTTCTGACCAATAGTTTTCGCGGTAAGTTCGTCATACGTTTGTATATTCTTGGTCTGACTTATTGAAGGTCATACTGTCCCAAAATATTGTGGATTCTAGAATGTATTTAAAGGAACTTTCTCCAATTTCTCGTTTTTTCGTCTTCAGGGTTATTACCACCAGCATCTTTGTTGTTGTTGTCTACTTTTTTCTGGAGCAAAGGAGGAGGCGATCACCCCCCCCCCCTTACATTCTTCAACCACCCTCAACCCCAAATATTATATTACAAAGACGAATCGCAAAATTTGATAGACAGTATAGCCAGAAACAAATTAATTTATAATTTTTATTACGCTACTAGCATTTACGACATTTATAGGGCTTTAAACTAACTAAAAATAGACAAAAATATTTCTACTGTAAAGAAGATTTTTTAAAAAGTAACACTTAATTGTGGCATATCGGGCAACCGTTTTGTTTGTCTCTTCATTATTATCAGACCTCCGAAATCATGCAGCAACGCTAAGCCCATCAGACAAATTTCCGTCATATGTTTTCAATCTTCTGAGGGATGAGAAGCTTCTTTCTGACGAGGCATTACTTACTGGCAAACATCCCAGAATGTTCTAATCAGCAGAAAAATATTGCTACACTTGTTCATTGCCTCGAAAACGTTATCAGGTATGATTTGATTTAAGCTTTTGCCTACTTCTGACCAATATTGTTTCCAAATACTGACTTCTCCCAATAAAAGTTCAAGAATTTGTGTTTTGGATTATTAAAACAGTTTATAGTATTTAGAATCGACTTTCGTTAATTTTGCCTTGGTTTTGACTTTACGTTGTATAAAACTTGGTATGAATATGTTCAGGTCAAAAATACTTTTTTATGTCCGAATTGATTTTGTCTAAAACTTGTTAATAAATTGAAACTCTATAATACTGTTCTGTATTTTCAATGGTTTTCGCGGTAAGTTCGTCATACGTTTGTATATTCTTGGTCTGACGAATTGAAGGTCATACTGTCCCAAAATATTGTGTATTCTAGAATGTATTTAAAGGAACTTTCTCCAATTTCTCGTTTTATCGTCTTCAGGGTAATTACCACCAGCATCTTTGTTGTTGTTGTCTACTTTTTTCTGGAGCAAAGGGGGAGGCGATCACCCTCTCCTTACATTCTTCAACCACCCTCAACCCCAAATATTATATTACAAAGACGAATCACAAAATTTGATAGACAGTATAGCCAGAAACAAATTAATTTATAATTTTGATCACGCTACTAGCATTTACGACATTTATAGGGCTTTAAACTAACTAAAAATAGACAAAAATATTTCTACTGTAAAGAAGATTTTGTAAAAAGTAACACTTAATTGTGGCATATCGGGCAACCGTTTTGCTTGTCTCTTCATTATTATCAGACCTCCGAAATCATGCAGCAACGCTAAGCCCATCAAACAAATTTCCGTCATAGTGTTTTTAATACTTATGTTTTCAATCTTCTGAGGGATGAGAAGCTTCTTTCTGACGAGGCATTACTTACTGGCAAACATCCAAGAATGTTCTAATCAGCAGAAAAATATTGCTACACTTGTTCATTGCCTCGAAAACGTTATCAGGTATGTTTTGATTTAAGCTTTTGCCTACTTCTGACCAATAGTTTTCGCGGTAAGTTCGTCATACGTTTGTATATTCTTGGTCTGACTTATTGAAGGTCATACTGTCCCAAAATATTGTGGAATATAGAATGTATTTAAAGGAACTTTCTCCAATTTCTCGTTTTTTCGTCTTCAGGGTAATTACCACCAGCATCTTTGTTGTTGTTGTCTACTTTTTTCTGGAGCAAAGGAGGAGGCGATCACCCCCCCCCCCCCCCTTACATTCTTCAACCACCCTTAACCCCAAATATTATATTACAAAGACGAATCGCAAAATTTGATAGACAGTATAGCCAGAAACAAATTAATTTATAATTTTGATCACGCTACTAGTATTTACGACATTTATAGGGCTTTAAACTAACTAAAAATAGACAAAAATATTTCTACTGTAAAGAAGATTTTTTAAAAAGTAACACTTAATTGTGGCATATCGGGCAACCGTTTTGCTTGTCTCTTCATTATTATCAGACCTCCGAAATCATGCAGCAACGCTAAGCCCATCAGACAAATTTCCGTCATAGTGTTTTTAATACTTATGTTTTCAATCTTCTGAGACATGAGAAACTTCTTTCTGACGAGGCATTACTTACTGGCAAACATCCAAGAATGTTCTAATCAGCAGAAAAATATTGCTACACTTGTTCATTACCTCGAAAACGTTATCAGGTATGTTTTGATTTAAGCTTTTGCCTACTTCTGACCAATATTGTTTCCAAATACTGACTTCTTCCAATAAAAGTTCAAGAATTTGTGTTTTGGATTAATAAAACAGTTTATAGTATTTAGAATCGACTTTCGTTAATTTTGCCTTGGTTTTGACTTCACGTTGTGTAAAACTTGGTATGAATATGTTCAGGTCAAAAATACTTTTTTATGTCCGAATTGATTTTGTCTAAAACTTGTTAAGAAATTGAAACTCTATAATACTGTTCTGTATTTTCAATGGTTTTCACGGTAAGTTCATCATACGTTTGTATATTCTTGGTCTGACGAATTGAAGGTCATACTGTCCCAAAATATTGTGGATTATAGAATGTATTTAAAGGAACTTTCTCCAATTTCTCGTTTTTTCTTCTTCAGGGTTATTACCACCAGCATCTTTGTTGTTGTTGTCTACTTTTTTCTGGAGCAAAGGGGGAGGCGATCACCCCCCCTCTTACATTCTTCAACCACCCTCAACCCCAAATATTATATTACAAAGACGAATCGCAAAGTTTGATAGACAGTATAGCCAGAAACTGTAAAGTTCAATAAAATCGATTAATAAAAAAATATCACCGTGTCATCTTCCAAATAGAGAAACTTGTCAACGCCGCAACCCAGGGCGTACGACGCTCTAGAGATTTAAATTTGACGCACGCCCATTGGCGATTTGGCTGATTGTGGCTCTGCTCATTTCAGGATCGGGCATATGATTTTCTATCAATTTGTGGGTCGGGTTTTTTCGTTTCTAGACTTTCGATACTTTTGTAATTCTGATATTTGAAGGTTCGGAAAAATTATAATCAGCTAAATTATGTTCGTGTGTTTTAAGGATCGAGTAAATTAAAATTCTATTCTATCTATTATATTCGTATCCATTATTTTCTGGGTGTTTCGCTTTCGTTCATATTTCGTTTCGTACATCTTATTTTCTGTTCAATTATGTTTCGGTTTTTGTAAATTCGGATATTTTGTGAGTTGTTTTGTTTACATGTGCAGAGGCTGCGTGCTGATTGGTTCAAAGTTATTTTTATTCTTATCTTTATTTGGCTGTGTAAATCTAAATGATTTCTTATTTTTATTTTTATTTCAATTTTCATTTGCTATTTTTATTTTACTTTTTATTTGCCTGAATAAGCCCAGTTTCACATTTTTTATTAATAAGAGTATAACAAATTGTAAATTTGACTCTTTACATGCGGTTTAGAAATCGAATATTGCGGTTAAGAAACTGTACGACTTTGTATTGTTCCATTGTCCAATGGGAAAAGAAACGCAGAAATGGTCGTATTTCCGGGGTATGTACGATTAGTTTAATTTAAATAATAATATATATTATTTTTGTTTCATGAAAAAGAGTAAGAATAAGATTTTTTATATTTTACCTATTTCTAACATTTTTAATATCTACCGTGTCACGTTGCGCATCTCAGCCTGACGTCACTCTTCGACCCGATACCAACACATATGGAGAAGGTATTTTTCTACCAGGCAATTTTACGTTATTTTTTTTAATCTTTTTTGTAATTTACTCATAATTTTTCTACCCGAAAACAGAGCACATTGGCATTGTAAATAGTTATTCATTAATCAACCAAACGTAAATTCACGATTATAATTTTGACAACTTTGACAGCCGTTATGGTAGTGATTAACAACCAAGACCACTACCACCCGGTTTTACCCGAGTTTTTGGAACACATTAAAAGCTGTCACTTGAAAAAAATTTAGAGATAAGAAAATAAACAAAATAGCATGACGTTTAGCTATTGCGCAGGCTCAGTAAATACCACAACCACTACAAAGTGTCAAATAAAAAAAGGTAATGGTAATGGTAACCGTAGACCAGGGTTTCGCACTTGTGGGGCTCATCAGTACGGTACTAGGAATTCCTAGAGAATAATAAGATTTTCCTATACAGGGTGTTTCACAACATATGTATAAAAATGAAAGACGTGATTTCTTATACCGGTCGGTGTTTAAAATGACGATTCATTTCGCTTAAATTTGTTTAAAAGTTTTCCCAACAAAAAGAACGAAAAATGTGCTAAAACGGTTTCTTCGCCTTTGACTGTACATTGAAGCATATCAAAAAAGCACCTAACAAAAAACAGGCACCAAACAAACCAGTGCGTTGCTTGCTTCGCTTTTATCTCCGTATCGTTCTACAGAAAGTTAAATAACTATGCAATATTAGCTGATTTAGTTTTGAATGTCACGTCGCGTTGTGGCGCGGAGTATTTTTTAGTGATTTTGTTTTGTGTTTTGTTGTAAAAAAAGATATAAAACTATTCATTTTTTGAGAAATTGTACAGAGAATTAGTGGATAATGCTTTAACTTATAACGAAGCACAAGAACCAGCCGCAGAAGCTTACCAAGTTTATTCCTGTGTCTCCTTACATTGATAGAGGTATGCCATTATTTGACCTTTTTATTTAGTTATGAGAATATTCAGCGATTAGGGGTTTTTGTCACTTTATTTGTATCATACTTCAGCATACTCTAATTGAGACATTTTTGAAATTTTGGTAAAAAAATGTATGGATTTTTTTTCCCCTTTTAATTATTTTTTCTTAGTTTCTATTTTTTGTCACTTCTTGATGGGCGTAAATTTGTTTTTAAATACAATTGATTTGCAGGGTGGAGGGGACTGTAGTTGTTTAACTACCTATAGAAATGTATTTTTGATTGATGTTAATGAATAAACGAATAAAAAATAAAATAAAACAATAATTAAGTTCTTATGCATTAGTAAACAGGATTTTACGAACAGTTGCTAAAATTCTGTTTTACCACCTTAAGAGGTAAACGACAAAACGAATCAGTCTCAGAGCTCTATTTGTAGAAGGTATTGAAGAATTATAAAATTGCCGTTACTCTTTTGATACAGTTCTATAGTCATTTAAAGTACCTTTTCCTGGCCCTGTTTGCAATTTTCATTCGAATTTTTCTTTTAATAGGGCATTTTTCTCAAACAACCTTAACAGGGTATTTTTCACGATGTTTCGCTTACCTGAAGGACCGAAAGGGGGCCATTTCGGAATGACAAACGCAAGTGCTTTTTCCCCGGCAATTCGTGCTCCCTTGTTTAGTAAGTTTATACTTTTTCCAATTTAAAAATTAGGGTCAGGAAGTGGATGATAATTCAAAGAAAAATTACGTACAAAATCGTGTTTACAATTCTCTAAATTTTTTTGGTTTTGGATCATTTTGACGGTCTTTTCTCTATTCAGGTCATGTTTTTCTTCAAAGATTTGCGTTATTTTGTCAATTTTTATCTTTACCTACCAAATGAAACGGCAGCATATTTTAACCGACAGTTTATATAAATAAAATATACAAAAACCTTAGGTATTTTGTGTCTTTTTTAAAAAATATAATATTTTTACCAGTTTCTTTTTAATAATTCCTGAAAAGTAAACAAACGATATTTACACACTTCTGTCAAAAATGTCGTTGACTCGTCGTGAGGTGCCATTTGTCAACGCCGACTTGATTGAAAATTGGTTCAACGCTTGAAGGAATAACAATTCCTCCAAGGTTCGACGTTATGGTTACCGCTAGAGCCCTGTATACGATTTTTGACAGTTATTGTTTTACCAGAGGTGAGCAATTGGTTTTGACAGTTGTTAAGAAAACGTTTAAAAATGTGTGTTGGCAATAAATAACTTTGTCACTGTCAGATTTTTGATTAAGAAACGTCAGGTTTAAAAATGGAATTTTGCTGCAACAAAAACTGTAAAAATACGCACCTCGACGAATTTGAATTGTACCGTTGTCCAACGAAGAAAGAATCTCAGGAAAAGTAAAAAGAAAACATACATTTACCATGCTGGAAAATTATTAAAAATAAGGCAGAAGACGCAAGGAAAATAAACAATAGACACTAACAGTGGGATTTACTAAAAGGGTTTAGTCTATTTTAGAACGGTCCTAAGTTTAAGTGAAATTTTTGGTTTTAAGCATTTTAAACCAAACTTCCTTGAGTTTTGGACATAGAAGAATTTTAATAAATTTGTTTATTGAATAATCGTCTTAATACAAACTTTTGTTGGATTTAAGAAGAAAGTTTCAATTTAGAAGAAAAGAAAATTAAAAACTTTATACCCACGCGGGGTTTAAATAGTAAACACTCTGTAGAACAAATTAAAATTGGGGTTATATGTCACTCTAATTAAAACTTACCCTTGTTAATTAATTTCTCCAATAGATGGGTAATAATAAAATAAGGAGTAGATTAATTTTGTATTTATTTAAAAGGTGTTTTACATAAAAATTTTGTTCACATTTCTGTCACTGTCGAAATGTCAGTTTAAAAATATTATCGCTGCGTTCAATCACAGCGAGTTCGGATCTTTTACCTCTGCTTGCACCTACCTAGAGCTTTAAAATGAGTGGGCTTTGAGTAAGGAAAGTTTTCTTGACTGAGCTTTTAGATAACCTCAATGTTTTAATTTCAGTTTGTAAATAAATTAATATAGTTGTTTTGGGGTTTTTGTTTGTTATATTTTTCGTGCATAATCAGCGACCTTCACTTATGTTTGTTTTGCCTCGTAGTGCCCTTATAAATATATTTTTTGTGCTGAAAACGGGTTAAAAATATGTCGTTTTTCTGGTCGAAATTGGATTAATTAACAACTTGGGATATTAAATAAGGTAAATTAATCCTTGTGAAAACGGTTACTTAGGGAAATTATGAACAAACTTATTACCAATTGCCACAAAACAATCCTTTCTGGGGGTTATAAATTTAAACCACCCCCCAGAGGTGGTCTAAAAAATCACCAATTTTATAACCTCAAACACAGATTATAAAGCTATGACGTGCCAAAATTTTGGCGTATTCACCATTTGCCATTTTAAAACCCAAAAAAAAAATAGTTTTAGGGCATTTTCTTCTAAAATATGGTATTTATTTTGACAAAAAAGCAGTTTTTCAGTAGAATTTAGAAATAAAAATACGAAATAATCAATAACCTTGTGTCTTTTCTGTATGGGTAAATGTTTTTTGAAAATTGGTTATATCACCATGCACAGAAAAAAGAGACTCTTGATTTAAATAAATATTTGTTTGAAATTTAAAAAAATATATTTTTTATTCAAATGAACTTTTTTTGAAAGCAACGTATTATTAGATCAGATAACAAAAGTTTTATGTAAAAACGAAATAACGAAAATTCAAACCTGGATGAGCATCCCACAAGGAACACACAAAGGACCAAAGTAAAAAGAAAACTGATTAAACGATGTTTCGCCCTGGGTAATCAGCGTGAGCTCGTCAGTGGTTCCACTGGTCACCCTCCCCATACATCATTAAACACCATCATTATCTTTGATTTCCAACTTTGAATCATTCACAAATAGGCATCGATCCGCCCTGGTATTTATCCAAGTTACGTGATAAGGATTCGTTTTGGCGTGTTAATATTTCCAATCGGATTATGCTCCTAAGGCAATTAAAAAACGAAAAAAGAAGTTAAAAAATCTGCACATCGGTTACATCAACCGAAAAGAATCTAAAAACAAAAGATCAAAAAATCTTGGGTGGAAATAACGAAAATTCAAACCTGGATGAGCATCCCACAAGGAACACACAAAGGACCAAAGTAAAAAGAGAAATGATTAACTTGGATAAGTACCAGTGCGGAACGATACCTATTTGTGAGTGATTCAAAGTTGGAAATCAAAGTGTATGATGGCGTTTAATGATTCATGGGGAGGGTGACCAGTGGAACCACTGACGAGCTGACGCTGGTTACCCAGAGCGAAACATCGTTTAATCATTTCTCTTTTCACTTTGGTCCTTTGTGTGTCCCTTGTGGAATGCTCATCCAGGTTCAAATTTTCGTTATTTCCACCCAAGATCTTTTGATCTTTTGTTTTTAGATTCTTTTCGGCTGATTTAACCGATTTGGAGGTTTTTTAACTTCTTTTTTTTATCAAACAAATATTTATTTGAAATCAAAGGATATTTTTTTCTGTGTAGGTAGAGCCATTTCCCATACGATCGTAGAAAAAAATATTAGAATAGCAAACTGTCAAAAAAAAACAGTAAGGTTATTGACTAGGTAGCAGCGTTTGTAGTACCAACATTTTTAAAATACTAAATTTCCACAAAACCAATTTTGCATTTTCTGACTTAGTAATCAGTGTCCTTAAAAAGCGCAGTAATTTTAAAGACATCTGTTAAATCAGATTGGATAAGTTTAGTCCTTGCTGTTGACATTATTGGCGCATATCTAAATAATTTAAAATCGTAAAAAGCTATGGCTTAATGCGCTAATACAAATAGTGTCTTGTTACAGTGGCCTTTGTTGATATTTTCCCATTGTTTTGTATAATAAAGCTCATGGCTAGAGCCACCAATTTTTTAAACTATTTACTATTTTTTCCACCACTTTACTTTTTTAGCTAGTTGAGCTTGCACAAATATTCCACATGTTATGACCAAATAAATAACTATTTAGAAAGCCTCATAATTATTTGATTTAACTAAAAATCCTTGTCACAAAAGAGATTAAAACATTTGAAGAATTTTTGGCCTAAATTTCAATAAATTTTAACTGCGGCGCTAACGCCATTTATTGTTTCAATTTTTTATTTTTTTTTATTTTTTTCTATTTTTTTTTTATTGTTATTTTTTTCCTATTCTTTTTTTTATTATTTCTTTTTTCTATTTTTTTTTGTTTCTTTTTTCTTTTTTTTATATTTTTTATTATTTTTTTTTATATTTTCTTTTCCTTTATATATATTTTTTTAAACACATACTCTGCCACACTACTGACCCGTCGTAGACGTCCGTGTATTCATCAGCCAACTCCATATCTATCGACGGAATTACTCTGCAATGACAACGAAACCTTTGGAATTCTCTTTCGAACCATAAGAAACCTGGCCATGTCCCTAGTTGTGTTTTCAACGATTTATTTCTAAAATTCTTTATCAGGTTACAAAATACTTACAAATCATCTTAAGAGTAAATTGATAGAATTTATTGAAGTTACCAAAACTAACATCTTAAGAAAGTTGGCATATTTTAGTAGAAGAACTAAACTCATAGATAAAATAAATGCTCCGAAACAGTTGCTTCCTGACTTGTACAACACTAGTTTAATATTTGTGTGTTCAGATTATGCTGAGGAGACATTGTGGATTGAAACGCACCTATCTACAGACCCCTCTGAACCTTGATACATTTCTTCGCTAAGTTGTTACTATAAAAGAACCATTTACCTTTAGCCTTAAACTAATGAATTTCTAATAATTTCAATTCCTACTTTTATCTACTTAAAATAAATCATGTCAACAAATATAGATAAAATTTCGATTCTAATTTCTCATACCTGCAGGTGATCTACCGAACAGTAACCTGTCGTGCCTACACCAAAACGATTACCGAACATATTCTCCAATAATATAACCATACACGGACAGAAATCTGGGGTCGCGTTAATATATCACAACATTAATGTTGAAAGAATATAATTTGATCCTTCTTATGTGTTATTTTACTATAACGAAACCTATGCCCGTCACAGGCAAAATATCCCTTCCCAATGTCATATTACCTTCATACCGTCATATATCTTGCGCCCGACGACTTGTCCAATAAGACATCATTGGAACCTACGCCTATAATGGTATTTTGCCATAACGTAGCCTAAGCCCGTAACATGCAAAACAACTCCCCTCAATATCATACTGCCGTAACGATAGCTTGCGCCCGACACGAGCAATAAGACATCATTCCGGAGCCTACTCTCCCAAAAATGTTATTTTACCATAACGTAGCCTAAGCCCGTCAAATGCAAAACAACTCTACTCAATGTCATACTGCCGTAACGATTAGAGATGTGTGATTCGTGAACGATTCCATATGATTCAATTCAATTCAATTCAATTCAAAAAACGTTTATTCAAAAAATATACAAAAAGTGAACAAGTAACTACAAAACTTACAATGTAGAATATAAACGTTGGGAAATAACCACAGAAGCACTAAAAGCGCTTGTGCGTGGTTTTTTTTTTGTCCGGTTCGGTTGAGATAGAGTCATAATCAGTGTTTGTCAAAATTGAGTTTAAGGTTCACAAGCCGGGTTAGTGTCAAAGTCTGGAAATGGTTTATATTTAAGTGACTAGAACTGGGAGTAGGTAGGTGCCTATAGTATATTTCTGCTAGTGTATTTATCATTTAAGATACTTGAGATCTACCAAGTTATTAAATGTTTCTCTACCCTGGTCCGATATCCACAATTTGGTTTTCATATTAAAACTTTTGCAATTTTTTATAGATTTGATGTCATTTGGAAGCATGTTGTATAACCTAGGTGAAAAATACTTTAGACTTCTTTGTCCATGCGTTTTATTAGTGACTGTTGAACATGCAAGTGTTCTGCTTCTAGTTGTGCTGTTGTTATTAAAATAGATATCTATTTTTCCTTTTTTAATATTTTTTATTATTTCGAGACAGTATAATTGTCGCATGTCCAACAGTTTACTATCCGTAAAGAGGTTGTTGGTTGGGTATGTTCTGCATTTGCCATAAATAATTTTAATGAACCATTTTTGTAAAGTTGCTAGCTTTTGTATATGGTTTTCAGCAACACAACCCCAACCAAGAATTCCATAAGTCAAGTGGCTTTCTACCAATGACATATATAGTATTTTTAACTGATCATTATTAAGAAAGTCTCTAAGATACGAAAATTTTGACAGAAGCCCTCTTATTTTACTTGTTACATAGTTTATATGCACATCCCATCTTAGCAAGTTATCTATTTGGATACCAAGGTATTTTATTGATGAAGTTTCTGGTATCTCATACTGTTCTATTTTTAGGTTTCCAAGTTTAGGAAGATTGTTTTTGTACGATGAAAAAGGCATGTATTTTGTTTTTTCTATATTTAAAGTTAATTTGTTATGCTGAAACCAGTTTTTCAATTTTAAAAAATCTTCCTCGATTTGATTCTTAACTTCTTGCCAAGTTTTTGCTCTACAAAATAATACGGTGTCGGCTGCAAAACTAACCATTGTACCTTTTAGTTTAAGATTCAGCATATCATTAATGTAAACTGTAAAAAGTAGAGGCCCCAGAACGGTTCCCTGGGGCACTCCAAATTTTACAGCTGTTTCATCGCTGAAGGTTCCATCAATGTTAACTCGCTGTTGTCTGTTTGTTAAAAAATCTTTTATAAGATTAAAGATTTTCCCACGTATACCATAATTTTTAAGTTTATTTAAGAGAGTCTCATGGCAAACAGTGTCAAAAGCTTTGGATAGATCCACAAACAGGCAAGTGCAGGCATCACTTTGGTCCAGCGCGTCAGTTATTTGTGATGTTAAAAATTTTATAGCATCCTGCGTGGATCTACCCTCTCTAAAACCAAACTGTAAGGTAGAGAAGATTTTATATTTCTTAAAGAAGCTAACGATTCTAGTTTTGATTAACTGTTCCATTATTTTCGAGAAAACAGACAGCAGCGAGATTGGTCTGTAGTTTACTACTTCTAGTTTGTCCCCGCTTTTATGAAGGGGTTTGATTATACCTGTTTTTAAGCAGTTTGGAAAACACCCTGTATTGAAAGCTTTGTTTATTAGTAAAGTCAGTATAGGTGAAATTTCGATTACTATTTCTTTTAAACTTTCGCTTCTGATATCGTCCCATCCGGGGGATTTTTTAGGTTTAAGGTTTTTTATAGCTTTTTTAATTTCAGGTATTGAGACGTCTGTTAGAAACATAGAATTTTCTAGGTTAGGAATGTTGTTTTTGTAGTTGGGAATTTTTTTAATTTTTTTGGCAAGTTTTTCTCCAAGGTCGCTAAAGTAGCTGTTAAATTCATTTGAGATTTCAGTTTTTTTCGTTAGAGTCATGCCGTTGCAATTTTTAATTTGCTCAATTTTAGTTTTTGATTTAGTTTTATTGCATATTTTATTAACACAATCCCAGAGATTTGATTTAGACGACAAATTTGAGTTTATCTGTTTCTGAAAATATTGTTTTTTGCTCTGTTTAATTTGCTGTCTTAATCTATCTTTGCACCTAATATAACTTTGTTTTATACTGATATTATTTGGTTGTTTCAAAAGATCTAAATATAACTTATTTTTTTCTTGAATTGAAATATTAATACTTGGAGTCATCCATTCTTTTCGAAAATCATTTTTGTTTTTTTGTAATTTAATGACTTTTGTGTTTTTTTCCAAGTAGATTTGTATTTTGTTTATAAACATTTCCATACCAACATTTACGTCACCTGAATTTAAAATATCCTCCCACGATTCTGCTCTTAGATCCTGTCTAAGATTATTGTAGTTTGTAAAGCGCTTAGTTTGATTATTCTCTTCTTTATTGTTATTGAATTGTTGAAAAAACGGAGTGAATAGAGCTACTGGGTAGTGGTCAGTGATATGGGTTTGAAATATAAACGATTTTGAGTTTTTTGTGACAATATAGGGTGCTTTAAAGAATATGTGGTCTAGACAAGTTCCTGATTTTGGTCTGGTAATTTTTGTTATGTAGTTCTTGAACAGATATTGCGCTAAAATATTTTTATAGTTGTCTACGCATTCTTCCGTATTGTTTAGTAAATTAATGTTGAAATCTCCGACCAAAATATGTGCTTTATACTTTTTACATTTATCTAAATATTCCAATAAGTTATCATTAAAAGAGTCTTTATTTATTTGCGGAGATTTATAAACTGCAGTGATCAATAATTTTTTATTTTGATGGGTTACCAGGATTTCCAAAATTTTTATTACCCCAAAAGGTACAATATTGTAGCTATACTGTAAGTCAGATTTTATGTACACAGCAACTCCATCATTTTTATTGTAAGTGCCTTGATTATATAACAAATCATAATTTTTAATTGAAAATGGAGTTTTTTCTAGGGTTTGTAATTTGAAAGTTTCTGTCAAAATGATAATATCGAAGCGCACTTTCAAACTATTCAAAAATAGGCAAAGTTTATCATAGTTCTTGCTTAAGCTACAAATATTTAAATGAATAATTTTAAGGTCTTCATTGTGTTGTGCAAATTTGTTGTTAAAAGAGCTTATATTTTTTATTTCTGTGATGTTTTGGGTTTCGTCCGTAAAACTTTGTATATAGTAGTCCATTCTGTGTAATAAATTCGTTATTAAGTAAGAGAAAAATGAGTTTTACAATAGCTATACAAAATACGAGGCTAAGCCAAGTTTTCAATCCAAAATTTAGTTAAAATGTTCTGGAATATCAAAAGTGTTAAATAATTAAAATTTATCTAATATACTTAAGTCATAAAACATTAAAATTAGAATATTAAAAACAAAAAATTAAATCGAGAATATAAAATACACGCACAAAGTTTAAAATTTTTAAAATGAGACAATAATACATTTAGTTAATTATTTTTTTATTTGTTTGCTTGATCAGTGAGTTTTGGCTGGTCGGTTGAGAAGCAGTGTTTGAGCGAGATCTCGTTTTTCCCAACTTTGGAGTCGATTGCAGAGTTGTGCTGGAGCTCGAAGGCTTTGATAATTTAGTTTTAGGCTTCTTATTTTTATCTTCGCTCACTTCAGCTTGTAGTTGCGGTTCTGTATTATTGGCTTCTTCAAACACTTCTTCTGACGATTTGTTAGCTTCTAGTGTTGGTGTTGGCGGGGCGCTATTATTACGAAATATTTTTTCTTTATTAATTTTAAAGGTAAAAAAGTCTTCTTTGTCGGCGTTCCTTAGCGCTTCTGCACTAAAATGTTCACCGTTTAGTAGAAGTTCGTTTTTGAAAATTTTTGCAGTGTACTTTTTTTCTTTGGCAGTTTTTAAAAACTCGTATAGTACTTTTTGATCTTCTCGTTCTCTTGGAGTCAAATCGTTTGCAATGCTTATTCCAGAGTTTTTTAGTTTTGAGGCGTACTTGAAGACTTCTCTTTTCATTAACTCGCTAACAAACTTAACGAGTAGTGGTCTGTTCTTTCCCTCTTGTCTCTCGCCAAGTCGAAAGAAACAGTCTAGTTCAGTTTTCCTTATATTCCATCAGTGAAATGAGTCAAATGAGCGACGAAGACAGAATGAATCAAACGAGTGAATGAAATCGGAACGGATCAACGCCTGACTGACCCACTGTGGCGATACACTGAATCAGTCGGAAATAGGTCGACCGTTTCGTTCATTCTAGAGATGTGTGGTTCGTGAACGATTCGTTCACTATGATCGAATCACTTGCGAGTATTGAGTGATCGAATCATGTTTGCTCGATAAGATTCCATCAGTGAAATGAGTCAAATGAGCGACGAAGACAGAATGAACCAAACGAGTGAATCAAATCGGAACGGATCAACAACTGACTGACCCACTGTGGCGATACACTGAATCAGTCGGAAATAGGTCGATCGTTTCGTTCATTCGTTCCTTTGATCGAATTCCTGCACGCAGGGTAATCTGTATGAAAATAATAGATATTTTGGGCAGTAGAGTATGTTGTATTTAGCTGCATCTTGCATCGACCTTTTTTTTTTGGTCACCAGGTCAACATTTTCTTTAATTTCACATGATTGATGATTCAATGATCGATTCAAAAGATTCGATCAGTTTCGAAACGAATCACTGATCGACTTACCCATCTCTAGTTCATTTGTTCCTTTGATTCGAATTCCTGCGCGCGGGGTAATCTGTATATGAAAATATAGATATTTTGGGCAGCAGAGTATGTTGAATTTAGCTGCCTCTTTTATCAACTTTTTATTTTTGTTTTTGGTCACCAGGTCACCATTTTCTTTAATTTCAAATGATTGGTTCAATGATCGATTCAAAATGAAGCACGCTTGCAAAACAGGCGGTCAAGACCGTGCTAAACAATAGGTGCTTTCACCACTTCCTACCCACTTCAACAAATGTGGCTATACATAATGATACCCGGTTTCTCCTATTAATATAAGAGAAGTATTTAACTTTTAGGCGTTTATTGTAATAAGAACTTTTAAACCAAAGATATAGAAGTATAGTTTACCTATATTGATCGCCCCCTATTATTTTATTTAAAACCATCCGGGGTAGGTCCATCTCAGTTGCTCGCTCAACTTTTTTTTCAATTCATTGTCAAAATTTTAGTTTAATTTTTAGTTTAATTTTAGGTTAGTTTTTTAACAACATTTATAACGTGTAATAAAATGACATTTTTAGTGTGGTTTTCTCCAAATTTTTCTCTGCGGCACATTGAAGACTGCGACTTAGTTCAATGAATGTCCAGTGAAAGGAAGTTTCTCGACAATGCAGTCTGTCCATTGGACAACCAAATCCGAAAGAAATTTTTTCCATGACATTTCCATTGAATAATACAAATTTCAAAACTTTGGGCCACTATAATTGATATAATTGCTATCAAGTGGACTAACTACTTTGTCCAACAGATACCCATGGGAAATCCAAAAAATGTATTTTTATCGTTTTGTGGACTAACAAAAATTATCTAATGTACAGGTTTTTTAATGTCTAATGGAGTAAGAGAGACATATTCAATGGATATCCTTAAATAATCTGAAAAATTACATGTGTTTTGCTATAAATTCATGGATATAGTATATTTTTGGTCTTACTGAACAAGAAAAATAATTCGTTAACAAAGTTTCTATAAAAAAGGAAAATAAATTAAAATGCCCATTGGTTATAACAAACATTACTAAAAAAGGAGCAGTTTGTTCTGAACTAAAACTAGAAATCTTTTCTATCCAGTCAAAACCGAGGGTAAAACTTTGTTCCATGGACAATGATTCTTTGGTATCCAGTGAAGTAAAAAAAGAACTTCCAGTGGACCTCCAAAACCAGTCTGCTAAAGGACAATTATTAATGGGCCAAATATGGAAGTACGTCAGAGGCTATTTGAGGTCTAATGGATTAAGAAAAAGGCATATCCAATTGATGTCCATCAAAAAACTATAAAGGACATTACTTTTGCTGGACACAAAATAGACATCCGCAGCAATTTTTTTTACTGGGACTTTCAATGCCCAGTTTTAGTCCCAAGTTTTTTGCAAAGTTAAAGATAAATACATCTTTATGGATCAAAATTGTTTCCTTGAACTCAGTTTTTGTGTCATCCACTGTATCAGGAAAAACCTTTGTCTGGACGGTTTTGGAGAAAAAATGGTCCGATGGACAATTTGCCCACTGCCCAAGTGTGGTTTTTAAGGAGTACAAAGCAGAGTTAAGTCGGCCGTAAATTTTAAACGCGATTTTCTCAAATATTAGTTTTCGCAGATTTTTTAGTAGTTTTCAAATATGCTTTTATAAAAAACTGTGACCCAATGTGTTTCGTCAGGCCCTATTATTTTTGTAAATTAAATCTGAATTTGTATTTCGAGCCCTTTATCCCCAAATTATTTCGTAATATCGTTGAGACGTTAACACCATTTAGCCTTGTGGTGGCTACAAGGAGAGAGATTTTAATTTTAATTAGAGCCAGGGTCCTTTGTGTACATCGGCCACTGTGTTGCCAGCAATTTCCTTAGTTTCTTGCTTGCACGGTTGGCCGAATCTTTCGGTGGGTCCGAAACAAAGAAGACGGAGAGAGGGGGTCGGGCTCCCTCCGGCCCCCTAAAACGGACACAATGCAGCTTCCGTTGCATTGTCGCCGTGCGTTAAAGGGTGGATAATGTGCTATACGAAGGCGAGGGACGAAGGGTTTCACTTTGTCTTGGAGACGCAACCCTTTACCGGGGCGATAAATTTCGTCAAGAATTTTAATAGCGGAATTTTGGCTTTGATTAGGGCAGACGCGGACGAAATAAATTACTTTGTTTCTTAGTTCATTAAGGCGCAAGAAAAAAATTACGGTTGGCTACAAACCACACTTTTATATGCCTTTTTAACGCAAGTGTAAGGTTTAGAGTATCTGTGAAATATAATAAAAGACTTAGAACATTAAACTACTAGAAGGAGCTTTTTTTCAGAACTAGGGCAGGGTGTTGTCATTGTTGTCATGTTAACCTAATACGTTTTCCCCTGTTTTTAATATTATTTAAAATACCTTCAATAATTTTTGGTTCCGTATAATTAAATGGTCTAGATATAGTAATAGAAATTTATCTTTCTATAAAAAAAACCTAAAAATGTATTCAAGTAAGATGTGCAACAATAAAAATAAGAAAAGGTTCTATGGAAATCCCTATTTACACTGAAATCAATGACAAGCCGGCAAAACAGATTTTCTATTTTTGTATAACAAAAATGGCCAAATATGATGAATTGTAATCTAATATTTAGTGAATATTTTAATTTAACGTACACTATCGGCATCATAAAAGTGGTACGTGATAAACATAGGTATTTTTTAAATTGTATGGTTAACTACCGAATTATATTTTGTGACAGACTGGTACTAAAATGTGAAAATATTGACATCAAAGATTGCTTTCAAAAATAATTTTTATATTACAATAATACGCTAACGCATAAAACAACTGTAACAAAAATTAAAAAACACAAATGTATCGAAAATTATAAAACAATAGAAACAAATTATTAGGTATATAAATTTTAATATCTAGTCATTGCACCATTCACATCAATTATACATACCGTTTAACCTTAGTAGAGAATCAGCCAAAATTTCAAAAAGGTTTTCATTTTCACCAATCACTTCTTCATAAGCATTGACTATTAACTGGACCAAGTGATGTTGATTTCCCGACACAATATTAAAGCTTTCCGGCTTTTTTGAAATTAAACCCTAGATTTTTTGCATAGGATTGGCGTCTGGGGCTTTCGCAAGTAAGGAAGGAAGAACTTCAATATTTTGCTCCCTAAACCAAGTTTGGCAAATTCTGGCCGTATGAGCAGGTCAGTTGTCTTGTTGAAAAATAAACTGGTCTTGATAAAGTTCTGTGACGGCTGGAAGCATGGTGTTCTTTAAAATGTCCACTGTGTGTGAGCCTTCCATTGATTCGAAATAGAGCACCATGACCTTTAGCAGAAATCCAACCCCACATATTTACCAAAAATCATTCCAGCGCGATTTCATAGCCTGTTCTTGGTGGACGATACACCCGAATTTGTTTTCTGTCACTACAGGACTGGAAAACTTTTTCATCGGAAAATATTACCTTTCGCCAAAACTCTGGTTCCTTTAGAGAGTAATTAAGGGCAAAAAGTAACCTGGACTATTTTTTTTTATTCGTAAGTTTAATTTTTTTAGCACCTACACAAATTAGAGCCTTTCCTTACGCGATTTCGTACCACTCTTACACATCCTGGAAATTGGGTTAATCTCTTTGCCTGGACAACAAATGCAAAAGGGTTTTCTTCCATAAAAGCGATAAGGTCATAATCTTGTTCATCAGTTGAAACTTTCAATAAACCAGTCCCTTGTTTTCTCTCTATTGTCTGATCTTCTTTCCATCGTTTTTTAATCGTGGTTTTACTGCGTCCATAAAATGTAGTTTTGCCAGGAGTTGGGCTTTATCAAATAAAGAAATTTGTGGAGGCATTTTTTATTTATTTGTCAGACTGAAATACAGAATGACATACTTTGACAGTTTAAGAAAAATACAATAATGAGTGACTTTGTTTGTAAAAGTATACCAAGTTATTACAACAAAAAGTATTGTGTACCACTTTTTTGATGCCGATAGTGTACCTGTGAAACGAAATACTGCGGTCCCCCGGCTTCTGTTTCAACTTGCATATAATAATACACTTCGGAACCATTTTTCGTCACAAACTTTTCACAAAACTATCAAAAAGACACTATTGACAAGTGCTGAAACTTTCACTTTCAAAACAATAGTGACATTCCAGGAAAAATCGGGACACCGCAATAAACAATCAATGTTGCCACGTTGAATAAAAAAGAAGACGTTTAAGGAAAACACATGTTAAATTTTCAAAAAACGTCGCAAGTTTCAAATAGGTTGTGAGTATTATATATTGTGTGTATTAGCTTTTTCAACATATATCTTCCCTCACCTCATTAATTAATTAATAAATAAGCGTCAAAACTTAATCCAAATTTAATAAGTTTTTTGTTGCATAATTCTGTTATTAAAATTGACAACACAGATTTCTTTCTCCCTTTTCCCCACTGTAGATGTTGCACTCAAACAACCAGTGTAACCAGACAGACCAGACTCCTTCTAGTAGTTCAATTTTCTAAGATAAAAGATAAGGAATTTCTAGTGTACAAAAAATTTAAAAATTTATTAGTCCTTTTATTTATACCTTACAAACTAGGCATTGGTCTATCGTTGGACAGACAAGTAAAAAAATACAAAATACTAAGTTATTAAAAATCCCAAAGATTCAATATTTGTTGATAATGGTTTATTTACATTTTTTATCCAAGTTAATTATGGTTTTGGTAGGTGTTGATAAATAGATCATTATTTATTTTAATTATATTTGGTTGTCCTATGTTCGCAGTTTGTATTGTATAAATTTTACTTATCGCTTTACAATTTTTACGTTGCAAGCGAAAAGACGACGTTTGTGGTATTTTTTAAAAATATTTTTAATACTTCAATAAAATAGTCAGAACAAACAACAAAGTTTCTCTCTATGTTCGCCGCCATCTTAAATTTCTGCGTAATTCGAGTTAACTCGGTTTTATTCCGTTATCTCATTGACCATTGGTCCGATTTAAAAACAAATTGTTTTCTTTCATTAAAAAATATTTTTTATAAGATTTTTGGTTTAGTATTTTTTTTTTATATATGTCTCGAATAAAAAGTTAATTCACATCTACCGCCGAAAATAATGATTAATCAAGGTAGCATATATATATATATATATTGACATATAATATGTTACCATTAAACTTAAAAAAAAAATTCTTTAAATTTTGGTAATAAAAAATAATAGTTGTGTAAATGTGTATTTTTTTATAGAAAAAGATAGAAATGTTAAAGCAGGCAAGAATTTTTAAAATACTCTTTCAATTTATAGGCACTAAAGCTCTCACCAAAGTCATCACAATCCCTGTTTAAATATGTTCCAATTAATACCCCACATGCCATATTCTGGAATAAACTGGGTTTTTAATAAGTCCCTTCCATTACCTCCGCCCCTGGGTGAGGAGTAATTTTAATGTTCTTGAAAATCGGACAAGTGGTTTAGACGGACAGACACACATTAGGGCAAAAAATGTTGTTAAAAATTATTGAGAAAAAATGCCGGTTATTTATTGAGAATCTTATTCAGATTTGAGTAGCTCTGGGTAACCACAACCTCCCCTCTCCCCTTGAGTACGCCTCTGTATATCCGGAAAAAATCGAAGTTGCCGAAAATCACGTGATCTGCTGTATAAACGTCAAAAACATAGAAAAACTAAGTCTCGTTTTATCTCTATCTTAAAAATCGTAGAAAAGAAGAAGTAAGGCTAATACTATTAACATTTCTAAAAAACGCCGTAGGCAAAAATTTTCTGTATTGTATCTTTATTCTTTCGGTAGGTTATTGGTAAATAAGTACTTAATTCCAGATATCAGTATTAGCTTACCTTTCTTTTTCACGACGTGATTTTAATTTTAGCATAATGTTTTGTTGCAAAACAAACAAATAATATCCTCGTTTTCCTCGAAATACATATAAGAACGAATACCGAATTATACTCAAAAAATTTAAATTTTAAAAGTAGCTACGCAGAGTATTATCAAATATTCCAATATTCGAGAATGGAAAAACACTTCCTAGCGACAGTTGTCAGTAATAGGTGACTAGGTACCAAAGACGTTTAACTAAAGTAGACCCATCAAGTCATTCATAAATTGCTTTGAAATGCTTACGTTTAGCAGCGGCCAGAAGCGTCTCGTTATTTATAAATGTAAAAAGGTTTGGTCGTTATTTTCAGACTTGTCAAATTTTTTTGGAAATACAATCTTTAATTTTTTTATACTTAATAATTGATTCCGAGGGTATGGAGAGGTATTATATTAGTCATTGTGAAAATATTTATGTAAAGGTATAACATAGAATATATTAATTTTTAAAATGTTCTCCAGACAGTTATCTGCCTAATTAGTACGGAAAGTGATACTTTTACGCACGGGAGGAGTTCGGGCGGGAAAGACACTTCCGCAAGGGTTAGGTACAATTTTTTTTTCTACGAGAGTTTATGATGACTTTCTTGATCAAAAAGTAGTTTTTAGAACACACATTTAAAACTCAAAATTTAAAAATTTGGTCCATAAAAAAAAACTGCGTGCGTTAAACATTTTTTCACGCACGCCATGACAGTTTTTTATGCACGCGGTGCTTATTTTTTTTACGCACGCCGTGTGGGAACGGCCATCGTGTGCAGAAAAGTATCACTTTTCGCACTGTTTAGGCAAATTACCAAAAAACCAATGTAGAAAAAATAAGCAAATTCGACTAAAAATAGTGATATTTCGAAAAAGGATGATAACTATATTATAGGTACTATATGATGGTTTTTTGTTGTTTAAAAAAATTTTATACATTCTACTATAATTTTTATTTAATATGTACAAAAGTATATGTACATTTTTAATAAATACAAAAAAATCTTATGTAGAGTATCTACCTATGTAAATATTATAAATAAAAAGTTGTAACAAACATACATTCTTTATCCTGCGTCTGACATAATAATGTTTTAAAAATATATATTTATACTATTTATAAACAAATCTCAGCAGAAAAAATAAGCTGACTACAGATAGTTTCAAAACTGTGAATGTAGTTATAAATAAATATCATACGCACCTCTTACATTTTTTGGTACTCATATAGCATATTTATGTCGCAGCTGGGGTTGGTTCATTATTACCATTACCATATTGTTTTTATCACAAATTCGCAAAAATATCCCAAAAAAACTTATTTTTTCCTATATGTATTAATTACATTTTGTATTTGTTGCAACACTAGTTGCACGCCTATCACAAGATGGCGTCGAAAAAACATATGATAACAAACCCGTGAAATGTTTGGATTTCACCAGTTTTCGTCACACTACGCAGTTTGTCACATCACTTTTGCCACAAACAATTAAAAATCTATTGAAAATATATTAAAAAACTCTCGATTAATCTGTAAAATATACCAAAACCTCGATTATGCTAAAGCTACAATGCCGTAGAGAAATTATGAATGAAGCAGCGTACACACGTTTATATGGCGCCACAATTGCGAGGTTGTCACATTGTTGTAGGTTTTATTCCCGATATATATTGGGAAATAAAAATAATTATTCTTTCGGCCAAAATATCAGGTATTTTATATGATATTTCGATCGAAAAATGAACCTCCACATTATAAATTCTTTATTGATTTAAAATTGTGAAGATTTAAGGAAATTTAAATGCAATTATAAAATATACCTAAATTTCTTTATATATTTGAATAATAATAAGGTGTTTCTCCACGTTTAAAAAACCAAACCGGAGAATTTGCATAATTGCATGTAAATGATACAGTTATAAAAATAATATGTTTTTAAAAACATTACGTGTAGAGATACAACTTTCAGCGCAATCTGGCATTGTCGCCAAATTGTTTACCTTATGCCTGATCGCAACTGTGGTTAACATAATGTCTCTATTTAAGTTATACCTTTATGCTAGGTACTTTTGTTTTGTCTTGACGGGCGCCCACGGTCTATCAGAATGTGCAAAATCAAACCCGTTAAATAAAAGAAAGTTCAATTATAAAATCATTCACTATAGAAACTGCAATTCGTTAAACCAATTTTTTATCCGAACCTTATTTCTTCAAACCCATTCAAAAACAAATTCAAAATTTATAAGATCCGTTTTTTATCGAACCATTGTTCATCAAACTCATTTAATATCAAACTCGTAATTTGTAACACCCATTTTTAATAAAACCCGAAATGTGTCAAAGCATTATTTTTCAAAACCGAAATTTGTAAGAGTCGTTGTTTATCAGAAATTTCTGCTAAATTGATTGCGCATTCTTCAATAATACATAAACGGGAGGCGTACACGCAGGTGGCGTGGCGTTTCGATGCATTTGTCGCTGCTACGCGCGCATACTTATACAAGTAGCGTTCAATGTTAAATAGTAATGTCACTTGCATTCCAATTAAGAACAAATTTCTGATAAACAATGGGTCGTATGAATTCCGGTTCTTAATAATAATGGTTTGACAAATAACGGGTTTGAATAAAAATGGGATTTACAAATTACGAGTTTGATATTGAATAAGTTTGATGAACACTGGTTCGATTAGAAACGGGTCTTATAAATTTTGAGTTTGTTATTAAGTGGGTTTGAAGAAATGGGGTTCGAATAAAAAATTGGTTTAACAAATTGCAGTTTTTATGGTGAATCGTTCTTTTGATGAAAATTTTTATTAAATACGGTCTGATAAATTCCTGGTTTGAGAAACCGTAGGCGTTCGTCATGGCCAACTTGACGCAATAAGGAAGTTAAATCTTACCTCAAGAATTTGTAGTGTTAACTTTGCAGCACTCTATCTCAGCTAATTTTTACTATACAGAAAAAGTGTTTAAAAAAAAATATAGAGAATCTTGATGTTGACAATTTATATTTGAACACTTTTCTTCTCAAGTCTACACAAAGAGAAATATTGGCTAGTAAGTAATCAGATGTCACCACTTTCGGGAGTCTTTTAGGCATAACTTTTTTTTATGACACATACAAAAAAATTGTTCGAATAAAAGTTTTAAAAAATAATTTTGTTTAGCCAATAAAAAAAATGTTTTAAAATCGGACAAATATTAACCAACATATTAAGTCCAACACAAAATCCAAGATGGCGGGGAACCTAGAGGGAAATTTTGTTGGAAAAATGTGGTTTTCTGGCATGATCCCCTATTAACCTTGAAACTTATGGCTATGTATTCAGTTTTTCCATTTTAAAGTACCATTCTATTGGGCTATAATACCTTTATCAAAAACATCATTTAAGTTACTTTCCACAAATAACCAAACCGTGGTTTTTTTTTTGGTTACCAATCGATCAAAATTCTTCCTGCAAAAAAAGGAAATGCAACTGTAGTAATAGACATCATCACCTAGGACCAGAAAATTGAAAAGGCTCTAAAAAAAGTAAATTACAGAGAAATAAGTCAACACCAAACCCCCAACATAGAAAGAAAAATCTACCAAACTCTACCTAAGGACACTAATCCTAGAGCAAGCTCTAAAGGAAGCGAAGCGTGACATTACTTTGAAAGTTTGAGTTGTCATTTTTGATTTGTTTGCCTCGATTTTGTCATCGGCGGCTCGTTATTATTGTAAATAGTTTTTTATCAAACGATTTAATTTTACTATTTATTCCTGTTGGGTGCCAGGTAAAAAAATTATTACGGCGTTGCGAAAGTTGATCTTTAGTCGAGATTAGCTATTCTTAGTAAAAAAAATCATTTTTTAAACATATAGATATATACTTATTTAGTTCATAGTAAGAATTTAAGTACTTCTTTTGGGGCAAGTATTCACCTGTGTATACGTTACCGTAAAAAAAGTTACAACCTGGTTTTCCTAGGAAAAACTAGTTTAGATTAAGTCAGTTGGATTAGGTCAGATTACAATCTAATCTAAACTTATATAATTTATTCTAATCTCGTCTAATATAGAGCTAACAGTTATAACTAGTTTTTACTAGGAAAACCCGGGTTTTAACGGTAATATATAGGTACTTTGATAAGAATGCGTTGTATTGGTAAAATATTATAAACATTATAAATCTAATGTAGTTTCATTTGAATAATTTAGATAACTTTAATCGGCTTTCTGTAATTATTACAGAATAATTATTTTTTTTACGTATAAGTACAAAAATAATAGTCAAAAGAAAGAAAAAAACTGTTTTAATTCTTACTTGAAACACAGTGTGTTGTTAGTACAGCATCATCATAGCAACGTATGGTACGGTAGTTCATCAAAAATTTAGTTGCTATTTGGGTCCCAAAACATCTACATCTACAAAAAAAGGATTTTCTGTCGGTCTGCACACATGATAGAGAAGACATTATGTATTATGATTTTAATCAAAATTTGGTACCAAAGCGTTTTTTGGCCACCCACCAAGTAAATGTTGTATAGAATGATGGGGGTTTAGGGAGAGAAAAGTGCGAAATAGAAAAATTGTAACTTTGAAATAAACATTTTTCTGCAGTTTGGTTCAAATTACTAAGAGCTTTAATTTTTGAAATTTTTAAAAAGGTGTTAAAATATTTTTTTTCGTTTCCAGATTTTAGTTCCTGTGAATAGTAGTTACCTGAAAATTTTGTTGTCCGGTTTTACAGAGGGTTTACCCAGCTTTTCGTATTGATAATTTATTCATAACTTTAGTGATTCTGAATGCCTGCCGTTTTACCCCTTTATCAAAATACAGAGAACCCGGACTAAGAGTAAAATCTGTTAGGTTTATAATTTTTACGTATTTTTTTACTTTATAAACTCGCGACTGTATGATAATGGGCTAGTCGTGCTTTCGAGAAGTAATTTCTTATCGTATTTATCAGTCATTAAAATATTTAAAATAAGAACGAGCCGCCCATGACAAAAGCGAGGCAAATAAATCAAAAATGACAACTCAAACTTTCAAATTAATGTCACGCTTCGCTTCCTTTAGAGCTTGCTCTAGGATTCGTGTCCTTAAATCTACCAACCCAGAAGACACAAAATATATACCTTAGGTGTATTCTTTGTGACAGAAGATACTTCAACGACATTGAAAGGAGCAAACTCACCCCGCACAACAACAAAGCAGCGCATATGTATGAACTGCCGAAAATTCATAAGGAAAACATGGATTCCAATTCTTGAATCGATTTTCAGTCGTATACGGACAAAACATTGACGAAAAAGGAGTAAATTTTCTCTTATCCACTTATTAACGCACACACAACACTCGTACTGAAATTCTGTAATATTAAATTAAATTCGACGTAAAATTACAATTTTACGTTTGTAATGCGCTTTTTTTCGCAAGTTTTGACGTTCATATGTCATATTCGTGCGGATTTGCATCCATTGCTTCTACACACTCGATGAAAAGGAGGAGGCACACATTACATGCATTCTGGCCAGCACAAGATCTTTTTGAAATTTTGATATGTTGTGGAAAATTTAATTCTGGACAGCCTTTAAATACGACAAAATCCTTAGACACGTACAGTTTCAAAGATAATAATGTTCAAAGTTTGACATTTTTACGACTTTTTTTCTAAGTGTTTAGCGATCTACTGATGTTTTTCTTTCATAATTCTGACGGGTTATGTCAGGCAATTATTTTTTTTGGTTATGCTGTCTTCCAATGTGATTTTACAGGGAAAACCTTTTAAAAATATTAAATATAAAGGATAAAGCGACTCACGCGTACTCCAAGATATATCCGGAAAGGATTTGGATGTTCGATTATGTACTCCTGCTCCGAGTAGCGTGTTCGGTTTTCCGATTTTCCTGCTCCATATTTGAAACAGATCGATCTTTCTGCTTCCGCAAAATCGCGAGAGTAGAGGCTAGAGCAAAACAATGTCATTTTTGACAACAATTTTATCTGGGTCAAAGAAAAAAATGGATCGAAAATGAAAGTTTATTGAAATTGAAGAATTGTTCCTCATTTTTTCTACTTCCTCCGAGGAGGAAGAAATGTTTGTCCACTGGTACTCGATAGGGGTAGAACCCAAAAGGGGGCCAAAATACGCAATTATATGTTTGAGGTGGTCCCCGAGTATACTGAGGGGCAAGTAAGCACAATAAAAATAATTTAGAAGGCTAGGTACAAACGACTAGACTACTTTTATTTTTCTAATCAATATTCGGTTCTTTTTTCTCTTTGTGGACTCGAGCCTTTTTCAAACGGCTGCCGGCTGTTCAATTTCAAAAATATTGAAACTGAAATAAATAAATAAAAAAGTGAGGTTAAAATGTAATTTTTCAAGCAAATGGCGTGTTCGATAATCACTCTTTTCGCGAGCACTCCGGTTGGGATTCAGAACTCCTGCGGGTAGATTCGTGACGTCACAGCGCTATAAGATAAGGAAACAATTTTAAAAATCGTACCTACGTACCTACCGCTTTTTTGCAGTTTTCTCTTGTCGAGTGAGCTATCTGCTTCCAGACCTATATAGGTGCTCAACTTGTGGATTGATCTGAATTCTTGAATGTATAAGACGGTTTTGACGAAATTAACATTTTTTTCAAACGAAAGTCACGGCTTTATTGATTGCTCATTTCCCGGTTGGTCGATGCTTTTTCGGTTCCTCGATGCTTTTCCGGTCTGTCCTTGTAAAGCATTATTTTCATACAAAAAAGAATATATTTTTTTCCATCCTCCGTTTTCTCTATGATACTCAATATCCAAGTAAAAGTAAGATTTCAAGTTACGAGCTTAGCTGCTCGCTACTTTTTTCCTATAGTAGAACTCAGTGGTTCTTGCAGGTTGCCAAAACAGCAAGTTTAACAAATCTTGTGATCCTCATATCACAAGCAACACATATTCTGCATTGAACATTCAACGCTACTTCAGCAAGTCTGAAGCAACGCCTGTGTTCTTGGGCGAGATTTAATATCATTTTCGAAAAAAAATCTCCGTGGTCTTTTGGATTACATACGCAACAGTTAACCATTTTTGAAAAACCGAAAAAAATTCAAAACAACGACACAAGAACGTGACACCGGTAACAATATAATATTATAACAATGATTAACAACTTGTCAGAAATTATACCAGGGGAAAAATATATCAAATTTTGTATGGAATTCGACCAGGGCCTTAACTACATAAAAAGCTGACCACCATGAAAAACGAATGACTATCTGCTAGTGGAATATCTATTAAAACATCGGTAAACCGCTAATTCTTTAGCAGAAAAATAGGAAAAAAGTTCAACTTCGAGCACTAATATCTCCGAAACTATACGTGTCTAAGCATTGAGCCCCATTTAAAGGTTGTCCAGAATTAAATTATCTACAACATATCAAAATTTCAAAAAGATCGTATGCTGGCAAGAATGCATGTAATGTGTGCCTCCTCTTTTAAGAGAAAAAGACATCTAAGCGTCAAAAGCCATCCTATATTTTCCGCCAAAAATGCAATATTTCAATTTTGGGCCTATCTTAATGAAATATTGTGCATTGTGCATACGAGTTAGAATTTGTGGGCATATTTGGTATATGAATTCGGATGTCCCAAGCAAAAACACAGTAACTGACATTTTTCTGAAAATTATGTTTTTATTGGATTTAAATTTGCCGAACTTTTCCGTACGTTTCTTTCTAAATTTAAAAAAAATCTGATAAAAAATAAGCGAGTTATTGCGCAAAAACCAAACACAGTGAGTGTGACATCAAGCTTCAAAATTCCAAATTTTCACAAAAAAAACATTTTTCCAATGCTGCTCCATCTAATATCAATTTAGAGGCTCGTAAGCTTCAAGGTGTAAAAAGCCACTTTCAGCTGTATTCACACGCATTATTAGAATATCAATATAAGTAAAACATGTTGCAAATCAACCCCTTAATTTAAATCCATTTTTCTCTAATTCTTTCCCAAGTCACTTACTGTGTTTTTCCTTGGAACAGCCGAATTAGTAAAAATTATCTCTTTTTTCGACAATTTTTTGCTAAAATGTGATTCGTATATGACTAAAACTCGAGTGATTCAAGAATTTGGCCCTAGTTCTCGCACTTCTCTTACTTATGATCTTGCTAAATATCTTTTACAAATCATCCAACCTCTTCAGGGAAAGTCACCATCATTCGTCAAAAATTCCGACAACCTGACGACCAGTTTGTTAGTTTTGGCGTCGAAAGTTTGTACACTAACGTACAACTGAAAGAATCACTCCAAATCATTGAACAAATCTACTTAATGACAGCCACCTCTCTGGCAGAACCAATCTACCAATCAATGGATTTGTTGATGTGGTGTCTCCAAAATTCTTATTTCCAGGAGAAGGACAGATATTTTCGACAGAAAGATGGTCTATTCAGGGGATCCCCACTTTCGCCGGTCGTGGCCAATATCTTTATGGAATCCTTTGAAGAAGAAGCTCTGCGAACATCAAGTCAGAAACCCAAACTATGGCACAACACAATAGAACAATTCTTCAATCATGCCAACAGTATAAGAAACTGCATCAAATTTACTCTGGAAAAAGAAGAAAATTGTCAGCTCCCTTTTCTCGATGTTCTAGTCACCAAAAATAACTCAACCATACTCACTTCCGTATGTAGCAAACCAACTCATACTGGACAATATCTTTCCAAGTAGAATTTGGACGTTAAACTACGTCCTCTACTCGTTGGCTTAAAAACCCCGACGTTGGCAACGGACTACAAATCTCATTCCATACGACCCCAATCCGACCTAGATGGGGAATACAAATTCGGGTCGGTTCGACGTCACTAATTGTACTTCAATGGTATAGTAGTTTACCTATGACGACGTTATAATACGTCCGCCAGCTAACGTAATTTTATATTATTTAATTGACTACCTAATGTGGTACTTGCTTAGTAAATTTTAGGTGAAATATATATTTATGAATTATAACTCACAAAAAATAAATGACCACCTTTTTATTTCATTAACAATAAAAGTTCTATTTTTAAAAAGGGCACTTTACCGAGTAATCTTGAGCGAAATATTTTTGCGAGGGCCACTTCACTAATAAAGTTGGTCAAGAAAGGGCAAAAAATAACTGCCCCCCCCCTCCAAATTAGCACAAAATAGCAAGAAGAAAAAAATATTAAAAAAAATATATTCTTTTAAAGTACTATTTCGGTTGTAATAAATACTAAGAGCACTCAAGAATAATACTAAAAAAACAAGAGAGAAATTGTTGTCAAAAATGGCTGCCCAAGCCTGCAACTCCAAAATGGCCGAATTTGGGCTGGTATAGTACTTTTTACCACCAATTTGAACAAGGACACCGATTTGCAGCCCTAATTTTATCCAAATCTAACCAGCCAACGTTAAACTACGTAATATGTGCAAACGTTCGAAATCCGCCTCCATTCTTCGTTGGCCATGGAACTAAAACTGACTTTAAAAGAAAAATGACAGGTCGGCTGAACATAACCTGAAAATATATTTTTCATTTTCCCTTGAAATGCGACGTCGATTAAGGTAACAAGGCCGACGATGTTTAGCGGTCAATTAAGGTATAGGCGTTAAAACAATCGGCTTTAAAACGTAAACTGACGTGAATCCGTCTGGGCAAATATTTGGACAAATTACGTTGCCTTTTTGACGTCGTTTAAGCTTCGCATATGCGTACCTGACTACGTAAACGTCGGATTTTATTACAAAAGACGTTTATCATTTGACTTGCCAGTAGACAACTTTATTTTATATTTAATACGACGTCGCTTTATGACAGATTAGGTTGGAAGACGGATAAATGATACTTAGTAGTAGTAGTAGAATAAGGGGAGGGAAGCCCCGGCCCGGCGACTAGGCTCTACGCGAGCCCTTTTCGCCATTTCCCAGAGCTTCCCCCTCACGCTCCCACTCCACCATGGTCGAACCTTCCCGTCCTTTGGATAAAGGTCAGGACATCCGACTATTTCAGCGTCGGAAGGTGTTCCGGCTCGAACACTTCCTCTCCGAAGATTCCCTTTCTGATTCCTCTGGAGGCCGGACACCTTGCAAGATAGTGGTGTGAGGATTTATCCTCTTCCCAGCACTCTCCGCAAGTTGAGTCCCGCACTACCTTCATCCTTGCCAGGTGCTTTTGGAGCGAGCAGTGTCCGGTGAGGACTCCTATTAGGGGTTCTATCTCTGTTCGTTTCCTGCGCAGTAACCAGTCTTTTTTTTGTTTTGCTGAAGCCCTGGATGAGCTCCTTGGCTCGCCTGGCGTCCCCTGTGTACTGCCACTCCCGATTTAGTCCTGTATGGGTCCATTCCTTGGTGGCAGATTTCATCTGACATCTGCTAAATCCCAGACACGGTTCCGGTCCGACGTATGCTTGGGCTGACCCTTTCCTGGGATCCCCATGTCTCCTGGAACCCAGACAAGTTCAACCTCTTTTTCCCCTGCTAGATCCTGGAGGGCGTCCGCGCATTCCTGGACCAGTCCTTTTGGCATTGTAGGTTTACAAAGTGCTTTTATGGCAGCCTCTACTCCAGTCCTTAATTCTTCCTCTCGTGCAGCTGCCAGTATGGCATATACCTCCGCTATAAAAAAAAATAAATGATACTTTAGTAGTTTCAAATCAAACCACTCTACATCAATCAAACTGGAAATTGCAAAATCTTTCATAGATCAAGCCACCTACATCTGCAATACAAAAGACGCTTTTAATAAAGAAAAGTCAAAAATTCGATCCGATCTGCGAAGGTATGGTTTCACCAACTACACGATCAATAAAACTCTTCAGACCGCACCAACACAAAAGCCTACAGATGTAAATACTGAAAGAAAGGCGACAGTTATAATTACATACGTCAAAGGGATCTAAGAAAAGATAAGAAGAATAGGCAACCAGTGCCATCTTCGGACTGTCTTCAAACCGACCACAACAATAAGAAGTCAATTGACAAAAACTAAACCACAACGCCACGATACCAAGAACTGCATGTAACCAGGTGCGAGTGTGGGTATATTTACATCGAAACAACCAGCCGACCTATGGAAGTTCGACTTACCGAACACAAACGCAAAACTCGACAAGAGGACACAACTGGATCAAAAATAGCTCAAAATTGCTATGAAAATAAATATCATATGGAATGGAAAAAGGCCAAGATCGTCGCCAAGGAGAAAAACCTATTCAAGTGAAAATTCAAAGAAACAGCATTCATCCTGAGAATCTATTTTCTCAAACAAGCGTCACCATCAAGGACATTTGGATACCCACACTTTTCCAAGGTAACAGATTTCAACTGTAAAATCAGTAGTTTTATGATTCACTGAACACATTCAATTCAATTCAACTCAATTTATTTTTTACTAAAGTAATTTTACAATCAATACTAAGTCTATAATTAAAGAAAGAAAAGGGTATCCCCTGGTTTAACTTAAGTACTAGTATGAACATCAAAGAAAGAAAATAAAGTAAAGTAAGTAAAGTTTTTAAAGAGTTTTTTTAAAATTAAAATACATCTAGTTTAATGTCAATAAGACATAAACCCCAAAAAGCGAAAAAAGTAATTAACTTTTATAAACAATTCTTATGTAAAAATAAGAGAATATTTTTTTATGAATGTACATCTGGTTTGATGTTGGTAAAACATAAATAGCAAAAAAATTTTTAAAAAATAATTAAATAAAATAAACAATTCTTATGTAAAAATAATAATTTAAAGTATTTTAATGTTGATAAATATCAAGTAAACTATAAGTAAAAATATTTTTTGTGTAAAGTAGAATAAATCCGAAAATTGAATAAGATGGTAGGGTGAATGACTTGAGTTTAGATTGAATGAATTTAAAATTTACTATTGTCCTTTTTTGTTTTCTGGTTTTAAACATTTTGTTACTTAGAAGAAAAAGTAAGATAGATTTCTAAATGATGAGGTAAATAATTTAATTTAATATATTATATTTAATTTAGGTTTGAGTTTAAATTAATTTCTGTTGTTATTAAAAGTGTGCTTTCTTTTTAATTTTAGGAGGTAGAAGATTAGTAATTTTATTTCCAAGGTAGATAAAAGTTTGCTGTCCAATGACTTATGTTTAAGTGTAATCACATTTTGAGTTTGTAAGTATCTCGTGGAGTATGAATAACTCGGTAAGAATGGTTGTATAAGGTTGTTTTTTTTTTAACTTGTAGAACAGCAGATTTATAGAATAGAGCAAGTACACTTAAAATGTGTGTGTGTTGGTGAAGCTCTGATGTTGGGAAGCGATGGTCTACGGAAAATATTATTTTAATGATTTTCTTTTGTGCAATTTCAACTGAAGTTCTGGATATGTTCCCCTCAACCTACTATGTCATATTGAATAATGGACTGAGCCAATGAATAATATAAGGATCTTAGTTAAGAGTAAGAATTTTTTTAGCTTTACTGAAAACAAACATAAGTAAGAAGGGTTGTATGAGTGTTCCATTTTAAAAGAGAGTTTAATGTGATACCTAAGTATTTGTCCTTGTCTGATATAGGTATTTCTCAAAGATGATTTTTTCTAAATGTTAGAGTAATATTTAAACTGCTAGTTGGAAGAAGATTTCGGGTTACTAAAAACCGTAAGTAAATTATTTTTTTTAGAGTAATACTAAGAAGGTTTTCATCTATCCGGGAAACGATTGTGTGTAGGTCACGGGCCATCATGATTTCCACCGCACGTCAAGTTGACGCTTCATTGAATAAAACCGTATCGTCAGCAAAAGAAAGGAGAATACCGTGATATTCTAAATTGAGAATATCGTTGATATACACAATAAATAATATTGGACCTATCACTGCCCTTGTGGTATTCCGCAGGTTATTTTTTTTAGAACTAATGATGAGTTAATTTTTACGTCTTGTTGTCTGTTTGGCAGGTAAGATTTAATAAGTTTTAAAGCTAAGCCCCTGATTCCGACTGTTTACAGCTTTGATAAAAGCCCCTCATGGTCAACTGTATCAAAGGCTTTTGCCAAATCCAGAAAGACGGCGGCGCAAGGTCGGCTTTTATCGAGGGCACCGTATATTTTACTGGTCAAATGACGTGGACTTATATTTTCGAAAGCCGTTTTGATGTTTGCTTAATATATTTTTGTTTTCAAGAAATTGAACCAAGCGATGTTTAATAATTTTTTCAAATATCATGGACAATACCGTCGTAAGGCTAATTGGCCTATAATTTTCTACCTTGTCTTTTGGACCACTTTTGTAGATAGACCTTACAACTGCAAATTTAAAGTTGTTTGGGCAAGTACCAGTTTTAAAAATTGTGTCAACTAGATGAGCAAGAGATTGTTAGTTAGTAAAAATACAGAAGTCACCGTTGTCTCTGCAAGTGAAGCCAGTGGATTAGGAGGCACCTCCCAGAAGTCAAAAAAGAAAAAATGGGTAATTTTTCCCAATCAATCGTAAACTAAACCTAAATTTATAGAAATTTAGTTTAGCGCGCTTTCAATATCGAAGTGATAGTTTTTCACGTCGCCTAACTTTGAAATTGTTGTTTTGAGCTATCCCTTTTCCCATAATTCCCTTATAATTTCTCCATTACGGAAATACCCCCATACATGCGTCTTCTCAGGTCAACACATTGACAGCTTACTAAAAGGATTCTGTGCGGCGGTAAACTGATGAAAAGTTTTTATCTCAGCAAGTTTTGATGTAGAAGTTTTGGGAATTAATTATCTTGTTAGTGGAATGGCCATCTCTGGCTAAAATCTTACTTAATTTTGTTTGGTATTTAAAGGACCTTGTAAAGTACCTACCTACTGCATGTCTTTAACTGGGCGAAACACTGATATAGTTTTCTATCTACGCTCAAAAACAGACGCCCACGGCTTGAAAGAAAATTCAATCATAAAATCATTCACTATGAAAACTGCAATTCGTTAAACCAATTTTTTATCCGAAACTTATTTCTTCAAACCCATTAAATAACAAATTCGAAAATTATAAGACCCGTTTTTAATCGAAACATTGTTCATAAAACTCATTCAATATCAAACCCTTAATTAGTAAAACCCATTTTTAATAAAAACAGGAATTTGTCAAGCCATTATTTTTCAAAATCGGAATTCGTAAAACCCGTTGTTTATCAGAACATTTTTGCTAAAATAATGGCGCATTCGCCATTAATATACATGAATTGGAGGCGCACACGCAGGTAGCGACATCTATACACAAAGTCTTGAACACTACCTGTGAATACTTTAAAGGCGCATTTACACAGAGCGAATAGGTTCGTCCAAAAATTCGGACCAAATCTGGCAAACCTTTTTCGACGAACTTTTGCCCGAACACTCGAACATTTGCAGGAAATATTTGCCACGAATATTCCGGCAAATTTTCGCAAGATTTTTTGGAAACATATTTTTGAAAGTAGAAATAGATAATATTTTTGGTCTCACATCACTGACCTCAATCCTTGAAATTAAATTGGAACACCAAAAATATTTTATATTTTGACGGAAAGCCAAAAATTATTATTTGCTGAGTGGCAGGTTGTAATGTAGGTAAATATCTACTAAATAAGTTTGTACCTAATTGTTGCTATGCTTTACACTTACACCCCACCACCAAACCCCATCATCAAACCCCACCACCAAACCCCACCACCAAAACCCCACAAAATGAAATAAAGTAATCCTCATTATTTTTTAATTGCGTCAAATCGTTTTTCCGTCGGAAAGGTTTTAAAATTTAATTTTTATGTTACAATTCATTTCAATGATTTACGGTAAGTAATTTTTCTAATTTTTATTTTATCCCTAATATTCCTTTCAGCAAATTTTGTCCGAACACCACGAACCTTTTTACCCGAAACCCGAACCTTTTGGTCCGAAATGTTATTTTAGCCAAGTGTGTGCAGCGGATTTTTCGAAATTATTTTTGGTGATATTAAAGCGCATTTACACAGAGCCAATAGGTTCGTCTAAAAATTCGAGCCAAATCTGGCAAACCTTTTTCGATGAACGTTTTCCTGAACACTCGAACATTTGCAACCCACATTTGCAGCGAACATTTGCCACGAACATTCCGGCAAATTTTCGCAAGATTTTTTGGAAACTTTTGGCCCGAACCTTTTACGCGAATCTTTAAATAAATATTCGCCTATGTAAATGCTACTTTAGGTGTTCGAAATTAGTTGTTAATTTTGGGACAGTTAGTTGCTAATTTACAATAAATTAAAATTGTGTGTAGGTTGACCAGAACAGGTAACAGTGACAGTGACGTACGCAGAAACTGTTCCTGGGGAAGGGGGGCTTGAGCAACAGAATAGTCTCAGATTACCATTTTATTGTTGATTTTTGGGAAAAGTTCAACCTTTAGAAGCCGATTTTTAGTGACTCTGAGGGGGGGGGGGAAGGCTTGAACCTCTAAGCCTCTTTTATTTTATTAATTTTATTCAATTTTAGTCAATTATTCAATTCAATTCATTTATTTTGTATGAATGCCTATTGATATATAGGATATATACGTCAATATATTTTTAAATATTACAAAACTTACGTTACTAGCTAACACTAATAAGGCAATTTGTCAAAATTTAAAAATTAGATTTTTAAAATTCAAAAGACACAACACGATAATAAACAAGCAAATAAACATATTTTATATTACATTTAAATAAGCTTACATTATCAAGCTAAAATATATTTTAAAAAAATTACAATACTATTTAAAAAAAAATTAAAATTTTAAAGAACAACGCGATAAATAAACAAGCAAATAAACATAGTTTAACTTACATTTAAGTAATGATAAAATCTTACATTATCAAGCTAAAATACACCAATAAAAAATAACAAAACAATTTAAAAAATTAAAAAAAAAATAAAATTGGAAAGAACAACATGTTAAATAAACAGACAAATAAACATATTTCACGTTACATTTAAATAATGACACAATCTTACATTATCAAGCTAAAATACATTAATAAAAAATAACGAAGCAATTAAAAAAATTAAATTGCAGAAATTTAATTTTAATTTAAAATCTCACTATAGGAATAAAACGCTTTTTCTATTAAATATCTTTTTAAAGTCTTACAAAAATGCTTTGGGTTTTAATAATTTTTAGTTCAATAGGCAACGCATTGTAAAATTTTATTGCACTATTATCTGGATATTTTTCATAAAAAGCATTGTGATATTTTGGCAAGCCCAAAATATCGCCATTACGTATGTTATATGGATGGGACTGTGAAATTTGAGGAAATTACTTATGTGTAATTTAGCATGTTTTATAACCTTGTAGATATAGACACTGGGGATTAATTTCTAATAAAGTAGCTTTTGCAGAACGTTTTGGTTTTGATGTTAAATATAATTTTTAACATCCTTTTTTGTAAAACAAAAACTCTGTTTATAGTGGCACAATTTCCCCAGGCCATTATATTGTAGTCCACTTACTCATCTTACACGTATGAATTATTATTGCCTTCACATTAACTCAATAGTTGAACTTTCTAAAATACATATTATAGTTTTACCCCCCATGTTCTATATGGTTGTATCTTTCACGCAGCGTTTGTTTCTTGGTTAAAAGTAAATCAAGTAGACTTTGACTAAGATTGTAGGCAAAATTATCTTTCGGTTGTTTTACACATAAAGTAAAGTATTTGGATATAGGGATTATTCCGAAACAAAGTATTAGTATAGTCTTTAACTTGATGAAATATTATGGTTAGGTGTTGTCTATAGGAACTTTTTCTTTTTAAGGTTTTATTTGGGGAGCCAGTGGTTCGCTATTCAAAAATTATATACAGGGTGGACTCTTTAAATGGAACGGGTCTTCTAGCGGCTGTAGGAAAGAGGTTATATAAAAAGCTAAAAGCGAATGTTTAATGAATTTTTACGGACTTTCCGCGTATGGCAAAAAAAATTTTTGGGGCTCCCAACTGGAGGCCCAGGGCCTACCAACTATTTTTTGTTCAATAAGAAGGTACCACTTGTGGCACCCTTTTGGAAAGCTTGTTAAAAAAGAAATTTAACGCACTAGTTTTTTTTGACATGTGTCAACCAGTATGTCTAAAATTTAAAAAAACTTATTTTTTTGTCATTTGTTTTAGCTTCAAAATAAACTACATATTTCTGTATTTACTAAGCGGATTAAAAAAAATACCATACAAGGACATTATTCGCGACTCACTGAAGGCCTAGGGCCTCCAAATATTGTTTTCATAAGGAGGTACTACTTGTGGCACCTTTTTGGAAAATTTTTTAAAAAAGAAATTCTATTACATAATTTTTTTTGACATCTGTCAACCCATGTGTTAAAAGTTTTAAAAAAAAATCTATTTTTTGTCGTTACGGACGCTTAAGTGAAATAGAAAATCAAGGTGTGCTTTGAATCTATTTCCCTTTTATCTAATATCTAGTAAATTAAAAAAAAAAGGTAATTAGACTGCACCCCCAAATAAGACGCCAGTCAAATATTTGTTTGGTAGTTTCTTTGTTCCATTTAGTAAATAAAGAAATATGTAGTTTTAGAAAGATGCCAAAAAAAGTTAATTAATCGAATTTCTTTTGACAAGCTTTCCAAAAACGTGCCAAAAGTGGTGCCTTCTCCTGAAAAAAATGTTGGCAGGCCCAAAACGGCCGCCAATTTCTTGTGAGGTATTTTCTTTATTCCGCTTAGTAAATAGGGATAAATATAGTTTATTTTGAAGCTAAAACAATTGACAGAAAAATATTTTTCCAGACTTTCCCAAAAGGTGCCACAAGTGGAAATAACGAACATGTCATGTCACGACCCTAATTTGTGGATGATCTTTTGGTTGAGTCAACGGTGCGATCGTGACTAGTCGGGAATCTGTGAAAGTGTTATTTAAGTGGGTTTTGGAATGCAATTATTAGTTCAAAAGTTATATTTATGTAAATAAAAAAAAATAATTAAAAATTAACTATTTCTGTAGGATATTTTACATCACCAATACATGCAAACCAATGCCAAAGCAACACGCTTTGCACGAAGAAGAACGCTGTTTATTGATTTCTTTGGCATGTACCGTAGCGAATGCTGGTTTGGCCTTTTCCATAAAGATGGCACTAGTAATAATAAAATGGAAATGTTGGATTAAAAGCGAAGATATTTTATTCTATTATTAATAATTAAAGTCTTTTCTGCCCGATTATAATGCATTTTAGAAACACCAAATTTACGTAAACCGACGCGACCCCGGAAGAAAATAAAAATACAGTGTGTGTAGTAAATAGGTTCCACGGTAATTACAGCATACAGTTGAGGGTCGGGTTTTCCCCGACCGTTGCCGCCCTCTAGGAGAAATTGCCGTCATATCTTGTACACGGTAATTATTGCAACTTTGACTTATGCTCACAATGCAAAAGTGGCGACAATATTTTGGTCATGGAAATAGTCCGGAGATAATAAAAAACTGGCAGCATTGCTCAATATACCTGTTCTGTTTGTGCGCGCAGAACTTTTTATGCCATTTCTGTCTTATTTATTGAAATTTTACCCCTAAAGAAATCCTTAAGAAGCCTTTATAATTATTTTCTCCTCTTAGTTTACAGAAAATTAAAATTGTGGTGTAAATCTCACGTGAGGCTCCCACCTTATCACACCTAGGGTCTAGGGTCTAAATTTACAAGAAACACCTCTCGTAATCCATGGACAGTCCATTATTAATTTCTGTTTTACTTTGCGTAAAAAGATGATGCATTATTTACATATTGGTTATATCTAATTGTTCCTTGTCTCAAGACCCAGCAAACACGGTTCCCTCGGGCCTTCTTCGGTCCGATGTCAATTGCCGAATTTTCCGTCATCGGCACGACGTCGATTTACGACTTCGGACCAGTAGTATTTTTTGTCCGCTTTGCGATGTAGGCCCAATGTATGTTCGTTGACGCAGCGTTAGACTGTAGCCCGTCGTCGGACCAATGGTAAATTTTACGTTTTGGTGACATCGGCATACCGTCGCTGTACGATTAAGGTCCGACTATCCGCCCATAAAGCTGCTTAATTTGGTCGGTCTAACGTAGGCAAGCTGGTCTCGGCCCGACATCGGTAAACTATTCAAATCCAGTTTCCTAAAGCGGTCCAACGTCGGCGATTGACGAAGGTCCGTCAGTGGTAGCTTAAAGCGGCCCGACAATGGCAAATGGATGGATAATAAGGCCCCACATCATCCTCTCAAAGCGGCCCGACGTCGGTGATTGACGAAGGTCCGTCGGTGGTTCCTTGACACGATCCGACATTGGCAAACTACAAAGTTTCGATAATGCGGGTTCTTAACCAGTCGGGTTGGTTTAAGTGTCAGAAGAGGTGAAGTACCACCATCTTAACAAGTCCGCATTCTAGTTTTGAAATATCTTTGCTCATTATATATATAATATTATCTTCCACCGTACAGGGAACATAGTGATATTAGCGCCATCTCTACATACTAGGAAGAAACTATTAAGCAGTTTAAAAATTTTAAGGTGACGTAATCGGACCATCATCAGTTGCCGATTGTCGTCCAATCAAACAAAGTTCCAATCGGACCATCATCGGCCCTAAAGCTGATAAGGTTTGCGCTGGCATAATGTCGACTATTGTAAATCGGGTCATCGTCACTTGCCGATTCTGGTCCGATTAAACAAAGGTCCAATCGGACCGTCGTCGGCCCTAAAGCAGATAAAGTAGGCGTCGGCAAAAAGTTAACTATAGTATATCAGGCCATCGTCAGTTGCCGATTCTCGACCGATTAAATAAAGTTCCAATCGGACCGTCGTCAGCCCTATAGCAGATAAGGTGGGCGTCGGCAAAAAGTTGACTATAGTAAATCGGGCCATCGTCAGTTGCCGATTCTCGTCCGATTCAACAAAGTTCCAATCGGACCGTCGTCGGCCTTAAAGCAGATAAAGTAGACGTCGGCCTAAAGTCGACTATAGTAAATCGGGCCATCGTCAGTTGCCGATTTTCGACCGATTAAACAAAGTTTCAATCGGACCATCGTCGGTCCTAAAGTGTTGTCGGCATAAAGTCGACTGTAGTAATGTGGACCTCTGTCAGGTGCCGATTATTGACCAAAAACTGAAAATCTCAATCTGTCCAACATCGGGCCAGCGTGTAGTCGCCGATGCCGACACACTGCCGACGTTGCCGATATTGGCCCGATTCAATACCGACGATTTGTGTTTGCTGGGGATGCATGTATTTCAGACCAATGATACATCTTGAGACAAACACCAGCGTTCAATTTTTGATGATGATGAATCAATGTTGAGTCAAAAATCGTAAAAAAACAAATAAAGTTGCACTGAATACAAAAGTATCTTGCACTGAATACTTTACTTTAGTATCTTTATTTTGACAAACACACACATGGGGGTGGTTTGGGGGCTAAAGTAGAAAGGGGTAAAGATACACACCGCACGGTTAATAGAATACAAAAGTTTATTTGTGTTATCAAACATGATAAAACATACGCGCTCTTTAGTAAAGGATTATAAAGTGATATTCAATCTGATAGTGAAAATTACATTTACGTTGCTTAAGGTTAAAATTTCGGTTTATGTATCTAAACGATTTATTGGTACTCATAAATAGTAGTTTTTGCAACTAGTGGCTAAAATACCGCTTATTTATAAGAATGAGCGCAGTGTGTGATTAAAAAATGCGGCAAGTAAAAAAGCACAGTTTAGCCGCGAGTTGCAAATACTCTTTTTTTAGTATACCTTCATCAAAAACCAAGAAAATCATACAAAAAACTGGAAAACACCTCCATTTTTTACCTGCTTCGTTTTCTGACTTGCTATATATTTTATTATGTAAGAAAATGGCCAATATTTGATTTTTTTTATATCGTTCACATACTTTTTTAGGTTGGTAAGCCTTTTTTTAAATCGTTTTTCATTTTGAAGCAAATTTTACGTACGCAACACGTTGGCAACAAAAAGAATAGTTAAATCAGTAGTCTTAACTATCCCCAATTACGTTCGGGCATCAGAGCTTAAAATAATCTATTGAGATAAGTTCATAATGCCAATTCGACTAAAATATGATGTGTAGCATGTATACTGGGTGTTAATTATATCTTTTCAAATTTGTTTAAATTCAAGAATATACGATTGCATGTAGGAAATATTCAAATCATAAAATTAAGTTTAAATTATTAAAATAAATGCGCAGCTATACTAACCCTGATTGAGAGCTGTAAAAAAACTTCCAGGAAACACATCTGTTACATTAATATAGTATTTACATAAATCTTTAGTCAAAAAATTTACATAAACATGTTTTCATAAAATTTACGTAATATTTACATAACATAACTTATGTTTCTTCAATTACATTATATTTACGTAATAAGAAGAGAACTCTGTGCAGAACATTGAGGTTACTTTTTACTTTGTTGTGACTTCCAGTTTACCTAGTAACAAAGTAATCATGTGATGTAACTTTTACGTAATATTTACGTAACTGTGTTGGCTGAGCTGCGCGGTTACAATTGTCCTTTTAATTATGCATCCGGGCAAGAATTTTGTATAAATTAAAAAAATCATAGCTTACGCAACCATATTTTTCGGACGCCAAATTTTGTGTGCCCAGAGCGCCAACCATTGCTCGATTTCTACAACTTATACTGTTTTCCCCATTGATGAATTTCTACCCCCCTGTAGATAGTTATTTCGAAAATCGAGCAGTCCGATTTTGCATGCCGCACAAACTCCGATGCTTCTCTTGTCTAACTCCTAACACCGTGGTCTTTTGTTTTGATCACTGATAAATAGGAAAGTTTTAAACAGTTAAGCCAGTTAAAAAACGGGTTTGAAAATAACTCGAAAATAACGACATTTTTTAGAAGCGGTTCAGGTAAATATTGTGCTGGAGTTAAACCAAAAATGCATTTGATGATCAAACTCTGTATAATTTTGTAAATACGCGTTTTAAAAGAAATCGGAAACACAATTTTCAAAGCCAAACAATATCAAAATTTTAGCTAGTTTGTCGCGAAAATATTATTTTTTTAAAATAACGTAGTTCGGGGCAAGGTAAGGTTTTATCGCTCACCATTTCAATAGTGTTGAAGAATGCTCTTGGGTTATTGGGCGCTAGCCATACTTGATAGTTAAGTAAATAAAATTCAATTATTCCTCGCAACGTTTCGATATTTAATTATATCTTTTTTAAACTCAGAATGGTAGGATTTTGCCCACTAAAGTTGCAAGGAATAATTGGCTTTCATTTACTTAACTATCCAGTATGGTTAGTTCAATAACCCAAGAGCTTTCTTCATCATTCAATAGAGGGCAAGATTCAATCATGTTTCTTTTGAATACTAATAGAGCTTCTCAACCAAATATTCTATAGTTGACTAATATACGGATTCACCTAAATACTTCTTTTTGCTTTTTTTTTAAATCAAACCAAAAGTAAGTTTGTTTTGGACACAAATGCTAACACAGGTACGCCAGAACTTTACCCCATGGAATGGGAACAAATTCCTATTAGTATGGGGTAAAAACCGAACGGTTGGGTTTTAGCCCATACATGTTTTTTGAGAAACAAAAAAGTCTTAAACATCAAAACGAGCAATTTTTCAAAAACCAACAATGTCGTAATTTTAGCTGGTCTGTGGCGAAAATATTAATTTTTTTAAATAGCGTAGATTGAGGCAAAAGCCCTTAACTTAAGGTTTTACTGTATCGCTCGAAAACCAAAAATAAGGTCGTTTTGGGTAAAAATACTAACACATCCACAAAACTGTAAAAGACCGAACGGTTGGGTTTTAGTCCACACATGTTTTTTGAGAAAGAAAGTCTTAAATATGAAAAAGACATAAAACCAGTTTTTGAAATCTGTAAACTACAAATTTCTTGAAAGCCTTGGCTAAAAAACATAACTTTAAAAAATAAGACTTAAAATTAATAAAACATTTTTTTACCGCAAAGGTTCAATAATTTACTGCCGTCCTTAACTAAAAAGCAGTCAAAATATATTATTTCCCTATGGAGTTACTGCTTTTTAGTTAAGTGGAAATAAAAACACGAGCCGCCAGGCGAGGGTTTTTACACGCTGAGCGTGTTAAACGCATTTTATGACTGAGATACATACAATGTTTTATGCGCAACCGCATGATTTTTGGAAAAAAAAATTTAATTTTTTTTTTGATGTCATCTCTCTAATATTTTGACAATAGATAAATCAACAGTTGACAAATTATTAAGTATTCGAAAGCGTTCTGTTCTATGGTTATTTCTGTCATTCTCAATCAAGCAATCTGAAACACAAACAGTTGCTTGTCATTAGCAACCATATCAACAAAATCGTCATTACAAATAATGTTACGTTTTAGATGCTATTTTTACCGTTTTTCTTATAAAATATTATGGAATTTGAAGAAAAAGTAATCCCTAGAGATATACTGGGCCGCTGAAGAGGCGAAGACGAATCTTTTGCCGGCCAAATCAAGAAAACTATACGAAAAAACCTCTAAAGATTATGTTTTGTGGTGTACTGGTAAAAACATTCTGGAAGCAACCTAATCGTAAAAGAAGACGCCTTACTTGCATACTTCAACGAGAAAGTGAAACAACACAAGCCGTCTTCCCGATGGAGTTATTAGCGACATAAAGCTATTTGTAACTCATCGCCGTATACGTATCCGCATCTAGCGAGAACCAAGCACATTAATTGGTCAGAAACTTACGACACACGTATCGTATCTCAGCACCTATTGAGTTCAGAAACACCTTAAATTAGCATATATCTGCTCTTTTCGAACGTGGTACAAGTTTCTGACCAATCAATGTGCTTGGTTCTCGCTAGATGCGGATACGTATACCGCGATGAGTTACAAATAGCTTTATGTCTCTATAATAGTTAGTTATTATTATTATAGTTATTAGTTTTTTACTATAGGTAGTTTTATTGTTGCGTTCGTTTAATAAAAATTATTGAAACAAAAATTTGCATTTTTTCGTCTACAGATTCAAGAGAAGAGTATTACAAAAAACTATATAATGACTGCTTTTTATAAATAATTAAAAAAGCCTCTAAATTTAACACATGCGGGCCTTAAAATAAGTTTTAACGCCCGCGGTAAAAATATTCGAGTTTCCTGCTTTATTAAGAAAAAAGCCGAATATGAAGTCAACAAGTGGAGTAATGAATGAATGGTTTTCTAACGAGTACAGTATTTTTAGTCACCGAAAGGTAAACGTGTGCAAAGAAAGTAACACTTTTAGAGCGAGTTTTTCGTTTATAAAAGCTACTACCTAACTCAAGATATTGCTAAAAAATTACATCCCTCTTTACTGGCCTATATTTAATACGCTATAGATTAGACAAAAGTCCTAGTTCGATATGAGGAGGCGGAGTGTAGAGAAAGCTAAAACGTGTTCAAAAGCCACAAAGCTGGCCCAAAAATAAAACCGTCTTTTATCTATCCTCTCTCGCTATATACATAACTCAGCTATATAAAGCTGTGCACAGCTTTATACACAGCTCTCTAGCCTTTCTATACTCTCGGAAATACTCCGAATTTAATGCTTAACTGATTTCTGCGGTTCCAGGACCCTTTTGTATTATTTGTATTTTGATTTAACTCCCGCGCCGCGGCCCAGTTGATTAAAATACAACGAATTTTAATACCTACTATACTTTGATCCGAAAAGTATGCATAGAGACCGGCCCGCAGCTTGGAAACACGAAACTACTTGAGAAGTTTTTGGTAAAAACGCGCAGACCCGTCCAAAATTTCTACGAATTCAATTGGGGTTGATGCACACTCTAAAAGTTATAGGTGCATAATTACTACGTAGTTTACATGTAACTAGGTTCGTTATAAAATACAGTTTTTGACAGTGGCGGTCCCAAGGGGGGGCGGAGGGCGGACGGAGACAACAATAACAAAGATGCTGGTGGTAATAACCCTGAAGAAGAAAAAATGAGAAATTGCAGAAAGTTCCCTTAAATACTTTCTAGAATCCCTCCACAATATTTTGAGACAGTTTAACCTTTAATCCGTCAGACCAAGAATATACAAACGCATAACGAACTTACCGTGAAAACCATTGAAAATACAGAACAGTATTATAGAGTTTCTATTTATAAGAAAGTTTTAGACAAAATCAATTCGGACATGAAAAAGTATTTTTGACCTGAACATATTCATACCAAGTTTAACATGAAGCCAAAAACAAGGCAAAATTAACTAAAGTCGTTTCTAAATGCTATAAACTGTTTTATTAATCCAAAACACAAATTCTTGAACTTTTATTCCGAGAAGTCAGTATTTGGAAACAATATTGATCAGAAGTAGGCAGAAGCTTAAATAAAAACATATCTGATAACGTTTTCGAGAAAATGAACAAGTGTGGCAATCTTTTTCCGTTGATTAGAACATTCTTGGATGTTTGCCAGTAAGTAATGCCTCGTCAGAAAGAAGCTTCTCATGCCTCAGAAGATTGAAAACATAAGTACTTAAAAACACTATGACAGAAATTCGTCTGACGGGATTAGCATTGCTGCATATCAACAGACATATTGAAATTGACAGTGAGCGGGTCATTGACCGGTTTGCCCAAAAAACTGGAAATGATTTTTTTTTTGAGATGGGCATCTTACGTTTGAGATATGCGATATAAAAGGTAATGTTTCAACAAAAAGCTTTTTAGAAGTCAAAAAAAAGTCTTTAGCTATTAGGTTTTGTTTGTGGTTTGTTTGTTATCTATATTTTTTATAACTGAAAAAATTATACATAGTTGCTCAAGCGCGGATTTCAGGAGGGTAGGGGGGTAGTTAAGCCCCCCTACCCTGACTTTAAATTTTTGATGAAAAAATTTAGAAAATCAAAAGTAGGGCATAAATTGCGACGCTATAACACCTTTGATATTTACGGTATTAGTATAATTTTGTGTTAAAAATGTCATTTGTAGTGTCATTTTTTTGCGCAATTTTACCGCAGGTAAAAATTTTTTTAAACACACGCCACAAACCGGAGTAAAGGGTTAAAAAAGTGGGGAACCTCTAGCTCTCCCTGGGGTCATGATTATGATTAGTTTATTGTAGATTGCGTTGGACCACCTAGGGGGGTTTTAACCCCCCCTCCCCCGCCTGGCTACGCCACTGTATCTAATGCTGTTGTCAAAAAGTAGGGTTAGGGTGTCAAATTTTTTTCTTACATTTAGACAGTTTAAGCTAAAGCAATGGAATTTGGCACGTATGTTGGCCTTTCGGCAACGTGTTACATAAAAAATTACATGTGGCGCCTCGAGGGCAATAGGGGTCAAAATTGTATTTAAACTATCCGTCCTAGCTTCTATACTAATGCACCTACACATCTTAATCTTAGTCAGTTGGTAGTTCATACTATTACCTACAATTCTAATATACCGAAAAAAATTTAGTGACTGCTAGCAATGCCCCTAGGTTAGGGGCCAAAAATTTTGTCGATTTCAATTCAAAAGTTATATTTCACTTATCTTTTAGCTAGTGTGAACAAAAATGCACCACCAGGGGCGCCGTGGAACATTTCTTAATTTGAAATACCCCAATTTTGCCCCAGCCTCATTTTCATATTCCAGAAAACACTACATATGCACATTTAAAACTCATGAATTTGGTGTAACAAATATTAGGAAATATAAAAATCTCAAACCCCAGGGGCGACCCCTAAATGTGAGCTAAAAATTTTAAATCTCGAACAACTTGTTCAAAATTTACTATACCAAATTTAAAAGAAGTTCGAGTTAAAATGCACATTTTAAGAGCCTATTTTTTTACATCCAATTTTTTTTAGCTTCTATTTAGAGGTTGCGTTTCTGAGCTACACGGTGATTCTCAAAAATGTGCGTTTCTAAAATCCATCTACAACTTTTTTATTATTTTATTATAGAGATTTTCATTAAAAACATTTTTTGAAGATTTTTTAAGGATAAATCTACCTGTTTCACCGATTTTGTCTTAAAGCCTTTAGTTCACGAGATATATATAGATATGGAATACCCCAATTTAAAAAAAAAAAATAGTTTTGTAATAAAATTTCCTGTTAAACGATGTGTCATACATCTATTTTTATTAAGTAGTTAAACCAACACCGTTCTCAACTAAAAAGCCAGTTAACTCATTTTCGTTTTAGTATCCTTTGGCCTATGGTCGGTGTCATATTGACAGCAAACTGACAGAAAATCCATGTTTTACTTGTCAATTTGGTTATAAAAATGGCAGCCACAATAGGCTAAAGAGCACTGAGGCGATAGGAGTTAACAGGCTTTTTAGTTAAGAACGGTGTTGGTTAAACAGATATCTGCAATTTTTGATAATTACCATAGTAGGCTGTGTTTAACTCTGATCTATGCAGTTTTAGGGTATCTATCTAGGTAGCTATGATCAAATAAAAACAATTGCCATGATAAACGAGCCCAAGTGTCAAAAGTGGCGTCTCCGTCAAGACATAAAAATGCTTGAAAACTTTGAAAAGTACGACATGATAAAATGGAAAAGTAACGAAAATCGACAGATGGCGTTAAATCTATATTTCCAGAGATATCCGGAAAGAAGGCAACCTAGCTCAAAAATATTTTTGAAGTTAAAACGTCATCTACAAGAATACGGATCCCTTACAAAACCGCGGCCTAGGACGTATAGAAGCCTAGCCAGAGATAGAGAGTTGGAAGAACTAACGGTTCTACCCGAATACTTCCACCAGGGCTATGGAGAGAAACACTGGAAGATATAACTGCTATTACCGGAAACAGCAAAATCCCCATATTATGGTGAGACAAGCGAATCAGGGAAGGTTCAGTTTTAAGGTATGGGTAGGCATCTACAGAGGGCAAACTATTGGGCCATATATGTTTGATGGAAATTTAAATGCCGAAAGATACCAACAAATTTTAGAAGAATAGGAAATCGGTGAAACAGGTAGATTTGGCTTTAAAAAATCTTCAAAAAATGTGTTTAATGAAAATCTCTATCTTTACAAATAAAAAATTTGTAGAAGGCCTTTAAAATCGCACATTTTTGAGAATCACCCTGTAGCTCAGAAACGCTTTGACATATCGCAATGCGGTTTTTAGTTTTCGACTTCTCTTGGAAATCGAGTCCGTAAGATGTATATTAGTTTTGGGCTAACTATGCTGCAAAAGCCCAAAGCTATAGAGGCCCCTCGAATTTAGACCACCCTGTACATATGGAGTGTTTTCTGGAATATGAAACTGGTAAAAATTAGATACCGCCCCTTACACCCTTACAGCCCCCTAAAATCTTGGAAAAAGTTCGACAACATTTTTAGCCCCTAGGGGCTTTTTTAAAAGCTATGATATTTTTTTTAGTACAGGAGACTCGTAGATAATAGTACGATCTACCAACTGTTAGGCAGTATTGGTGGGTTCATTATTAATCGATTAATAGCTATTTTTCTAACAAGTGCGGAAAATCGATTTTTCCACACGCAACTGCCGTTGACGGAACGACGCACAGCGGAGTTCTGTCAAGCAGTTAAGTGCGGAAAAAAAGGTTTTCGCACGTGTTAGGAACAATTGTTTTTCTACGAGCGTGAGGAAAATACACTGAAAATAGTTTTTGCCACTGACAAATAAATGCATAAACAACTGGTTAGTCACACCATAGCAACCAAGGCATTTCATAGGTAATATGATAAACAGAAACCTCGAATCAGTACAGGTTTTTCGAAATTTGACATATCGGTGCGGAAAAATGTTTCCACACTGTGCGGAAAAAACAATTTTCCGCACTAAAAATAGTGTAGAAAATTCGATTTTCCGCACGCTCGTGGAAAAAATACGTTTCGTAAAATCTTCATCAAAAGGCCCACAGAAGCCAAATTTTCTACGCCCCTTATGTATCACTAATTTTTGCCGTAATTTTACACGCAAATGCCGCCTGATAAAAATTGTTTAAAATTAGACTAAAATTGTAACAATTAAGGTTATAGTTTCTCCCCAGATTTTAAGTAAAAAAAGTACAACTGGCAACGCCTTGTTCTTTAATTTTTTGATCTTTTGCCACAGTGCACAGCGAAAACTAAACATCAAAATTAGCTGAAATTTTGCAATGGTGATCATTTTTAAATGCTTAACAAAAATATCTGAAGGATTGTTTAAAATTCTCATTTATTTTTTCTTCAAAATAAAAGCTCTGGTGCTGCCATCTATCCCAAAAGCCTCAAAATAATTGTGGTTTAGAACAAACTCGATTTACAAAAAAAAATAGAGAAATGCTCACAATTTCCTCTGGATTACATTTTTCCTCTTTATATTTTCTTGCTTTAGCAAAAATAAAAACTAAGTTTCCTTTTTCCTAAAAGCCTGTGCACTCCGGAAAAGAAAACCGATCAGTCAATCATAAACGTTTACACTTTATTGAATGTGGGAGACCCACGCAGTTTAAGTGTTGGCCGATAGATCGCAGAATTTATACGATTCCGTTGTAACTGCAGGTGTTTTGTCAACAAACTTTAAATCGGGCCGCAGTGGGACAGAAGAGTATTTTTACGTTTTTTGACAGAAAACCATTCGCGGTTATGTTTATCTTTCAAAAATGTGTTTTCAAAAACATTGTTCTAAAACAAATATGAAACCACTCAGCGTGTGCGGTTGCCCGCCGAAAAGGGCCTAGCACTGCGTGGGGATTACCCTGAGTCTATCAAAGAATCAAGAGAACTTTACTGCCTCGCTGGGATTACTAAATATGCCATCATACCGTTTATGAACTTTTTTAGCGCTAACCACACACACTTTGTGAAAAAAGCGAAAGTAAAAAATACTTATCTGCTTTAGCTGCGCAGAACGCGAAGTCAAAATAAGTAACCTAACCCCAAATTTTTGACCCAGTTCTAAAAAATCTGTGGTGTCCCACACAAAATTTTGCAAAAAAATCAGGTAACGTAAATATTCCCCATATTGTAACTACGGCCTTAACGACTTTATAGCGGCGCAGCCAAAATGTTTTGAAACTTGAGCTAAGAATTTCAATCATTTTCGTATTTTTCGTAAAATATTTAAGAAAATGTGGGTTCGGTCCTCCATCGCCAGTGCGTAAGGCAATGCAAAATTTACTAGGACCACTTTTCGTATCAGATTTTTTTAAAAGTTTTTTTGGTTATAAGCATCAATAAGTATTTTTATATATTTTAAGTTGTGTAATCTTATGTTTCGTCATATGCAGACAGACATATATTTTGCAGCAAAGAAAAAATTATGGTCAAGCAATAACAACCGATCGAAATTTTTCTTTCACCAATCTTAGTAAGCGTATGTCATGTTTATTTTTTTTAAATATAATTTTCTTTTAATGATAAAGACACATATGTTTTTCAAAGCCTTAAGATTTTATTTACTTATTATATTATTATTTAATTCAACCCAATTTTTTAAAACTAAAAACCACCAATTTAAAGCAGGTGGAGATATGGTAACTATATTTTAAGAAAAATACCAGATTTTCTTTGATAAATTTAAAACAGATAAAACTTTAAAGCTTATAGTGATACTGCATGTAGGTAATCGTAATTAGTATAGGGACTTATTATATTATAACCCGACGCATAACCTGACTTTAATAAAGTCGGCACTGTTTTAGACAGTTACGCATGAAGGTTAAACAACTACTACATATTTCTAGGCACTTTATCTATCTGTTATGAAATGACTGACAGTGCTCGTATTCAATTATAAGAAAGAAAACACAGACATGATTGTTTTGACAAAATTGAAGTTAGAAGGCGCTCTTCTTGGTTACCGGGGCTATCCGAAACCTACGTTCGGGCTATCTGGCCAGAGCTTTGTTTGAGCGCGGTGCTGTCAACATAATGTCGACTTCCATATATATATATTAACTTTTATTATTTCAACTTTATAGGTGGAACTAAGGGGCCATACATAAATTATTTAACGCAGCAAGGTGGGAGGAGAGGGATAGCTGGTTAGTGTTACAAGGGGGAAAGGGAAAAATGGGAGAATTTGTTCCAGTAATTTAATAGCCACCTTTTTGCGGAACTGTCAAAAATATTGCCGACTTTATTAAGGTCAGACAGTTTTGAGCACAACAAATAGTTAAATTTATTCAGACGAGACAATATTAAATTACCTAAGCTCTATCACTAAAATACCAGTGTTATAAGCATTTATCCCCGCCTAATTACCCCATTATTTAGGTTCTTAGAGCCAACTCAAATCCGCCACTGCCCTTGGCTTTGTAGCCCGCAATCTTGACAAACGGGACCTCTATTCCTCAGTTCCTGTCAAAGAATTTGATGATTTAAATCATATAACTATGAATGAAGGCCCTGTATACAATTTTTGACAGTTATTGTTGTAACCGAGCTAAGCAACTCGATTTGGCAGTTGTTAGGGAAATGTTGATAATTTTTTTGTGTGTTGGCAACCATTGGAAATAAATAATTTTGTCACTTTCACATTTTTTATTGATAAACGTATTTAGGCACATCATATTTTAAATTTTATTATTTTTTATTATTTACATGAGGTTTAAAAATCGAATATTGCGGTATAAGAAAATGTAAAAATACTCGCGCCTACGAATTTGCATTGTTCCATTGTCCAATGGAAAAAGAAACGCAAGAAAAATAGAAAGAGATCATGCATTTACCAAACTAGAAAATTAATAAAAATAGTCGAATTTGCGAGGTAAGTAATGGTAAATCCATGATGAATCTTAATGTGCTCAAACACAATTATAGCAGGACACGTTTTTTGGTACATCTAAACACTGTAAAGAACTTTAGTAAAAAGAAATTAATACCACCTTACGTCTCACACACTTTATACTTCGAAAAATTACAACAGAAATTTTTAGTAAACAATTTCCTTAAATTATTTTCATCTTTCTCTAATTTATACCCTGTTGTCTCTCCTAAACAACCTTAAATATTTTTGCACTTCACTAAATTATCTCTTCATCTACCTCTGCCTCTGCCCTTTTTCTCTAAATATTTTAACAGAGAAAAATTTTTTTTTGGCAGTACTTTTTTTGAACTAGTAAAATAGTGAAAGCTTGAAAAAAGTTAGTGTTTTATCCTAGAAATCGAAAGTTTGGAAATAAAGCTTTAAAATGTGAGCAAAATCATGGCATAAAAATATGCTAAACGTAGTCAAAAATGCTTAAACAAAAACGTTACCCCTTTAATTATACTAAAATATTTTAAGCCTTAAATTACCATCATGGCTTTACCATCCCAGCAAACACAAATCGTCGGCATTGAATCGGGCCAATGTCGAGAACGTCGGCAGTGTGTCGGCATCGGCGACTACACGCTGGCTTGAAATTGGACAGATTCCGATTTTCAGTTTTCGGTCAATAATCGGCAACTGACGATGACCCGATTTACTATAGTCAACTTTATGCCGACGCCCACTTTATCTGCTTTAGGGCCGATGACGGTCCGATTGGAACTTTGTTTAATCGGACGAGAATCGGCAACTGACGATGGCCCGATTTACTATAGTCGACATTATGCCAACGCAAACTTTATTTGCTTTAGGGCCGATGATCGTCCGATTGGAACTAAGTTTAATTGGTCGAGAATCGCCAACTAACGATGACCCGATTTAATATAGTCGACTTTATGCCGACGACCACTTTATCTGCTTTAGGGCCAACGATGGTCCGATTGGAACTTTGTTTAATTGGTCGTTACGTCACTTTAAAATTTTTAAACGGCTAAACAGTTTCTTCCTAGTACGTAGAGATGGCGCTAATGTCACTATGTTGCCTATACAGTGGAAGATAATATTATATATATAATGAGCAAAGATATTTCAAAACTAGAATGCGGAACTGACAAGATGGTGGTACTTCTTTACAAGAATCACCTCATCTGCCACTTAAACCAGCTCCCGCATTATCGAAACTTCGTAGTAACTTCGACATTGTCGGATCGTGTCAAGCAACCAACGACGGACCTTCGTCAATCACCGACGTCGGGCCGCTTTGAGAGGCTGATGGGGGGCCTTATTATCCACCCATCGTAGTTTGCCATTGTCGGGCAGCTTTAAGCTACCACCAACGGACCTTCGTCAATCGCCGACGTTGGACCACTTTAGGAAACCAATGTCGGATTTGAATAGTTTCGGGCCGAGACCAGCTTGCCTACGTTAGACCGACCAAAGCAGCTTTATGGGCGGATGGTCAGTACCATGTGGTTAAACCATATCGGCCCTTAATCGTACGGCGACGGCATGCCGATGTCAGCAAAAAGTAAAATTTACCATTGGTCCGACGGCGCGTTACAGTCTAACGCTGTCTGCAAACATACATTGGGCCTACATCGCAAAGCGGACAAAAAATACTGCTGGTCCGATGTCGTAAATGGACGTCGTGCCGATGACGGCAAATTCGGCAATCTACATCGGGCCAACGAAACGTGTTTGCTAGGATAAGATTAGTTAAATTTAAATGATATTATATATTATTATTATTTTAAGAAACTGAGTAATAAAGAGATAGATCAATAATTATATTTTTATATGTGTTTATTTTAATATGTGTCACCTTTTTTTGTGAAAGGTTGAAATATTTTACTAAAGAAAAAAGTCATCATTATTCAATCAATTATAAAAAGAGACAACAAAACATCAGTCCACTTCATAAAATCGGTTTTACATGCAAATATGAAAAAAACTAGAAAGAGAGGGCAATATGAGTTGCCCACCTCTAATTGTATCCAGATTAAGTGTTAAAGCATACCTTCTCCACGTAGGCCAATCAACTCCTACCATTTTAGTGTCCTTTTCGCGACCTTCGCCGCCATATTGACAGAAAACTAATGGATTTTCTGTCACGTCTGAGTGAAAATGGCGGCGAAGGTGGATTAAAGGACAGTAAATCGGTGGGTGTTGATCGGCCCGTATGGAGAAGGTAATGGTTAAACATAAGAATTTTGTTTTAATCTTCTCCGGAAGATGCTAACCTTGTAGGCAAAACACGTGTAGGGAGTGAAAAATATAAAGTTTTGGTGAAGTGGTAAAACCTTAGTTGAACTACCTAAACATACCCCATGCTTACGGAGCCGCGAGAGGAATCGATCACTCAACAGCCAAAGCACGGATCACCTCTGTTCGGTACTCTGTGGCCAAAGCACACCAAATGCACGCTCACAGTTCAAGAATGACCGCGGCAAAAACCGATGCTCGCTCCGCCATTCACCTGTTCAATTAGGCTTGTTTTCGCGACTGCCTCACACCCTACATATCTCCGTCGTTTTCCCTCTCAAACGTTTAGAACGATATGGAATTCATTCCAACTCATTGGTTTGGTGTTGTCGGGCGCCGCCAAATTTTGCAAATAACAGTGCTTATTATTTCCCAAGGAGTTTTCGTTAAGGCCGCCTCAGACATGCATACTTTTCAGTCGTTTTGCTTGCAATGCAACACTGAACGCTGGCGATCCTTCATATATTCCGTCTTATTTATTCAAGTACAGTTTTATCTTCAGTCATCAGTCTTTAGCTGTTGGTGCCAGCAGTCCTAATAATAATAATAATAATAATAATTTATACATTTATTTTGCATATAAATTGGGCAATACATTTATCAAAGTTTACATGGGTTTTTCAAATAATGCAAAAAAGGAGCTGGAATTCAATAAAATTGTTCGGGTCCAGCCCCTGAGCCTTAAATCTATAAACAATAATGTTCTCTAAAAATATTACCTATCACAGAAGAAAAAGATGGATAAGTTCCTTTTTTAAAGTACGTGATGAGTACATAATTGAGAAAAAGACAAAAATGTCTTATGACACAATAACAAATCTATAATTATAATTTTTTAACAATTAAAAATAACAAATTTAGGCACGTAATAAATTGAAATTGAGAGTGAAAGTATTTTCCTTGAGTAGAGTGAGAATTTTACAATTTAATTTTAATTTTGAATCAGAAGTTTTTTTACTTTTCTTTTGAAATTTATTAGTTTTAAATCCTTAAAGTGTGAGGGTAAGCCATTATACATGCGATATACATTAAATGAGAAGCTCCGTTCAAATACTGCTGTGGAATGATGTGGTGGATTAATTAGGCCCCTAAACCTTAGATTAAGGTTGTGCACGTCTGTCCGATGTTTTATTTTATTTAAAAGAAAAGGTAGAGTTTTCGTTGATATGATCTTATGGTAAAAAACTAGACAGTGTAGCTGTCGTCGTTTGGTCATATTTAGCCATTTAGCGTCTTTTAATTTGTGTGTTATTGGCAAAAATTTTCTAATGCCGTAGATGAGTCTTAGACATGACTTTTGTACTTTTTGGATTCGGTTTGTATCATTATGATCCAAACATGGTCCGTAAACCACATCTCCAAAGTTAAAGTGACTTAGAACTAAAATATCTGTTAGATGAATTTTTTGTTGAACGGATAGTAAGTGCCGGTGTGGGTATAATAATTTAAGTGATAAGTAGGCCTTTTTTATGTTATCATTTACATGTTTTCTAAACCTGAGGTCTGTGTCAAGCATTAATCCTAGATTTCTTGCACTGTCAGATGATGTAAGCTCGTTTCCAGAGATAATTATTTTTAGCGAATTTTTTATTGTATTTTTCTCTTTTCCAAAAAACATGACAACTGACTTATTAGGATTGATTTTTAAGTTATGTTTTTGTGAGAAAATAACGAGTTGTTCAATGTCTTCTTCTAGTAGTGTCTTTGCTTGTTGCCAATCTTTTGGATAAAATGAGAAGTAGACTTGATTGTCATCTGCATATTGGTGTCCTTTGCAGTTTTTAAGACATGAGGTTAAATGACAGGTGTAAATTGAAAAGATGATTGGTGCTAAAATTGCGCCTTGTGGGATTCCGCTGCTGATTAGATTTTTTTCTGATTGTCCTTGTGATGTTTCGACATATTGGTACCTTCTGTTCAAATAGTTTTGCATTAAAGCGATTGAGTCCTTTGAAAAGCCTATGAAATTGAGTATAACAATGAATAGTTGGTGATTCACCGTGTCGAAAGCCTTGGAGTAATCTAAAAGTACCAATGATGTAGTTTTACCAGTGTCGGTTTGCTTAAAGATGTCAGTGGTACAACTGTAGTCTGGCCTAAAACTTTTTCTAGAATTTTAGAAAGACAGGGAAGTATGCTAATTGGACGCAAGTCATTATACTCTTGGGCGTTACTTTTCTTTGGTATTTGATCATAGAAAAGAAAAAAAAGGGAGACCTCGAAAAACATGGTCTAAAAAATGGTTACTTTTGAGAGAAAAATTTACACATATTAATTTGTTGGAAGAATTGAAGTTAGAACCGGAAGACTGGTTTAATTAATTATTTACGTATAGATGAAGCAACCTACTTCGAACTACTAAAATTGAATGAAATCTGAGAGGAACTCTCGTGTCATTAGTCTCAGATCAGCCGTTTTAAATTACGTAAATAGATGTAGGGTAACACTAAAGACCAATCAAACTCAACGTCTTCTTCTCAAGCAAGTTAGAACGCGAACGTCAATTGACGGTACACAATAAACAAAACGGACGACTTGATGCCTCACACATACCGTCTTGCATAGCAACTTAAGACTGTGCAAGCAAAATGAGCGAAAAGCATGCGTGTCTAAGGCGTCCTTTAGACCATAATTTTATTTTTTTTTATACTGGTACTTTTCATCGATTACAGGATCAACGGCCAGGGCAAGTAGGTAAATAAAATTATGGTAATTATGGTATGGTTAATTGAAGCTGAAGTTCAACCCCCCCCCCCCAAACCACCGATAATGGTTAAATCAAAGTTTGTTGGTAGAAACTGCCCCTGTAAAACGTAAAAACGTGTTTTGAACTGAAGTCTCACTTTTAACCTTTACGTAAAATTAGGCCTCTTAGCTAAATCTAAGGAATAAGCTGCCATAATTTAGCATCCCTTACTTTGCGTTAGTTAGCAATTATCACACGGTTTATTGCTGGTTGCTGGCTATACAAGAGGTTTAACTCCAGGCTAGAATATTTAGCTTCCCGGCAAAGCGTTCTAGACCTCTTTGCTATTCTCATTATTATTATTTGAATTTAAAATTTGTTGTAAATTATAGGGCGGCCCAAAAAAAATACGAATTTTTTGACTGTCCCAGTTTTTACTCGATTTCCAAAATTTTTACCAATTTCAAAAGCCCAGACTTAAAAATATAAGAATTGATGCCAACATTGGTAAATTATAAAAATCCAAGATAGCGGAAATTTTTGCCCTCCCTTCCTCCGCAATTTTTTAATGTACGCCACTGGTGAAAATTATTATGTTCGAATAGGTGCGTTTGCTAAACCAAATTCAGTCAGACTGACTAAAACTGCAAAATTATAAACCTTCTTAATCTTCTTATTCTTTAAGTGCTTTTTTTGAAAAATGTCGTAGTACACAATGGACAATGGACACTTAAATTAAATATTTCAACGCATCGGTATCGCTATACCTAACGCGTTCAAAACAAAGCCAAAAAACGCTACATTTCTCACTTGTCTATGCCATGTTTTGAACGAGACCTGCTGTTATATATGGTGGATGCGAGGCATGAACAGCTGATTGCAATCGTTGCGTACGTTGGTAGGACCGTAATATTACGTACATCCCTCTGTACGCAACGAGTGGAGTCAGCTGGTCTCCCATCGCATCCACCATAAAAGCAGGCCTCGATCGAAACGTGCCGTAAATAAGTGAAAAATGTAGTGTGTTTTGACTTGGGTCATTATAGTATGTCTAACGTTCCCAACTAACATTTATAGTAAGAGCTACATGGGTAAAGGATTCGTTACTTTCCTATAGTTAGTAATAGCGTGTTCTTCAAATCAAAACTTTGGGATTATAAGTTAGGAATTCGCTCTATATCGCGTAAAAGTGCAACTTACGTCATAATCACCCCCAGAAACGACTTCTTAGTCGTATTCTTTTATAGTACCGTTTAAAAGTGTTCCTTACCACCATGGGACAACATCAAGTTCCCGTTTCTCCAAGGTCACTTCTCATTCGTGAATTTGTAAAGTGCATTCGTTGTAAGAAGTGCGGTAAGCAATAAAACCTCTTGAGCAGGTAAGTCGGTGGTTCTCAAACAATAAATTATATTTTTGGAACATGACGAATTACATTTTCTAAATAATAGTAGTTTTTACATCTAGTGGCTAAAATAGTGCTTTTTTAAAAGCGTTGGTTTAAATAACAAGCGGAGATAATTTCTTTTATTTATACCTTCATCAAAAACATGATTTAAGTAACTGTCTGCAGATAACTAAAGCATGGCTTTTTTGGTTACCGATGCAAAAATTTTTTTTTTTTTTTTTTCATCAAAAAAAGCTTTCTGTCCGCTTTTTACCCAAAAATTAAAGAGAAATAGCGGAAAATAGTAATATTGAAAAAACATAATTATTCTTTCCTAAAAATAAGGCCATTTCCGCCAATTTTCACCAAGTATTTACGAACAAATCATTTAAAAATATCGTAAAAATATTAAACTGTCAAATATTAAAATGTCGCAGCAACGAACGTCACCGATAAAAAGACACATTGCTATGGCAACCATTGTTATTTCATTTACCAGCCACCTTGATTTGTACGAGTACGAGATTTTTAAAAGTATTTTTCTGTTTTTCTTGGGTTAAAAAAATTAGTGTTCACAACTCGAGGATAAACTCTGCTTTTTTTTACTCGCGTTTTTAAATACCTCGCTGCGCTGGTTATTTAAACCAACGCTTGTAAAAAAGTCACATTTTAGCCACTAGTTGTGAAAACTACTATTTTTGCATCGGTAATTAGGAAAGTCATGGTTTGGACATTTGTACACAGTACTTAAAAAATCATTTAAAGTTAACAAAAAATAATTAGGTAAAAAAAGATTATTTCTTAGCTTTTATAGTATTTAGGCAAATTAGTTTTACGAATTCTTTCTTATAAAGTTTTGGTTCTAAAAAGAACCGATATTGCAGTCTTGCGATAGAATGCACCTACTTATAAATGCATACTAAAAATAGTCTTCGTCTGCATCTGAAATAAATAAAATCTATATGTTTGTGGCAGATTCATAATGTCGAAACTAATTTTTTTGGTTTTTTTGCCACTAAGTTAAGGAAATTTTTTCAAAAATATGGTAAAACCCACTGCTTAAATTCCTAAAGAAAAAAATTTGTTCGTTTGTCAGTGGTTTTTAAATAAGATAAAAAATTTGCCTACACACATGCAAATCCTAACTAGAATTTAAGTACTTATCTGATGTTTCGGCAGAAATTCTACTGCCGTTATCAAAGAATTTTATCCTTTTCAAAAACTTTTTCCGATTCTTTTTTAAAATATCTTTCTGTTGTCATACAATTGACTGACTTTGACTGATATATATTTTAAATATTAACTTGAAAGTTTGGTGCGTCGATATTAGCCAACAAGGTATTGGGAAAATTTTTGTTTGAGTGTTTTCGATTTTAGATTACTTTATAAAAATACAAAATTTTTATTTTAAGATATCAATTATAAAAATTATCTTTTGACTAACTTTAAAAAAAATATATTAAAAACCCAAAGAACATCAATGCTTTTTTTTAATTTATTTTAAAAAAACCTTTTTGAAAATCTTGTTTTAAAATTGGAAGCCAAACTGTATGTATATCAACTGATATGCTAGCTATGCATTCATCTTCATTAAGATAGATGCAAGCTGCTTCTTTGATTTTTCGTTTAATTTTCTCTGGTTCTTTTTGTAATATAATGGTTTCTCCCCACATTACTCTATGATCATTTTCAAAAGAATGTTGGCAAATTTTAGACTTCTCCCAGTCTCCCCTTCTGAGGTACCCCTTATGGTCATTTATTCTAACTTCAAGAGACCTTGAAGTTTCTCCAATATAAAATTTACCACACTCACAAGGAATTTTATAAACGATATTTTGGTTAGAATTGATCTAAGAGTATTTGATTTTTTTTAAATTGTTCTAATATTATAAGTATTAGCGATTCGTTTAATTTTTTCCGAAATACCTGGTATAAAAGGAATTATTAAATTTTTTGGTTGTACATTATTATGTCTACGTTCCCGTTGTCTTGGAAATTCGATTTGTCTAAAAGAATTTTCGATGAAGTTATTTGGATACGAATTTTTAATTAAGTCCTCTTTTATTATTTGTTTTTCTTGTAAAAATGTGTTATTGTCCGAACAAATAATTTTAGCTCTATCGTATAGACTTTTTATTACTGCTTTTTTAACCGATGAGCAATGATTTGAGTTAAAATTTAGATATCTATTTGTATGTGTTGGTTTTCTATAAACTGAGGTTTGTAATGTATTTTGTTTGTTTATTAAAACATTTAAAAATGAAATTTTGTTATCGTTTTCTACTTCTAAAGAAAATTTTATTGTTGGTTCTTTACCGTTTATAAAATTAAGAAAATCATTAAGTTTATTTAAATCGTGTGTCCAAATACTAAAAATATCATCTATATAGCGAAACCAAATGACCGGTTTAAAATTAAATTCCTCTAAAATTTTATTTTCAAAATCTTCCATAAAAATATTACTCATTAGAGGAGAAAGTGGGGAGCCCATTGCCATCCCAAAATCCTGTTGCCTCTATACTTGTAAAATTTCATACTTTTTCATCGCATATATAATGCATATTAGCCATAACCAAACCAACAAATTGGATGACATTGTTTGTTTTGTTAATCAATTTGTATTATAGTGAAGAAATTTTGGAATTAATCCTTTTTCGACTCTTTCATATAAAAAGGCACCTCCACGACGTATCAGGAACACGGTTACGACCTAGCAGTGTGGTATTTGGTACCAAACTTTGAAGTAGTGGTAACGTAATAATAACTTAGACACGTAGCGGGGGCAAGTTGCAGTTACTTTCAGGAATTTCTATGTGGTGCCGGTTACGTCGTGACAACTTTAAATATTAGTTGGGTTGTTTAAGATTCTTAAGCTTCTTCTGCCCTCAATTTTTTTCTTCTATTATCAATCTTAAGAGTTCATATTTGTCATTTCTTAAAATATGGCCAAAATCTTTAAGTTTACGTCTTTCTTTATGGTGAACATAACCCCAAGATCCGGAATCTTTTTCATATCTTCCATGTATTTCAGCGTTGGCAACTCTATCTAGGGTCCTCGAAAAAATCATGGAAAAACAAAATAGTCGACATTTGCTTCAAAATAATTTTCTTTCTAAAAAAAAGACTTTCGAATCGGTTATAGTTCTGCAATAGACTGAAGTTTCAAATAATATTTATCAAAGTTTAGATGATAGTAGAGCCGTGGTGCCTATTCTCCTAGACTATACCAAGGCATTTGATATGCTAAATCATAAAACGCTTTTATCTATCTTAAATTTTTTTGATTTTGGTTTAAAATCTATAAACCTAATCGGCTCTTTTTTAACCGGCAGAACACAGACTGTGGTTTTGGGCACAAAAACCATCAGAAAAACGCAATATAGAGCAAGGCTTACCTCAGGGTAGCATTTCTCCATCGCTTTACTCTATTTATACCCAAAAATCTCTGTAAATCTCTACGTTTTTGTGACACAGGTACTATACGACGACACTTAATTAATATTTTTAAACTTTCCGATATGGTCAATGCTACTAATTGTATACACCAAGACTTGGCCAGATTATTTCTGGGGTCTCAGTGACAATATTGGTGCTCATCTTCTTCATAACCTCAAAATTTCACAGACCTATTAATCTTCAAAACTTGGCAAGAAATTTAGGGCTTATCTTTGGATGTAAACGTAGGTTTACCCAACATATTTACTACGTTTATTTCGACGGTCCGATCCGGATTGGAACTAAATCCCTAATCTTGAGTGTTTACCTGAAGATTCGATTGACAGATTATACATGAGCAATTTTGATATTTTTCTAACCTTAAAATGTTGTTTGTAGTCGTTTTGTAAAAAAATTAAATTCAAAATGGAAAAAAAACACTTGGACAAAGGAAGAAACCATATATTAAATAACGGAATCTTAATAATAATAAACCAAAAAATTTCGGGCCCCAAAGCCAGATTCAAGGTCGACGGCAAGGTTAATCTTGGACTCAATCCAATCCAAAAAATGTTGGAATTGGATCGAAGTTTTCGATCGCTTAATCCCACGTGTTTATGTCAGAGATTTAAGCGAGATTTATGAAGTCAATCCGGTTTCGATCCAGATAAAGCTTTCGAAATAAACGTAGTAATTTTCACCAAACTTAAAACAGCTTATTCTGCATTAAAATTGCTATACTCACATCGACACTCAAAATACCAAAAAATGTTATGTGAAAGTCTCTACCTCTCACAATTTAACTTTTGTTTTTTTCTTTGTAAGCAATATTCTGCCGGAATTCTGACACGTCACGTAATTTAGTAGGCCCAAGGAAACTGAAGTTAGTTCGATTGGGAGTATTGGAATTCAGGTTCCGCATAGCCACCGGCCACTTGTCTAACACTTTAAGCCCCGGGCGTACTATTGGAAAAACTTCATCTGGGCCCGAATATATTTTTTTGAAGCTCTCTTTTTAAAAACACAATTAAAACATTTTTGATCCTTGTAGACTTAGCTAAGTCTTTTTTTTGTGGTTTTTAGAGGTGTGTTCATATGTGATACACACGGGCCACTGAGGTTGGATTTACGTATTCCGCCTAATTTAGCCCATGTGTATTGAAATGATACACAATATATTAATAAAAGTTTTATTACAAAACTGCAAAAGTACTACACATATACTTAAAAAAGGCATTAATTATTTTTCAAAGATGTATTATGGGTTTTAAAAAAACAACTTAGACATAAAAACTTTTTATCAGCGCAGCCTGGATATTTGGTGTTACATTGTTTTGAATATTTGGAGGAATTCCCTCTACCGTATCTTTCTGAGTAATGTTGGTAGCAAACTACACAACGTCCTGTTTTTTCTTGTTCCTCCAGGGGGCTAATTCTTGAATATCGTCGGAAAGATCGCACGGGGACGTTCACATCCTTTATTTCGGCCAACAAAAAGACACAGAAACTGCACGAGCAAAGCTGACTGGATTATCGTTTTTCACGAGCGCCCGTTCACCTGCCCATAGGCAGGTGTATGAAAGTGTAGGAAAATTCCTTCGATACACGGCAATCGGATGAGGTTCGGCCGTGGTCGGATAGATTTCGGATAACTCGTAATAGCTTCAAAGCCTGTTATTGGTCAATATCAGGGTGGTGACCGTTCCCGTTCGACCTTTCCTAAGAAATTCAGGAATCAGCCCCCAGATGATGAGTAGCAGATACTTGTTCAGGAATATTTTCTTCGCACTTGCACAAGTTCAACACAAGCTTTTCTCTAAACGTTGTAATATCCATTTTTTGTTCAATACCATATTGTGAATTTTTTATTCATTGACGTCCTCTATTACCACTTTACGGTACCATTTTATAGAGCGCCGAACTGGATTACTGTAAGATGATGCTTGGTCGGAGACAGACCTTATCCTGACTTCAGTTATTTCTGGATATAATTTTGTGGTTAAAAAGATACGCGACATATTTTAAATAAATACTTGTAAACACAGAACACAGATTATTTTAAATTTTCACCACGTGCTTCCGAAATATTGGAGGAGACTAAGCAAAAAACAATGTGTGGTGCAGGAGAGCAGTGTTGCCAAACCAAAAGATTTTTTCCCAACCCAAAAAAAAATTCTGGTATCCACAGCCCAGACCTCTTAAATTTATCATATAAGAACATGCTATCTGTGTTCGCCTGGCATACACAGTCGTTTAAATGTGCTCAGTATGTGTGTATCAAAAATATACACATGGGCCTAGGCGGGAAATTTTTTGTGTATCAAATATATACATATAGGGCTTAAAGTGCTAATGGAACATTCAGACAAAAAATTGATACATGTCAAGTGATAAAAATCATACGGAAGTTTTTTATTTTTTAGATGTTGAATAATGATTTTTCTTTTGATTATTTTTAATTTCGAGACATTTCAATCTATAAAGCATGAAGCCGAGCATCAAAACCTTTTAAAGAAGCATTAATAAATGGTTACGTTCCTAATAACTAATACTTTTCCTCACATATGGTGTTCGCACCGTGTTCTGAACACTGCACGATTTCACTCGAAATGGTATTAGTGATGCCACCTATTGTTGATCTTTCAAAAAAATAGCTATGCCCTTTTGTGGCCTTAATTTCGAAAACAAAAGCATTTCGCACCTCGCAAGAAGAATTCAAAAAGTGCAGTAATTTTTATACATGAAATTCGTCGCCGTCAAGGAATATCTCAAAAACTTATTGACGCTAACTGGCCTAACATGTTCAACAGACGCTTGCATCACTCGTTATGCTTTTTCTATAAATTGAAACAAAATAACTGGGCGAACATTTATTGTCTCAAAAATTGTTACGAGCTGTCGAAATTGCGGTACCGGTTGATTTTGGAAGTTGACTAACTTGTATTAAAAGCAAGGCGATCATCTTCGGGTCGGAAAATTGGATGACGAGAGTTTAGCCACGGCTTGCACATAATTTGAGCGACTCTATAGCTTTCGTAATCCTGTTAGTACAGAAAAGGCTTATCCCTAAATCAAATATCGTAATTTTTAGCCAATATTTTTATGCTACCGACATAATATTCGTCTTGGGGTTAATCCGAGAAAATAGCGTGGCTTTCCTAAAAATATTGGAATGAGGTACCAAACACTTTTTACTAAAGAGTAAATAGTCTTTTTTTCAGTCAGTAACAAGAGGGGTATTCTCGGGTTGAAATTGTTTTGAAATATTTTTTAAAACAGCTTCAACCACGAGGTCATTAGTTGAAAACGTGAGAAAATGAATAGTTCAAAACAGTGACGTCTCTGACATTTATTTCCATCTAAACTCGCGTTGTTCTGTGTTACGTTATTTATTTTGATTGAACTTTTGTGCGTTATTAAATAAATCAAGTTATTCTTTACTTAATAAAACCTTCATTATTATTATTTTTGATAACTTCTCCAACACAGTCCACAAAAAGTTAAAACTTTGAAATATGTTACATCAACCGAAAAGAATCTAAAAAAGAGAAGATCACAAGATCTTGGGAGGAAAGAACGAAATTTCAAAATTGGATGAGTGTCCCACAAGGAACACAGAAAAGACCAAAGCGAAAAGAGAAACAATTAAACGATGTTTCGCCCGAGGTGACCAGCGTGGGCTTGTCAGTGGATTCACTAGTCACCCTCAATCTCATTCAGAGTTGGAAGTCAGAGTGTGCGATGGTGTTGAATGATGTCTGGATTGAGGGTGACCAGTGAATCCACTGACGAGCCCACGCTGGTCACACCGGGCGAAACATCATTTAATTGTTTCTCTTTTCGCTTTGGTCTTTTGTGTGTTTTTTGTGGGACACTCATCCAATTTTGAAATTTCGTTCTTTCCTCCCACGATCTTTTGATCTTCTCTTTTTTAGATTCTTTTCGGTTGATGTAACTGATTTGGAAGTTTTAACTTTCTGTTTTAATTGTCTTAGGAGCATATTCTTATTGGAAAGATTAACACGCCAGGACGAACCCGTATCTGGTGAATTATAATAAGTACCATGCGGAACGATACCTATTTGTGAGTTTTTCAGAGTTGGAAGTCAGAGTGTGCGGTGGTGTTGAATGATGTCTGGATTGAGGGTTACTAGTGAATCCACTGACGATCTCACGCTGGTTTTCTTTTCGCTTTGGTCTTTTGTGTGTTCCTTGTGGGACACTCATCCAATTTTGAAATTTTGTCCTTTCCTCCCAAGATCTTGATCTTCTCTTTTTTAGATTCTTTTCGGTTGATGTAACTGATTTGGAAGTTTTAACTTCTTGTTTTAATTGTCTTAGGAGCATATTCCTATTGGAAAGATTAATACGCCAGGACGAACACGTATCAGGTGACTTATAGTAAGTACCATTCGGAATGATGCCTATTTGTGAGTTTTTCAAAGTTGGAAGTCAGAGTGTGCGCCAGTGAGCCCACGCTGGTCACTTCGGGCGAAACATCGTTTAATTGTTTCTCTTTTCGCTTTGGCCTTTTGTGTATTCCTTGTGGGACACTGATTCAATTTTGAAATTTCTTTCTTTCCCCCAAGATCTTTTGCTTTTCTCTTTTTTAGATTCTTTTCGGTTGATGTAACTGATTTGGAAGTTCTAAATTCCTGTTTCAATTGTCTTAGGAGCATATTCTTATTGGAAAGATTAACACGCCAGGACGAACCCGTATCAGGTGACTTATAATAAGTACCATGCGGAAAGATGCCTATTTGTGAGTTTTTCAGAGCTGGAAGTCAGAGTGTGCGGTGGTGTTGAATGATGTCTGAATTGAGGGTGACTAGTGAATCCACTGACGATCCCACGCTGGTCACCCCGGACGAAACATCGTTCAATTGTTTTTCTTTTCGCTTTGGTCTTTTGTGTGTTCCTTGTGGGACACTCATCCAATTTTGAAATTTTGTCCTTTCCTCCCAAGATCTTTTGATCTTTTCTTTTTTAGATTCTTTTCGGTTGATGTAACTGATTTGGAAGTTTTAACTTCTTGTTTTAATTGTCTTAGGAGCATATTCCTATTGGAAAGATTAATACGCCAGGACGAACACGTATCAGGTGACTTATAGTAAGTACCATTCGGAACGATGCCTATTTGTGAGTTTTTCAAAGTTGGAAGTCAGAGTGTGCGCCAGTGAGCCCACGCTGGTCACTTCGGCGAAACATCGTTTAATTGTTTCTCTTTTCGCTTTGGTCTTTTGTGTATTCCTTGTGGGACACTGATTCAATTTTGAAATTTCTTTCTTTCCCCCAAGATCTTTTGCTTTTCTCTTTTTTAGATTCTTTTCGGTTGATGTAACTGATTTGGAAATTTTAAATTCCTGTTTCAATTGTCTTAGGAGCATATTCTTATTGGAAAGATTAACACGCCAGGACGAACCCGTATCAGGTGACTTATAATAAGTACCATGCGGAAAGATGCCTATTTGTGAGTTTTTCAGAGTTGGAAGTCAGAGTGTGCGGTGGTGTTGAATGATGTCTGGATTGAGGGTGACTAGTGAATCCACTGACGATCCCACGCTGGTCACCCCGGACGAAACATCGTTCAATTGTTTTTCTTTTCGCTTTGGTCTTTTGTGTGTTCCTTGTGGGACACTCATCCAATTTTGAAATTTTGTCCTTTCCTCCCAAGATCTTTTGATCTTCTCTTTTTTAGATTCTTTTCGGTTGATGTAACTGATTTGGAAGTTTTAACTTCTTGTTTTAATTGTCTTAGGAGCATATTCCTATTGGAAAGATTAATACGCCAGGACGAACACGTATCAGGTGACTTATAGTAAGTACCATTCGGAATGATGCCTATTTGTGAGTTTTTCAAAGTTGGAAGTCAGAGTGTGCGCCAGTGAGCCCACGCTGGTCACTTCGGGCGAAACATCGTTTAACTGTTTCTCTTTTCGCTTTGGTCTTTTGTGTATTCCTTGTGGGACACTGATTCAATTTTGAAATTTCTTTCTTTCCCCCAAGATCTTTTGCTTTTCTCTTTTTTAGATTCTTTTCGGTTGATGTAACTGATTTGGAAGTTCTAAATTCCTGTTTCAATTGTCTTAGGAGCATATTCTTATTGGAAAGATTAACACGCCAGGACGAACCCGTATCAGGTGGCTTATAATAAGTACCATGCGGAAAGATGCTTATTTGTGAGTTTTTCAGAGCTGGAAGTCAGAGTGTGCGGTGGTGTTGAATGATGTCTGGATTGAGGGTGACTAGTGAATCCACTGACGATCCCACGCTGGTCACCCCGGACGAAACATCGTTCAATTGTTTTTCTTTTCGCTTTGGTCTTTTGTGTGTTCCTTGTGGGACACTCATCCAATTTTGAAATTTTGTCCTTTCCTCCCAAGATCTTTTGATCTTTTCTTTTTTAGATTCTTTTCGGTTGATGTAACTGATTTGGAAGTTTTAACTTCTTGTTTTAATTGTCTTAGGAGCATATTCCTATTGGAAAGATTAATACGCCAGGACGAACACGTATCAGGTGACTTATAGTAAGTACCATTCGGAACGATGCCTATTTGTGAGTTTTTCAAAGTTGGAAGTCAGAGTGTGCGCCAGTGAGCCCACGCTGGTCACTTCGGCGAAACATCGTTTAATTGTTTCTCTTTTCGCTTTGGTCTTTTGTGTATTCCTTGTGGGACACTGATTCAATTTTGAAATTTCTTTCTTTCCCCCAAGATCTTTTGCTTTTCTCTTTTTTAGATTCTTTTCGGTTGATGTAACTGATTTGGAAGTTTTAAATTCCTGTTTCAATTGTCTTAGGAGCATATTCTTATTGGAAAGATTAACACGCCAGGACGAACCCGTATCAGGTGACTTATAATAAGTACCATGCGGAAAGATGCCTATTTGTGAGTTTTTCAGAGTTGGAAGTCAGAGTGTGCGGTGGTGTTGAATGATGTCTGGATTGAGGGTGACTAGTGAATCCACTGACGATCCCACGCTGGTCACCCCGGACGAAACATCGTTCAATTGTTTTTCTTTTCGCTTTGGTCTTTTGTGTGTTCCTTGTGGGACACTCATCCAATTTTGAAATTTTGTCCTTTCCTCCCAAGATCTTTTGATCTTCTCTTTTTTAGATTCTTTTCGGTTGATGTAACTGATTTGGAAGTTTTAACTTCTTGTTTTAATTGTCTTAGGAGCATATTCCTATTGGAAAGATTAATACGCCAGGACGAACACGTATCAGGTGACTTATAGTAAGTACCATTCAGAACGATGCCTATTTGTGAGTTTTTCAAAGTTGGAAGTCAGAGTGTGCGCCAGTGAGCCCACGCTGGTCACTTCGGGCGAAACATCGTTTAATTGTTTCTCTTTTCGCTTTGGTCTTTTGTGTATTCCTTGTGGGACACTGATTCAATTTTGAAATTTCTTTCTTTCCCCCAAGATCTTTTGCTTTTCTCTTTTTTAGATTCTTTTCGGTTGATGTAACTGATTTGGAAGTTTTAAATTCCTGTTTCAATTGTCTTAGGAGCATATTCTTATTGGAAAGATTAACACGCCAGGACGAACCCGTATCAGGTGACTAATAATAAGTACCATGCGGAACGATGCCTATTTGTGAGTTTTTCAGAGTTGGAAGTCAGAGAGTGCGATGTTGTTGAATGATGTGTGGATTGAGGGTGACTAGTGAATCCACTGTCGAGCCCACGCTGGTCACCCCGGGCGAAACGTCGTTTAATTGTTTCTCTTTTCGCTTTTTTCTTTTGTGTGTTCCTTGTGGGACACTCATTTGATTTTGAAATTTCGTTCTTTCCTCCCAAGATCTTTTAATCTTCTCTTTTCCAGTCCACAAATTTGTGAAATATAACGTTCCGTTGATCGTCTCTTAATCTAATCGCTGGTGCTTTAGAAAAAAAAAACAAAATCTAAAAATGCAAAATTTTGACGTAACTTCTGCGCACGCGTCGGTTTTGAAAAGGGAATTCCGTTTCGAAACATTTTTAACCAGTTTAAATGTGACGTCACCATTGCAATGCGAGAAAATGAATGTTTCAAACTTTTTAAACGTTTTTTAAACAATTTCACCGCGAGAAAACTCCTCTTAGCTCAGGAAATGTCGAAATGATCTTCAAAACGGGTCATGTGACATACATACACAGGAAAAAATCGGCTGGAGTGAACCATTTTTTTCTGGAGAATGAAAAAAATCTTGTTCGTATGTTCGTTTTACGAAAATTATTAATAAATGGTGGTATTTAAGTAGAAATTCGAAAAAATCGTGAAATGACGGGGATGAAATCTGCATGACCACATTTTAAAAGATAGGATAGTACCATGAACTTTATTTAAAATTTTTTTATGGCGCAGGTAACGCCGAAGTGTATAGAATTATGTAGGTAATTGATTTTAAATTAATTATTTGTGCTTATTGTCAATGATTTTTTTAAAAACACACGTGCACGTGAAGCGGTAATTATGTACCTGAAACGAATAACTATCTTAAAATCAAATTCTAGAATGTCCCATGCTAGGCTAGGTTTCTTATTCTTTCAATATGGCGGGTACCTACTTATATACCTACTAGGGAAATAAAATTGGAAGTAAAGTAAAATCTCCAAACTTTTGGTCAATATTTTTTCGTTTTTTTTTATTTAAAAGTAGAGTAAAATCTTGAAATATTTGGTCATTCACCATATTTTAATTTCTCAGTTTTAACTGAACTAACTCCAGAAAAGGACAATCTACTCAAATTTGGATCAAACTTATCCAATTCTGTTAAAATTTACCTTTAAAAAATTGTACAGTTTACTCAAAAAGAAGTTAATTTAATTAATTACTTTCTCTTATTTGTTTCAACTCGCTCTAAAGTGGGTTAAAACTTAGAAGGAATCACTCAATATAAGTCCTCAGTGATTCTCTTAGTAGAGTAAAATCACTCCTAAGAATTTCACTCAGAAAATGTTGGTTTCACTCCAAAATATTTCACTCCAATTGGTTTGGACCTGTATTAGATCCTTTAGGAGTAATTTTAAAATGAAATTTCACTCTAATTTTTTTACAGAGTACTGTTTGGAATCAAATGAACATCAGAACTAGCTAAACTTTGAATGGAAAGCACATTTTGTAAAAACTAAGATACGCCTCGGAGGACTATTTTGATTTTTTGCCGTGTAAGCGCAAAACCTGGCTACTAGACCTGAGCCCTCTTACACGCAAGTTCGACAATTCCTGGTGCCACGTCCTTTAATATATCTACCTCACACTTGACTATGAGGTGTCAAGATGTCTGGTCAGCCCTCTCGCAGGCTCGACAGGACTCATTATCGACCTCGACCCAGTTATATGCTTCTTGAGTCGGTTACAACCTGTTCAGCATTCTTGTCATCAGGACAATTTTATGGACAAAATAAAATACTCAATACAATAAGTTATAGCCAAAGCTCATAGGGCAAGATTTAAAATTTTGGGATGCACAGGACAAAAATACACAAACTTTAATTTAGCCAGTTATCATTTTTCTACATTTTATTTTTTTTGAAAATATGCTTTATTGTCGCTTTGGCAAACAAACAAACAAAAGGCACTACATTTTTGACTTCTTTATGGCATGGAATCAAGGAAAGCAGTGACCAGTGAAACCACTGATGAGCCCACGCTGGTTACCCAGGGCGAAACATCGTTTAATCATTTCTCTTTTCGCATTGGTCTTTTGTGTGTTCCTTGAGAGATGCTCATCCAAGTTTAAATTTTCGTTATTTCCACCCAAAATCTTTTGATCTTTTGATTTTTGGTTCTTTTCGGTTGAAGTAACTGATTTGGAGGATTTTTTAACCTACAGACCTATTGTATCCATATTGGGAGTCATCAGCGAATAATAGGATTATACCTGGCAGTTGAAGCTACACAGGCAACCATGCACACCTGTCGAATTTAAAACAAAATTTTTTAATCCGCGGAGACGTGGTACCTGTGAGCGCCACCTGTCAAATAAACTGAGAAACAAAAACATCAAAATTTAAAAATGCAGGAGATCGTAAAAACAGAAACCTGCACTTTTCAGCAGGTAATAGAAAGGCACCTGTAAAATATAAGGTCACTTGTAACATGTCTCTTAAAGAGGTAGCAGCACCACCCCCAAATGGAGCTTCATACTACGTGGCCCTGATTTTAAAGCATTAGCAAGCAATCACTCTAGAGGAGGCTTGTTGCGCAGAACTAAAAAGTCAAAATTTACGGACACGAGATTTACTTTTTTGTAAAAAGAAAACGGTGCGGGGAAAGTAATACCTTCCCAAAACAAAATACATGCGGAAATATGGGTGGTTCGCGTACGCTATATTAGAAAAAACATTTTTTCGCTTATGCAAAAACGTCGTTGTAAAGAAAATATGTTTGGTACAGCAAAGCGAGTAAGACGTTAGCGTCAAAAAGTGACGATTAGCTAGTAGGGTTGCTTTACATTAGTATGTAATGGCGTATGGCAAGGCAGGATCAGGGACGTCCACGTTGATCCTCGGAATTGCCACCCTTACATAATGCGCCGTCTAATACTAATGACTTGAGGACCGTGTAAGGGGTATAGCCTTTAAGATATTAGAGATTGGGGTGACTTTGTATAAGACGTATAGTACGTGTCTACGAAAAATTTCATTAAAATTGTTTTTGTTTTAATGTTTGCCATAAGTTCGCTACTTTTAACCAACCATATTTTTAGTTGGGTACAGACGCACCATGCATGTACGCATGTGTGTTTTGACCCCGCTAATAAAATATATATAAATTTTTTTCTACAGTTTTAAGGCAGTGGCGTAATCAGAATTTTTTTTTGAGGTGGCATGAGGTTCTTAAGGAGGGAGGGGGGACTTCAGTCCCAGCATGAGTTTGGTCTTTATTTATTCTAAACACATTGAGACACATTAAGATGAGAATCTGCGTGTTCAAATTAAAACAAAATTGTGACAATGAATAATGTTATAGCAACGCAGGCAAAAAAAATGCAGTTTCACGTTTCTTGTGAACGTGAACGTGTAATGTCACATAAAAGTGGGCGGGTATTAGCTGCCAAAGAAGAACTAGGTTTCGGTGGGATCCAAACTTAATTCAAAATTTGGAAAAAATTATCCAAAAATGCCATTTATTACAATAAAATTTCTTAAAATTAAAAGAATAAACAACGTCACAGCGGCCGCATGCAAAATTTTTCGTTTTTAAGGCATTTTTTCGCGTTTTGAATGTTTTCGACAAAAATTTGCTTTAAATTAAATTAAAATTGTTAAAATCAGCAGTAGGGGAAAATTTTTGCACTTTAAAGAGAATTTTTTTTTATTTTGATTTCTTTAACGTTTTTTGAGAAATATTTTTTAAAAAGTGAGTTGGGTTAGCTGCCCAGGACAAGTAGGTTACAGTGGTATGTAAAATTTAATTATTTATAAATTTTTTGAGTGAGGATTTTTTGTTAAATAAAATAATTTGTCCATATTTTTCCATTTTGGTTTTGTTTTTTATTAGAGTTTTAGTCACATTTTATAATTGCTTTCTTCTTAAAATTTTGTATAAGAGATATATAAAACTAACCTTTTTAAAGTATTACTATTTTTGTGACGTTCAAAAAAATGTACTACTAAAAAATAGTTAACAAAATATTTTAGGCTTTATCATGGCTTTCTAAATAATTCATTTGGGAATTACATTAATAAAACGGCTACGGCACTGGACAAATCTGCTAAAAAGCTTGTGTTACAATTGCATACATCCGTATTAATCATTAGGGAAATTTTGGAACGCTTAAAATTTTAACAACTTTGACGGCCGCTGTGGTAGTGTTTAACAACCACTACCACGCTTCGATTTTACCAGAGTTTTTGGAACACATTAAAAAATGTCACTTGTAAAAAAATTTAAAGATGAGAAAAAATAAAAAGTTTGGCATAATTTTACAAAATAAGTGTTTTATATGATGAGGTTAATTACTACAACCACTACGAAGTGTTAAATAAGCGTTCCAAAATATCCCTAATATCTATTCACTTTAGTTTGAAAAAGTCAAAAACTGCGATAGATAGGTCATATAACATATTAAAATTAAAATCTTTTGGTTCTGAAATTCCTCCTTAGTCGGCTGCAGGTTTCTTTTATGGGTGGGTTAAATAATTTGTTTTGTATAATTTTTTCAATAGAATTTTATGATGGTAATTTATCATCTAGGCATTCAATATTTTATTATATCTTAAACTTATAGAAAAAACCTAAAAGCAGGAATTTTTTAAATGATATTGAATTGTAAAATGATTCAATTTTTTTAACAATTTTTGGAAAAATAATTTGACTCCCTCTTAATAAGCAGGATTTTGTAAACTCTTCTTAATGAATACTTCAAAAGAGTAAAACAGTAATAGTAAAGTAAATAAGATCAAGATAGATAGACAAAATTATAGAATACTCTGTGCTTATAAAAACAGGACTTCAAGTCGGGAAGAGCAAAAGTTTCATAACCGCGGATGCAGGGCGTTATTATTCCCAAATGGGTATCGCTCTGACTTTTCCCTCACGTAATTTTAAAGTTATTTTTAATAATTAAAAGTAAAAGTTTTTAAAAAAATATGAATTTCAAGTTTGAAAATAATAGGGTTTTTTTAAAGATTCAATTAGGGTTTTTGTCAAAATAATCGTATTAAATATTTCTGTGATTTTAATTTATTATCTATGTATAATTAAATCGTTTAATAAATTTAGGATTAAATTTATAAAAGTTGAGTTTTTAAGAAAAGTATAAAAAATTCGTCCCGAAAGACCGACCATTAAAACCGATATAAAGATTTCAAAAAAGATCGCCTGTTTTGCTATAAATTAATTATATTATCATTGTTTTATGGTACGGCCATGGTGAACTTTAGATGTGCTAAAATACACTTATAGAAGAACACGTTTTTTGGTAATTTTAAAGACACTTTATGTCTTACACGCTTTGAACAATTACAATTTTTGTTGTTTTTTGGATAAAAGTGGCAAAATAAAAATCATATACACGACACCACTCAAGATGACAGACAGATGGAAAAACAGACATTTTTCTTAAAAAATTTCCTTAAATTATTTCCATCTTTCTCTAAATTACTTTTTTACAGCCTGCTGTGTCTTCAAAAACCTTAAACATTTTTCATTTTGACAGAGAAATTTTTTTTTACAGTACTTTTTTGAACGCTAAAAGAACAATAAAAACTTGAAAAAGGTGACTGTTTTATTCGAGAAATCGAAAGCTTGGAAAGAAAGCTTTAAAATGTGAGCAAAATTATGGCATAAAAATGTGAAAAACATAGAAAAAGTTGGATAAACAAAAACGTTACCCCTCAAATTATGCTAAAATATTTTAGGTCTTAAATGACCACTTTTATTTAATATAGAGTTTAGAATATTGTAAACCGATGCCTATATTAAGGCAATGTAAAATTATGACTACAACTTACCTACATTTTTTCATTCCTTTGCAGTTTTACTCTAATTGGTACTTACCTAAAATGAAAAAAAACTAATTATGTCGCGTTCGACACAACAACTTTTTATTTTGTAAAGATAATAGAGACTTAAAGTAAATATTTCAAGGCATCCGTATCGGTATACGTAACGTGTTCGAAACACAGTCAAAATACGCTACATTTTTGACTTGCTCATGCCATGTTTCGAACGACGCCTGCTTCTGTGACGGGTGTGATGACAGAATCTTGTTGCGTACGGAAGAATGTACGTATCGTTAAGCCCTGTGCACACCTATGCGTGCCCATGCAGGGTGCTTTGAAGCGGGGTAGTCACTCGGCGTTTCCTGTTCACACCGGCGCGTTTCCACGAAACTCACCAGAAATGCATGAAGTTGCATGCGTTTTTGCCCAAATTTCCTAGAAATACCTATGTTGGCAACACCTCGTGCGTGTCTCATGCATCTTTTTGACGTTTCAGATAACCTAAAATATTTTTTTAAAACTTCCGTAAAATTAAAGAAAATTGAGTAATTTGAACAGTTTTACCAGAAAAGTGCAGCAAATAAATTATTTTTCTGAATTATCATAAGAAAACCTGTTAAAAATTAGAAATATATTTTTAGATGCACGTGGGAATGCCAACATTGAAAATAGAACATGTTCTATTTTTCCACTAGAATCGCATGCATGTCTGGGAAATTCTAGTTACATTTTTTTTTATGTTAAAAATTATTTCCAGCATGACATTCTCTTGTCAAATTTCCATTTTTTTTGTGTGTTGTAACCTAAAATTTACGATAATAAGCTACAACAGTCTGTGTAAAAAAGATACGGACTAGTGGCATATGCAGAAATTGTTTCTGGGGGGGGGGGCTTGAACAACAGCATCGTCTACAGATCATCATTTTTTTCTTGATTTTAAGAAAAAATTCAATCTTTAGGAGGTGATATTGAATGGCTCTTGGCGGGGACTTGAGCCACTAAGCCCTTTCCCCCCCCCCTCCTAAGTTTGATGGTGGAGGTGATTGTCATACTTAAAGCAAAGCTTGTTGTTAATTTTAATTTATAGATTGGAAACACGCAGTTTAGGTAGTTATAATGTGTCAATTTGGGGCTCTATAGCTAGAACAAACCTTCAGATTTATAGTTTCAAAAAGAATATACAAGAGATGAACAAACATATTGTCTATTATTCTTATAGTCCATTTAAAAAAATTATTTCATCGAGGTCCTAACAACAGACAAATCTTATGTACGTACCTATTGTCAATTAATGTCAAAAATATCCTCACATTCTCTCTGAGTACTGACACTAGAGTTCTTCTGCTTGATCTGTAACTTTATTTTTATTTTTAGGCCAAGAACTACAATTGTGTGTTGGTTCCTGCCATCACAATAAACCCACTTACAAAAAATTCAACAAATGAACCGTTTTACAATGTCATCATCATGCATGCATCAACTTAAAAGCCAGAAAGTATGGAAGTGAACAACTGTACTGTTGTGAAGACGTAGTATTCACCAACTCGATAATGTGCATGTCAACAACAAAAAGAGAACTTTAATATGGGATGAGTTTATCCATTTTTGAGTTATTTAAATTATGATGTAACTAATTAAATATATTGAGATACATATACATATAAAAATTTCCATAAACCGGTATCAGGTTTTATATGCTTTCTCTGTAGTATGTGCAACAAACTTGTAAAAAAACTAAGACCCATCTCGTAAATTTCGTTGTTTCTATATCAGTTTTTACAGCCATAAAACAATACAAAAACTCACCAACTTCCATGAGAATTTATGGGGTTTTTTTCCTAGGTTTTAATACTAAATAGGCTAACATTTTATATCAAAAATATTTTTTCCGTTATTTGTTTTTTATTTATTTCAGATACCACAATTAACAAGTTGCCAGTTAAGCGAGCCACACAAGTCTTTATTATCTTCTACATACATTTTGGCACTTGGCCTTGCCAATTTTTTAGGACTTTTCTATATGGAAATTCTTTAATATAACTACCTTCATGGATAATATAGTGTTTCATTTAAATTTAATCATTCACAACAGATTTAAATTATTACGGATAGATATCTTAGTAAAAATTTAATTTTACCGACTAATAAATGAATATTAAAATTGTAGGTACTAAAAATTAAAATTTAAAAAGTAGGTACTTGGAACTTTTTTTGTGTCTTATTTTAGGTCGTTCATTTATTACAATATTTAAAAAACTAAAGAACAAAATATAATATTTCAGCTATTAATAATAATTATAAAATTTTATTATTCACATTTTTGGTAAAATGTAATCTGGCGCAATCTAGCGACAATTTAATATACTTCTTTTAGTTCAGACCCCAAGACATTTATTGATCAATATTTGGAACCATGAAAGTCACCAAATTTAACCTATTATTATTCTGTGTAAAAAAGATGCATAAGTGTGAACAGAAAAGGCATGCAACTTTCCGCCCTTCATTTTCAATGTCGACACGCGCGATTCAAAAAACCCCTTGCATCAAAAAACCCTGCATGGGCACGCGTTGGTGGGCATAGGGCTTTAGGCCCCCACGAACGGACGCAACGATTTCAATCAGTAATCCTGTGATCAAAACATCGCATAAATAAGTCAAAAATGTAGCGAATTTTGACTTTGTTTCGAACGCGTTACGTATACCGATACGGATGCGTTGAAATATTTACTTTAAGTGTCTCATAATATAGCCAAAGTGTTAATGAGAAAAGTCCTTAAATAAAATTGGTTTTAGACACGTATAAACTTAATATCTCCCATTTTAGACCTTTCCAGAGAAAGACAAGGATGGATAGATAAACAATATTTTCCACAAGAGGCCATGCAGTGATTTGAAGTGAATAATGACCAAGATTTAAAAAAATCTAACTGTCTTGGCTATTAACATTTCAGGGCTTTACCTAAAAAATGTGTTTTTCAGATTTTATGATATTGAGAGCTCTTCTTTCTTCGGTAGGAAGGAGGGTATTTAAAGCAGACCGATTTCTTCAAAAGGCGTTAAAAATTATGAAGTTAGCAGCTCCCCGGTGGCGAGTCATTTCTATTTGAATCTTGAAAATTATTCACCTCTCTGCGGTAAAGGAGAATACCATCTTATTATTATCCAATTAAAATTTGCTATCCATCATCGACTTATTACGATGATACCCATGCAGCGATACATTTTTAAATACAAAATGTTTAAATAATTTTAAGTGAAAAATGTTTTTTAATAAGAAGCTTTTATAAAAGGTACTAAAAAATAGAAAATAATTTTCTGGCTTGTGACAAAAGATGTTAAAAATTATGATGTTAACCTCTCTCCCTTTTAAATAGGGTGGGAGGGGGTTGCAACATCTAACTTAATCCAATTGTTTTCTATTTGAATTTTAAAAATTATAAAGTTACCGTCCCTCCTCTCTTTGAGACGGTAAACCAGAATACCATCTAAGTAGGTTTGATTTTGTCTAAAATACCAAATTATCCAATTTAAATTTAGTACCCATCATCGACTTATTACGGTACCCATGCAACGATACATTATCCGAAATACGTGGGTTACTAAAAATGTCAAAATAAATTTAAGTCAAAAGTGTTTTTTAATATCAAACTTTTACCAAAAGCACTAAGAAGCAGAAAGTTATTTTTTAGCGTTAATAAAAGCGATGGACACAAATTAAATTTTCAACTTTAACCCTTATTAGATACACCTGCGTACGCAGGAAGGGGGAGGCGTTTGAGGGCTCGATTCCTCCCAAAGCCACTGAAAGTCAACTCATATGGGTTAAATTTTTCCCAAAAATTACCAATTAAATAGTAATCTAAAACTATTGTGTTACTCAAGCCCACTCAGGAATAATTTCTGCGTACGCCACTGTTGGATGAGTAAATGATAATAAAAAGCCGCTCATCACAAGGTACTAAATTCAAAACTTGCCCAAATTTTAATCAGAGCCCATCGCTTTTATTATCATCAGAAAGCTGAAAAACTAGTGTCTATTTTTTAGTGCTTTTTATAACAGTTTGGTAATAAAAAACATTCTTTACTTAAATTTTTGCCTAATAAAATGCTTTCTACCGCCATGTTCCGTTGCGTTGTCATCTTTCTCTCGCTTCGATTAGAAAACAAATAAAACTTTCAAAGTGGTAGGTAAGTACTCAGGATGATTAAAACATCACGAATTCCTGGAAAATTATGAGACACGGGCAATGCGGAGTCTTCCTTTGATTGCTTGGGTAAAAAGCATTGACTTTTTTTTATTACCTTCATCCCTAACTAACTTTTTGCCAAACTCTTAACGTCATGGAGGGAGGTACATATGAATTAACAAGAAAACGAAAAAAATATCCTGATCATCTCGTATTTTGTGTGTTTACACTGTGTTTTAGTAAGAAACTGTTTGTAACTCTTTTAATCATATATGTTCTGAAATTATGGCCCCTTATATCAAATTTACTGTTTCTTGAAGCATATTATCCGATTTTAAAGCAACTGGCAATAAAGGCAATTTATTATAATAATAACCATCTAATAATGTCTTCTTCCCTTCCTTTAATGCCAGGTTTTTTATTTTTTTATTGCTGTTTTGTATCTTTTTCGGATCGCTTAGTCGAGATTTAGAGATTTATAGCTCACCGGGAGCGTGCATGCATGCTGTAGTGATTTTTGGAGCATTAAATTGGGGGAAACTGCTTAAAAATTAAATTTGTAGGAGTTAAAAATTGCGAAATTGTGAAATTCTTCAGAAAGTTGCAGATTACAGCAGTACCCTACTAAAACTTAAGAGAATCGCTTCTCTTGGTCAAAAGCAGTAGATGCAAGGGATTTCAATAGAACATATGTGCGACGTATGCGCATAATGCGACATTTTGCAAGTAACCTCACTTTTTTGCATATTTGTGTTTGTTTTAAAAAAATTGAAGAATTTGTTTATATTTTTTAAAATTTTGATAATAGCAGACGAACTTTATAATGATGACCTGGATATAGTACGTACAGGATAGATTTCCCAGAACTCATGGAAAGACCTGATCATTTTGAGACAATGTCTAATTTGGCGTTCTTTAGAAGATTTTGACTTACGAAACCAACTTCGAGAGGAATATTAGAAGAAGTGGAGGAACATTTGGCATACAATAATAGAGTGTAAGTAGGATACAAATGTGTGTGTTAAACATTAATTAATTTGGTGTGTTTGGTTGCAAACTTTATTGTTTACCAAACAACCCGCCTGTCTTATGTGAACAACAAGGAAACACTCAACCACCTCAAAAAAATTTGTAAACAATACCTCCTGTACTTTCTAGAAATTAAACTTTGATCAGTACAAGCTGTTTTTGACACCTTTTGTAACCGTTAACAATATGCTGTTACCTATTAACATGTAATCATTGACCTTTGCAATAAAGCAATTATTTATTTATTTACAGTCAAGCAATGTGCCAGGACAAAAAGCACTGGGAGCCAAAATATACAAATATTCTCAAATATGGTTATTCCCTTGAAGGTTTAATTAATGTCAACACATACAAAATTCCAGTTATTCCAAAATTATAGATAGTGCAAAAAATTTTAAATGCATATATTTTTTTAGTAACAATCCGCTATCACCAATGGATCAGCTGCTATTGACCTTAGCATTTTATGCGTCAAATGGACACCAAACTTCCATAGGCATGTTGTGGTTGTGCTCAAAACGCTGCTTCTCGAATAATTAATAAAGTTCCAGAATTGTAGCTGGGTTAAGAAAAAAAAACAGAGGAAAAATTGCAGACTCAAGAAAAATTTTATTGATTAGCACAATTTCCAGTTTTCGTTAATCATCCGTTTCTTAACAAATGGTTAGGGTGTTCATTGGTGGATATAGGCATTTCAAGCCCTTTTATTCAACAACCAGCAAAGAAAATTCCTTCTAAGGAAAATTCTTTATCTCAAACATGAAAATTTGTCAACTGTCAAAAATCCATAGAAAAACAACTACAGAATCTTTCAATTCAGTTCTGACACACTGAAAACTTAGTTCAAATGTACCACGGAAACTTGGCAACATTTCAAGAGAAGCCGGTGGGTTCAAGAATACGACCTTCTTTCACCGAAAGAAAACCTTTGTATCGGGAATGCTCTCACAAGAACAGTTTTCTCTCGATAGAAGGTTCACCTCCTATGACTTCAAGAATCGGCACCCTGATATCGAGCAATAACAGGCTTTAAAGCTATGACGAGTTATTCGAAACCTATCCGACCACGGTCGAATCTCACCCGATTGCCGTGTATCGAAGGAACCTTCATGTACTACCATAAGATCCATACACCTGCATCTGAGCAGGAGAACGGGGGCTCTTGAAAAACGACAATCGAACATGCTTGGCAACTTCTAAGCCTTCTTATTGGTCGAAACTAAGGATGCGGACGTTCCCAGGCGACCATTCTCCCGATATTCAAGAATCTGCACCCATACCTACGTTTTATAGAGTTTTTGCCATGAAAGCAAACTTAATAATCTAAAGGTATTGTTACCAGATTACCTAGATAGGACATGAGTTTAGTTAGGACACTCACAAACAACTAGTCACCAGATATGTTTTATTTTAGGTCAGATTCTGAGAGTTTGTTGAACCCGGTACGCATTTTTTGAAATAACTTGTGGTGACATAGATGCGCTGATAGAGCAACTGATTGCAGTTGTCGGAAACGCGCTTTTCGCATAATATTTTTGGTCAAAACCTTAATTATTATATTTTTTCGGCTGATTTTCAAAGTACCGTAAATGTCCTCATTTTCTTTTTAAATCATATAAAAAACGCGAGTAAACTACGACGCACAGGTCTGTTTTTTGGCGCCGAATCAAGCGTTTGAGAGAAAAATGAACTTCCTTTGGCATCCACGTTCTTTTCGAAATGGTCACCAAATTTTAAAAGTTAAAAAGCAGTCTCTCGGCTATAAATTTAGTTTTAAGTGCATTTGGAAACCTGAGGAATTGCCAACCAGAAGACCTGCAATCCAGCAATATTGGAAAGTGCCTAACTCTCTTGTGCGTCCGACATGTTTTTCTTGTTATCTTACACAGTGCGGAGATCCCGCTGCGAAATTCTTACGGTCCTTTGAAGCGTAGATAGAGGAAGTATTTTCTATCTACGTTTGAAGTCAATAACAACGTCTAGCGTCGACAGCAGTCGTTGTGTACATTGGATCAAATGCAGCTGGTGTGACCACAACGATTTCAGTTTAGTTTTTATCTAATTCGCTAATTTTAAAGACTTTTTGAACTTGAACTTTTAAAAAAAAAGAAGTTAATATAAGCTTAAGGATATAAAATACCCTTTGAGCATTAAAAATAGGAAAAGTCTAATTTTTTTTGATGAAAGCTATAAAATAAGGGGATGCACTGCGGTAAAAAAAAGCTTGACACTGTTACTATAAGACCGAACCAATTTGTATTGAAATTTTTGATAGTGCAATTATGCCATTTGTAAATAAATTTCAAATAATTTTAAACGTTCTTTAACAAAGTGATTTACTTTTAGGAAAAAAATCTCCCTAAAATGTTGTGATTTGGCAACAAATTTTTTTCTTTTTTTGTACGCTTTCCGCTCACCATCCTGGGAAAACACCTTTTCAGAAAACCGGTGGTTAAAGAACGCTGGACCCACCGGTGATCTCTTGGGTGGGGGGAATGGAATATGAAGCTTTAGCTGTGAAATTGGTGTACATTTTACAAAACATTTTGTATTTCTAATTTCTTCAAACAACAATGAAAAAAATCTCAAAGTTTCAGGTAAGTTGGGAATCGCTTTTTAATATTAGTTGGGAAAATGATCTTGATCCCCCGAATCGTTTTTTAATATTAGTTGGGAAAATGACTTTGATCCCCCCTCAACCAAATGCCTTCAGATTGCCGGTGGCTGGACCGCAATTTTTGGTTGACAGTTTAAAGCCCTTTTTTTAAAAGAAATTGTTTCGCATCAAACTGCACATGCATTGACCGGAAATACGAACGGCTGACCGCAACTGAAATTATAAACGAAACACATCCCTTCTCTCTTCTTCTGTCAAATCAGAAAAATCTTACATTTGACCAGTTTTGAAATATTTTCCAAGATACTTTTTCCTTCTTTAAATCATCTCCCTCTATCTCTAAAATACTGATTTCTCCTTCTAAATATCTTTCATTTTTATAGAGAATAAATATTTTTTGCAGTACTACGCTTAAAAAAGTAAAAATTTTAAAAAAGTGACTTTTTTTATTCTACGAATCGACATTTTGGAAAGAAAACTATAAAATATGAGTAAAATTATGGCTTAAAAATATGAAAAACATTCTGTAGCTGCAACTAGAACATCTCTTACTTGGCGTATACTGTCCCATCGATTTCTGAGAGCAAGAAATCTGAGATGCCGTAAATCACGACCTTGTAGTCTCATTTTTGGACCACCTTCTCCAAGCTCTTAACACTGTTGATAGATTGGCATTAACCCTTCTTGCAATTTCCCGTAAACTAAAACCAGCCTCTTTTATGCCCACGATGCGTCCTTTTTCGAAGTCGTTTAAATGATGAAATTCTTGGCGACTGCGAACTCTTGGTATTTATGTTTTTTAAGTGAACTGTAAGCAATCCAAAAAGACCAAAAACTACGAGAAAAATTATTTAAAATTTTCAGAAAAGGTCTTTTATTTATTGGTTGTTTTTGGAAATAAATGAAAAAAAGAAAGATTAGAAGACAAAAAATGTATCAAATATTTGTTTTAAGATAAGGTATACACACAAATAATTTTCATTCAAATAATTATCCATATACATGTTGTTGCATTTTTTTTATTCTCCAATATATTTAGGCTGTGCTTTATACCTTTGTTTTTATAGGTCACTTGTCGGCTTTCGATACGTATATGAATAAAGGTAAGTGTTGAAACTTATAATGTTGCTTTATGTGTCTATTTTCTTTGCACTTACCTACCTTTTATTATTTTCATTACTTTCAAAAACATTTGATGAAATGTCGACATGAACTCAAATATTAATAAGTAATTTATTGGTCTCAATTTCAAAAACCCTTCTAAAGCGTGGTGAAAGCACCCTCGGGTTTTATGTGTGCTCTAATATACAGTTAATGGATTTGTTTGGAATAAGGGTAATAAAAAATCAATTTAAGGGTAACGACGACCAATATACATATGATTACAATAAGATTTTACGGTAATATTATAGTGGGTAGGATATGCGTGATTAAATATAAGAAAAAAATATAAGAGAGCGGAGATATGGGAACATAACTACATGATATTAGGGGATATTTTGGGATAACCTATAAGCTATAGAAAAAATGCATTCATTTTATTAAGATGAAGACGATTAACATAAGAATCCAGAAACTTTTGTTTATTATTTTATCCCGCAAAAATAAAATATTGCGGTTGTCACTCTTTATTTTCAACTGTTTACAATTAACAAGGTTTCCATCTTAATTCTTTAAGGGCAATTTCTCGAGCATCACTCTGCGATTTCTTAATTATTAAAAAGAGTTACACTGCCTTTTGTAAAGTCATAGATTACCTAACGGATTATTAAAAACCGTTCAATCATAGAATCGGGCAAGTGACATTTTCTACAGCTTACCATCTAGACTGGCAACCAATCTTTCTAAAGGCGAACCTTTTTCGACGAACGTTTGCCCGAACACTCGAACATTTGCAACTAACATTTGCAGCGAACATTTGCCACAAACATTCGGGCAAATTTTCTCAGGACTTTTTGGAAATATATTTTTGAAAGTGGGAATAGATAATATTTTTGGTCTCACATCCCTGACCTCAATTCTCGAAATTAAATTGGAACACCACAAATATTTTATTTAATTTTTCGATTAAATAGTAAAAGCCGACGGAAAGCGAAAAATTATTATTTGCTGGGTGGTAGGTTGTGAGGTTGGTAGATATCTACTAAATAAGTTTGTGCCTAATTGTTGCCATGCTTTATCATTTTTTTGATTTTCCTTTAAGCCCACCACGAAAACCCCACAAAATAAAATAAAGTAATCCTCATTATTTTTTATCAAGTGCGTTAAATCGTTTTTCCGTCGGAAAGGTTTTAAAATTTTATTACAATTCAGTTCAATGATTTACGGTAAATATAATTTTTCTAATTTTTATTTTATACGACATATTTCTTTCAGGAAATTTTGTCCGAACACCACAAACTTTTTTACCCGAACCCCGAACTTTTTGGCCCGAACCTTGTGCGCGATTCTTTAAATAAATAATTCGCGCGAATGTTCGTCGGCATTTCGAAAATCAAAGGAATATTCGCCTGTGTAAATGCTATTTAACTATAACAAGTGTAAGTATTTAGCAGAGCCGAAATTTGCCAAGGGGCTCTAAGTGTAATTGATCTAGTTCTAAACTTCTTTAAAATACAGCCGCTTCATTGCAGATTTTTGAGAAGAAAATAGTACTTAACTGTGTAAATGCAAAAATTTCGGGTTTAGTTGTTTGCCTTGAATCATCCGAAGGTCTTGCTCAAACTGCCTTTTTTGTCAAAAGTAATGCCGATCTCATTAAAGTCAGGCTCGATTTTGCACCTGAAGACGATCAGAGATTGTACTGATCGAAACGTCGTGTATAAATAAAATATAGACAATGGAAGTCCGAAACACATAGTTAATTTCAGGCTCGATCTACTTGACTCTGAGCGTTAATAGATCATCAAAATTGGTGATACCAAAATCGGTTATTTTTCTCCAGTATCCAAAAATAACCAAACCGAAATACGTTAGGTACTAACGGGACCCGCTCGGTTATTTTTGCAACCAACCAGAATTATTTTTGTGCAAAAGCTGCAGCTGGACGTGTATTCTTGAAAGTCATACGATCCGGTCTTTCTCTCGTGCGATGGGATCTATCGCATGGGATCTATCACCTCCCACGATCGAAAAGCAGTTTAGGAAGCAATGCATTCCAAAAAAAACCTCTAACGCAAGCTTCACTATAGATTCAACGCTGTGCTCCGTAAAATCGGATCATTGGTCATAGATCTAAGCCGCTCCTTGTTCAAGAATGCACGCCCTGGTAGGTTATAATTTGTTTTTTACAAGCTTTTATATAACTTGCATTGTATCTCGCTAGATATATTTGTTCGGGCGGAATTTTGCAACTTAATTTTGACCAACTTCTCGACATCCGATCGGCCTCAAATTTGGCATGCTTATATATTTGCGGTGACAACAGAAGAATATTGTGTGCCCTACTCGAAGAGAGTGGAGGGGGGTACGGTTGAAGTACGCCCGATTTCGTTGAAATTTAGTGTGTTGGGGCACTTGTGGATGGAAATAACGAATTTCGAATCAGATTTTGCTAACCAATTTTATCTAACTTAGACACATCCGATTGCCTTCAAATATGGCATGCATTTATAGTTCCCGTGACAATAAAATACTCATTATTAAGCACCCCTCTCCTCTACGAGGGGAGTGGAGGATGGAAAACACCTAAGTTTGTCCGATTTCAACCAAAATTGGTATACGGGGGCTTTTAGGGATAAGGAATACGAATTTTTGATTAGATTTTCGGTCATGTTTTGCTAACCAATTTTAACTGACTTATCCACATCCGATTGTAGTTCCGGTGAAAATACAATAATATGGTATTTTCAGGTACCCACCTCCCTCTATCGAGGGAATTGGAGGGCGAAAAAGATTTACTTGGTTTGATTTCAATCAAAATTGGCATACGGGGGTTTTTAAGAAGGGGGATTATGAATTTTTGATCAGATTTGAAAATTTAATATGGCGGATTCAAAATGAACGAATGAACGATTAAGGGTACAAATCTAAAAATTAAGAGTTTCTGTTCAAATTTGGTATGAGTTTTTAGTTCCGGCGATAATACAATAATATAGTACTATTAGGTACACACTTCCCTCTAACGGGAGAAGTGAAGAGGGGAAAAGATTTAGTTGGTTCGATTTAAATCAAAATTGGCATACAGGGGTTTTTCGGGAAGAGGATAAGAATTTTTGCTCAGATTTGAAAATTTCAATATGGCCGACTCAAAATGGACGATTTAGGGTACAAAACTAGAAAATAATTTTTTATCTTGCTTATACCATAATAAAAGGGATGGGCGCAAATTAAAAATTTTAACTTTACGGTGACAAAGAGAGAACTACAAAAGAAGAACTAATTCTTCTTCTATTCGAATGATAAAGATAAAAAATTATTTTCTACTTTTGAGTGTATTTAAGAAATGCTTGTTCTTTAATAGTAGTTTTAACAACTAGTGGCTGAAATAGTGCTTTTTTTACAAGCGTTGGTTTAAATAACGAGCGCAGCGAGGTATTTAAAAACGCGAATAAAAAAAAACACGTTTAGCCGTGAGTTGTTAACACTATTTTTTTTTAATACCTTTAACATAAAATCCGAGGAAAACAGGAAAATACTTAAAAAAATCTCGAAAGAAGAGAACTTCTCGCAACACACCATCTCTACATTATAAATCAAGGCGACTGGTAAATGAAATAACAATCGTTTCCATAGCGATGTGTCTTCTTACTCGGTGGCGTTGAGACATTTTAATCTTTGACAATTTGATATTTTGACGATATTTTTAAATGATTTTTTCGTAAATACTTGGTGAAAACTGGCGGAAATGGCTTAATTCTTAGGCAAGAATAATTAGATTTTTTCAATATTACTATTTTCCGCTAACTCTCGGTAAAAAACGGACAGAAATCTTTTTTTGCACCCGTGATCAAAAAAAAAGTTTTTTTGCATCGGTAAACAAAAAAGCAATGCTTTAGTTATCTGCAGACAGTTACTAAAATCATGTTTTTGATGAAGGTATAAAAAAAAGTTTTTTTAATAAAAAATTATTTAGATTGGTCGGTTGGGATATCCATTCCCTATATATTCTATTTTCCCTGAGCTGGGTCTACTTGACTTTTATATACCTATGGGATTAACAAGTCATTAATCAAGAAGAGTAGAAGAAATTTTTATGTTCCGCTAATCTTATACTGTATTATTGGAAAGACAACGGCTTAGCTTTCGTTAAAGAAGTCTATGCCGGGACAGTTTATAGGGCCAAACTCTCGGCTGGCGTTTTAATTTTCATTTTCGCGTTGGCGTTTTCATCTTGGCCGCCATGATTGTTAATTAATTAATAAGTTAAGAGTTGCGAAGGGTTGCTCTTGCAAGCCCTGTTCTTTACGGTTAGCCAGTGCAATTTGTAAGCATTATTAAGAGAAACGGGCAAAGGGATCTCAAAATTATTATGACCGAGAATTCCGCGGACCGATTTTAATTTCAAAATTCCGGAAATCCTAATAGGTACTTTAAGCTAATGATAATTACACCTAAAGAAATAGTTTGATATCTCTCTTAATCAAGTCAGGAAAAAATGCATAGGCAAAAGCTTTTCTTTGACTTGCCCAGAGCTTTCTAGTTTTACATTATTTTCTTTTGTTTTCTTCAAAATTATTATCCTTACACATTTTGCAATGTTTAAGCCATTATAGTGTCTGATAGTTATATGGATAATTTAATCAAATTGAGTTATTGAAATAGAAAATCCTTATTTCATAATATATATCTTTTAGAGATTAATATTATAACTTTTTCAGCAAAATAGGTATCAATTAGAATAAAATTAGTAACTTTGGAATGAAATTTAGTAAACAAGGATAGTTTTGATTTAAGTGTATAAGGCCATGATGGTAATTTAAGGCATAAAATATTTTAGCATAATTTAAGGGGTAACTTTTTTGTTTAAACATTTTTTACTATTTAAAAAAAGGAATTTGTGGTCCGTCAAAAATAAATAAAAAAAAAGGTTCGTGGCATATCGAACACACATTTTGCTTTTCAATTCATTACGACCAGGCCTCCAAGATCTAATGGATAGTCAAGAAACCTACATGCCTGTTTCATCCTCGTTGGGAATCATCAGGGTAACTTAGGACTGTACCTGGCAAATGAAGCATAACATAAACAACCACACCCAGCGAATTTAAACAACTTTCGTCGTCAAACAACGCGGGATGTTGGATGGCTATATGCAGCGCGCCGCCTATCGGAATAAAGCGAAAAGCAAAACGTTAAAGGATGAAAATATCAATAAGAATGAAATTTGCGAGCAGGACAAAAAAAAAGCGAAACTGTACCGGTTACTGAAAGAAGACCGTTCAAAATACAACGTTCGCAGCAACTCCATCCCCCAATTGGAGTTTGTACTACTATTATACTACTACTATACTAAAATCACCATATTTGACACCTCTTCTAAAAAATATTCTTTAGTTAGGCACTATTTAAAAAGTTTAATTTTTTGTGGGCCACTCTATATATAACCTGCCCTTTGGGTACAATGATCGAGTGGGAAAATTTTACTAAAACCCAAAACAAACAGAAATAATAAAGAGTTAAAAAGATTGGAGGGCAGTAACTGTACTACTTCCCGCGCGTTAATTTAAATAGATACTGCTCAAGCGTTATTACTATAATGTTGATAACATCATTGAAAGATAAATAATATTAAACTTATAAGCTGAAATGCTTGATTTGATCAAATAAAAAATCAGAAGTAAAATAAAATCAATACATTTTTGAATATAATCAATCTATTTCAACCAAAATTAAATCAATCTGTATTAGGATTCATTCAAGCATTAATAAGTTAAAGTTAATAGTATCACACTAATGATTAAGTTTACCTTTTGAATCTGAAAAAAATAACTTGTGTCCAAAAACGAGATCTTTATAAAAAGTCAGTATCAGCTCCACACAAATCCTATTTACTGAACAATACTTTTAACAAGATATATTATATATATAACTTGTTTATGCCATATTTAAAATGATGGATGACAGGACAGCTAACTGGGTACGCAACGTGTGCGGGTACAGCAACGTACGCAACGTGTGCAGGTACAGCAACGTAAGCAACGGATGCTGTTCTTTCATCGTATCCACCAAAACAACGCTGTTAGGTATTTACACGTAAAAAGCTGTCTTTCTGGTGTTTACTATACAGACCGCTTCAAGCTACTGCGAACATAGGGCGGAAGAAGTCTAATTTGCCAGTGTACGTACATGCAGAGACACCGCACGCCTATCAGTGAAGCAACCAATACTCAGGCTTGCAGGATCACCACTTGCATGACTTTCCTTTGGTATTTAGTACGCCTCTAACCACGGTGCTGTGTGGAGTGTAGGCAATGAAACCGGAATTTGGTCAATAAATACGCAAATTTTTATAACGTAATTTTCTTATTTTTTGTCACTGATAAATAAGAGCGTTTTATTCTCAACTGCTCAGATTTATCACTGACGACGTGTTACAATGAAAATAATAAGGAGAAACAAAATAAAAGCAAGTTCTCAAAATAAAATAATACATTCTAAAAACCAAAAAGATTCTCCCGGTCAAAAAAAAATTAAAGCAAATGTTCGAAAAGTCCTCCTTGCTCGGCTAGACAATATCCGAGCCTACTATAAAAACCACTTCTAACGTTTCCAAGCATGTTAGGGGTGATAATTTGAAAAGCTTCTTCAAAAACAGATAGAAGTCATTAGGAGCAAGATCGGGAGATCGAGCTGGCCATAAAATAGTTCCCCGTGTACTTATAACCCGATTAGGAAATACATTATCAAGATATTCCCTAACAAGGCCAACATTGTGAGCGGAACAACCATCTTGTTGAAACCATGTTTCACCAAATCTTACACCTAACAACTGCCTAGCAGTTGGAATAATGTGCTGCTGCAGTAGATCCAAGTATCTAGGACCATTCAAATTGCAATTGCCGTTAATAAAAAATGGCCCAATTACGTGTTCCCCTATAATACCCCCCCCAAACATTTAGTTTTTGGGGATACTGTGTTCTTACGTCAAAATACAAATGCAAATTTTCCCTCAACCAATATCGAACGTGTGTTGGGTTATGACGATTTGACCATTTGACCATCTGCACTTTTTCGGCAACTTCGTAGACATCCATTATTGGTTTTAAAAATGTATTATTTCAATTAAGAACTTACCCATCTGTTTCTCGAGCGAGGCAGAAATAAAACAAAATAATAAAAACAAAATGAATTTCCAAAAGATAACACTGCAGCGTGCTTCGAATCCAACTCGGTCGTACGGCACGGAGAGTAAATTGGACTTGATTCCCCCTATGTTCGCAGTAGCTTGAATCGGTCCTTATAGACAATGAATTGACCCAAAATTGAAATTAGTAAGGATGACAAATAGTTAAGTATCATCTAATTATAGTGTCTTTGGTTAAGTTTAAATGAAATTATCATTTAAAGAATAAGACCTATAGTTCTAATAAAATAACACACAATTTTAAAGTCTATGCATTCAGCTTTGAAAAAGGTATGCGCTTCTAAATTGCGCAAAACATTAACGGTGGGATTTACTAAAAGGGTTTAGTCTATTTTAGAACGGTCTTAAGTTTAAGTGAAATTTTTGGTTTTAAGCATTTTAAACCAACTCTCCATGAATTTTAGACATAGTTTGATTTATAAGAAGAATACGAATAAATTTGTTTATTGAATAATCATCTTAATAAGTTGGATTTAAGAAGAAAGTTTCAATTTAGGAGAAAAGAAAATTAAAAAATTGAAACCCACGCGGGTTTTAAATAGTAAACACTATGTAGAACAAATTAAAAAATAAAAAAAAAACTTAACCTTGTTCATTAATACTTCCAATTAATACTTGATGTCACACTACGATTTAGATGGGTAATAAAAAGAGGAGTAGATTAATTTTGTATTTATTTAACAGGTGTTTTTATTTATGAAATGTATTAAAAACCTTAAATACTGTCGAAATGTCAGTTTCTAAATACTAGCTGCGTTGAAATTACAAACAGCGAGTTCGGATTTCTTAACTCTGCTTGTACCTTGGCTTGCACCAACCTCTACTGATGAAAGCTCTACAGCTTTGAAATGGATGGGCTTTTAGTAAGGAAAGTTTTCTTGAGGGCGCTTTTAGATAACCTCAATGTTTTAATTTCAGTTTGTAAATAAATTAAAATAGTTGTTTTGGGTATTTTGTTTGGCATATTTTTGGTGCATAATCATTATGTTTGTTTTGCCTAGTAGTGCCCTCATAGATATATTTTTTGTGCTGAAAACGGGTTTAAAATATGGCGTTTTTCTGGACAAAATTGGAGGTGTTTTATAGGTCAATGAACTACTTGGGATATTAAATAAGGTAAATTGATCCTTGTAAAAACGAAGGGAAATTATAAACGAACTTATTACCAATTGATACAAAACAATCCTTTCTGGAGGCTATAAATTTAAACCACCCCCCAGAGGTGGTCTAAAAAATCACCAACTTTCTAACCTCAAACACAGATAATGAAGCTATTATGTGCCAAATTTTTAGCGTATTCACCGATTGCCATTTTGAAACCTGTCAAAAAAAAATTAGTTTTAGGGCATTTTCTCTTAGAATAGGTTACATTTTCAGAAAAAAAGCAGTTTTTCACTGGTATTTTGCAATAACAATAAAAAAGAATCAATAACTTTGTGTAGTTTCTGTATGGGTAAGAGTTTTTTCAAAATTGGTTTTAAAATTTAGTACCCCCCACAGGTGTAGATATTTAGCCCTATGGGGGGTACTATTTTAGATCTTAGTAAATCCCACTGTTAATAAACCACTAAAATTAAAACCTCCTTTGAATTAATTAAATTTAGCAACAACTCAACCCCATACTACTTAAAACAAAAGATCAAAAGATCTTGGATGGAAATAACGAAAATTCAAACTTGCATGAGCATCCCACACGGAACACACAAAAGATCAAAGCTAAAAGAAAAATGATTAAACGATGTTTCGCCCTGGGTAACCAGCGTGGGCTCATCAGTAGTTTCACTGGTCACCCTCCACTATACATCATTAAACAACATCATACACTTTGATTTCCAACCTTGAACCACTCACAAATAGGCATCGTTCCGCACTGGCACTTACTTATCCAAGTTACCTGATACGAATTCGTCCTGGCGTGTTAATATTTCCAGTAGGATTATGCTCCTAAGGCAATTAAAACAAAGAAGAAGTTAAGAAACCTCCAAATCAGTTACTTCAACCGAAAAGAAACTGATTTGGAGGTTTCTTAACTTCTTCTTTGTTTTAATTGCCTTAGGAGCATAATCCTACTGGAAATATTAACACGCCAGGACGAATTCGTATCAGGTAACTTGGATAAGAAAAGATCTTTTGATCTTTTGTTTTTTAGTTTCTTTTCGGTTGAAGTAACTGATTTGGAGGTTTCTTAACTTCTTCTTTGTTTTAATTGCCTTAGGAGCATAATCCTACTGGAAATATTAACACGCCAGGACGAATTCGTATCAGGTAACTTGGATAAGTAAGTGCCAGTGCGGAACGATGCCTATTTGTGAGTGGTTCAAGGTTGGAAATCAAAGTGTATGATGTTGTTTAATGATGTATAGTGGAGGGTGACCAGTGAAACTACTGATGAGCCCACGCTGGTTACCCAGGGCGAAACATCGTTTAATCATTTTTCTTTTAGCTTTGATCTTTTGTGTGTTCCGTGTGGGATGCTCATGCAAGTTTGAATTTTCGTTATTTCCATCCAAGATCTTTTGATCTTTTGTTTTTTAGTTTCTTTTCGGTTGAAGTAACTGATTTGGAGGTTTCTTAACTTCTTCTTTGTCCCATACTACTTCTTGTAAGAATTATTGCGCATAGCTATATCTTTCATACGTATAAAACCGTAGTTATCCATTTTCAACTATTCCACGCGATATTTCGAACCTTCGAATTATTGTTTTGGACGTGTTCAATTAAAAATAAATTAATGGAATCCCACTTCTGATATATGTAAGCAGCCGTATTAGTTTGTGTATATCGTGATATTTAACTTTCAAGTATAACTTTCTAACATGCAACATTATTTTTTGAACCAGTACGGTCAACTAATGGGGTAATATACTAATAGAGCCTTAGTACTTCTTAGGAACTCTCTGCCTTCAATTTTTCCTTCTGGTACACTAGTCAACAAATTTAGCAAAAAAAATGCAACTGATGTTACAATGGGTGTACGTAGTTTCTCCAATATAAAATGAGTTTGGGACAACAGGGCCTTTATTCTTGAACTGTCGGGAGGAAAACTTGCTAGGAAAGTGGGAAGGGTTTACAAAAAAGTGAATTGGAGATATCGCCCTAGATATGAATTGAACTAATCCACATAACACTAGTTTTAAGTAAAATAAGATTTAACATTTGTAGCCTAAAAATGGCTATATTTTTGTTCGCTATCATAAAAAAGTAATAAGTAAAAAAGCAAACGAAGGTTAGAGCTTTTGTCAACATAAAATTGGGACATTAGGGGCGACTAGGGCGACGATATGCCAACCCATAAAAGTGCGAACAGGACAAGGAAACTCCCTAGAGAGCATGTCCTTCCCACACTTTCAAGAATACAGCCCCAGAGATTCTGACAGCAGAGAATCAAAGGTGACTGACTCGCGGGAGCAACTCTTGGAGGCACCAAAAACTAGTAGGTTTCTGCGAGCTTGATTGACAACTCGTCATGCGATGTTTAAGATCGTAATTACAATCTGGGGAATTGTTTTTAGCAACACTGTACGGAAAATCAACTTAACAATGTCGATCTGATTTTTTTGCAAAATTTTACGTCATTGAATTTGTTTTCCATAGCAATGGGTAGTCTTTATTTATGTTTATCCACAGTGGGAGATTTTTTAGCACCGGGTCAAAAATTTGGGTTTAGGTTACTTATTTTGACTACGTAGTTTAAGTAAATTTGAACATTGAACAATTTTTTTTTTAACTAAAGCGAAAACTAAACCACCCAAACCCTGAACTCAAACCAACCCAGCACTTTTTTTAGAAATTCCAGCGCCCATAGATTTGAATTCTTTGAAGACCCTGATGTTAAGTGCCTACATACCTACAAGATTTTTTTTCATAAGGAAAATACTAAAATAAAAGAAAAACATTTATTGTGGAATAACCTGCTAAAAAAATGCTACCCGACTACGTACTAAAGTAACTGGGTGTAATGTTTAAGGTTGCATTTACAGATGCATTTATAATTGAATTGGAAACATTCCCGCTAGCTGATACCGACAACAGGTTAACTTAAAAGCATGCAGATTTAAAAATCGGCTACTCGCGCTAGACGAAATAATCGTATTCTATTTTAAACCGGAGCGTCAACGACTAACAAAAATTTTTCCAACCTCTACATGGAGCTTTACTGACCTGTTTTGTTAGTACTCAAGTATCCGTGTGTTTTTGAAACTGAGGTTGGGGTCTAAAATCTATCCTTTGCATTCCAAAATTTTACTAGTACACTTGCACATTACTATGGCGCAATAATTTAAATTAAAAAAATTGTTACATCAAAATCAAAAAAAATATATGTGGGGTTATGGGCGCCGAATGTTTCTATGCGAATTCCTAGTAATCCCAGCGAGCCAGTAAAGTTCTCTTAACGCAGCGCTAGGTGTTTTTTGGCGGGCGACCGCACACGCGGAGTGGTTTCATATTTGTTTTTCAACAATGTTTTTGAAAACACATTTTTGAAAGATAAACATAACCTAGAATGGTTTTTTGTCAGAATCGTATAAATTCTGCGATCTATCGGTCAACACTTGAACTGCGTGTGTCTTCCAGATTCAATAAAGTGTAAACGTTTATAACTGATTGATCGGTTTTCTTTTCCGAAGTGCACAGGCTTTTAGAAAAAAGCAAAAATTAGTTTTTTTTCGCCAAAGCAAGAAAATATTAAAAAGGAAAAATGTAATCCAAAGGAAATTGTGAGTATTTCTCTTTTTTTGTCGTAAATCGGGTTTTTTCTAAACCGCAATTATTTTGAGGCTTTTGGGATAAATGACAGTACTAGAGCTTTTATTTTGAAGAAAAAATAATTGAGAATTTTGAAAAATCCTTCAGATATTTTTGTTCAGCATTTAGAAATAATCACCACTGCAAAATTTCAGCTAATTCTGATGTTTAGTTTTCCCTGTGCACTCTGCCAAAAGATCAAAAAAATTAAAGAACAAGGCGTTGCCAGTTGTAATAATTTTTACTTAAAATCTGGGGAGAAAATATAGCCTTAAGTTTCGGGTTAGGTTTATAGTTTACCAATAGGGCAGTCTAACAAAAATAATATGGCCCCGATCCAATATGGCCGCTCTACGGTAAACAAACCGTTTTTCCAAAAGGCGTAATGCTAACTTTATCAAGCAAACGATTGGCAAAGTGGAAAAAGACGCAGATTACGCAAACTAATTTTTTTATAGAGTAATCCTTTCTGGATCTGAGAAAAACGAGCATTTTGCCTCAAAATTCCCAATTAAACGTGGAAATGTCCCTCTCACTTTGTTTAATCTGCGTATTTTTCCACTTTCCAAGAATTTTAATTTTTATTAGCATTACCTCTTATGGAAAATCGCTTTGTTTACCCTACAGCTACCATTTTTAAAGGGCCATCACGTGATTACTCGATGACTTTGACAATTTGGTAGATAGCTCTATAGGTAGATAGACGTGTTGCATTTGTTAAAGTGAGTGGAAAATAAAGCTATTAGTCCCTACTATATATTCCTTCTACTGGTCATGTAACTTTCCTTCACGTCCATAGAATGATACGCGGGTATAGAGCAATTAGAAATTTCTGGGAAGCCGTTCAAAACAGCTGACATTCTGAAAAGTCGAAGGCGTAGTGGCGCGGTCAGCAGAGCCGCTGATTTATATTTAATAATCAAACAATATGTTTGATCAAAGACCCTTTGGGCACCAGTTAGTTATAACTACTTTACCTACACATGGCAAGTTGTTTGCTAAAACTATTATAATTTTGTTGAAGGGTAAAGAGGAAGCAAACTGAAAGCATACTTCACCTCTACCTATTAAAATAGTATGTTTTCACATCGTATTCAATACGTATCGAAAATCAAGCATCTTGTTCTTTCCTATATCATGCCCTTTGTCAGAACAGAGAAGAATACATATTGAGTACGATGTGAAAACATACTAAAAGTTTCTGCAAGTCCGAGTAAAAAACACGATTTTACTCACTGTCCAAAAATAACGAAACAATGCAAACAAATTCCTCTGGGGTTTAAAAAGTTTCTTTGCACATATTATTACTAAATGGTCCTTGCTTTATCGTAGGTACTAAAATGGTGAGCTGTCAATGGTTTTACGTTCTAGTTTATTGTATTTTTTACGTCTAGTTTTTTGTATATCTTGTCATTTTCTGATGAAGATTGTTTTTTTCAAGGGTATCAAGGGGAAATCTTGCATAACGCCCGAACTACTTTCCTGTTAGAGTCATATTTCATCTACCAGGAGAGCCCGGGTAGTGTCGGATTCCTACCGACTAAAACTCCTCGATTGTGACTCCAACCTTCCAGGTGGCAAGCCCCAGTCACTGCACTGCAGCCATTACTGGGTTATTGTGAACCCTCTTAGTTCCTAGGCTAAACACTCCATTAATTTTATCCCCTGCGCAAGTTTGTACAAGTCCTTAATGGAGTAGTCCCCAGTCAATATTGGGTCTAGTTTACCTACCCCAAATATTAGATGTCTTTTGCGATCCAGTGCCTCGCATTGGCATATTACATGTTCTACTGTTTCTGGTTCCTGAGTGCATAGTCTGCAGCTCAAATCTCCGTGATACAGGCCCATGTTGTTTAGGTGAACTTTAACCGCCATATACTACTATACTTTAGCAGGTCTTTGGTGAGCTTAGCACTTAGGCCTTTAATAAAGGCTCTGCTGTGTCTTAGCCCCTGTCTTCCCAACCAGTGGCTTTCATGTTTTTCTCTTATCCAGAGTTTGACCTGGGATCTTATTGTACACTTTGGTACCCCCAGGGCTGGCTCTCGTCCGATTTATTTTTTTGACGATCCTTGTCTTGCAAGTCCGTCAGCTTTTTCATTTCCTTGGATACCTCTATGTCCCGGCACCCATACTAATTTTATTTTATTATGTTCCGCCAGTCTCAGTAGTTTATCAAGACATTCCCACACTAGCTTTGAGGTTACCTTCGGACACATAAGCGCTCTAAAGGCTGCCTGTCTATCCGAGTATATAGATATGGTCTGAAGTAACCCATTCTATTATTCTCTCTTGCACATTCTAAGATGGCAAAGATTTCTGTTTGGAATACCGTCGGGTACGATCCCAGTGAGAAATACAGTCTAGGTCTTTCCCCGAATATTCCTGCCCCACTGCCTTCGTCAGTTTTTGATCCGTCTGTGTACCAGATCAGTCCTTCCTGTGGCAGCGGGTTTTTTTGTCCTGTATAAATACTTTTAGAGTTGGTCCATACAGGTAATTAGATGACATCTGGTCTGATCTCATGTGTAGGATTGCTATGTCTAGAAACTTCTTCTCTCTATTATGCATTCTGGTCTGTGGGTTCATAGTTTTTTGGAGCCGATAGAGTCCGATCTTTCCCTCTACCTGTATCACCAAGTGAAGTGGGGGAAGGCCTAAGAGCACCTCCATCGAAGTTGTTGGTGTAGATCTCATTGCACCTGTAACGCTGAGGCAAGCAAGTCTTTGCACCCTGCTTAGTCTCAGCATCACAGTCTGTTGAGTTACTTTTGGCCACCAAACCAGAGATGCATACTTGATAGATGGTATTACCATTGTCTTGTACCAGCAGTGTACCATGAGTGGTTTGAGTCCCCATTGGTTTCCATGTAAGCGTCTAATCTCCGCCAGGGTGATTTCCGCTTTCTTTATTATGTTCTCGATATGTTGAGTCCATGTTCGCTTAGAGTCCAGTATTACCCCTAAGTATTATTATTACAGGTCCGAGTTCCTCTAACTTTCTCCTTCTGGTGAAGGGGATTATGACTGTCTTCTAGGAGCTGATGACCAGTTTTTCTCTATCAGCCCATTGTTCAACAGTCCTTAGGGCCTGTTGCATTCTACCCCTATTCGTTGTGTTGAATTTTCCAGGAATCAGAATGACAAGGTCATCTGCGTATTCTATCACTTTGAAACCCAACTGCTTCGTCCTTAGAAGCCCATCCATGACAACGTTCCAGAGCAAGGGGGAGAGAACTCCTCCCTGCGGACAGCCCCCTGCCACCCGGACTGCTACAGTCTCATCTAGCAGTTCAGTGAATACAATCCTGGACTCAAGCATGCAGCCTATCCATCTGCTGCAGGTTTACTCGAGGCCTGTATTCCTTAGCGATCTCAATATTGATTCGAAGGAAGTATTGTCAGAAGCCCCCTGTATGTCCAAGAAAGCTTCCAAAACCACCTCCTTGTCCTCGATCGTTTTCTCTGCCAGCTTTGCTAGTTGGTAGAGTGCTGTTTGCGTTGATCTTGCTATTGCAGCTTCTAATAGAGAAAAATGGTGATCCTATTAAATACTAAATTATATATTTTAGTTAGTTAGTTTTTAAGTTAAAATAATTAGTATTAAGTTTACCATCGTTTTTGTCCTAATCCAAGTTTCCTATTCGTCGAATTGTTTTTAATCCAGCGCTGTTTTCATCATATTATTATTATTTTATCAACTCCAAAATGGGCCGCCCTCTTTATAGAACAGCCTTCGTCCGTTACTCGAGTGATAACTTAATATTGTTCAATAAAGACATCACTAAAACATAATTTTTGCTGATTTTTTAGTATTATGCAAAATTTAATATAAAAATAAGGTTGCCTTTAATTTAAGTAAAAAAATATTTTGAGTTTTAGAGACCTTTTTTAACCAATATGACAAATTTTCGTACTTTTGAAGTTTTTAGGCATTTTAGCTGGAAGTCCGTATATTAGAAAGGTCAAGTTTGTGACTGCATGTATGCGTTTTTTTTTTAAATCAAGTGTACAACCGGAAAAATATCATAATTTTTTTGATTTTAAACACGCTCTAATAAAACTGAATCTTTTTATTCACCTACACATTTGGATATTTGCAAAGATAGCAAATATGTTTTTTTTAATAAAATGCATTGTTGTCTTTTAATTAATTTTTGACCAAAATAAATCCACACTAGAGTAAATATATTTACGTCCCCTTTTTTCCACGTCACAAACTCGAAAACTACAGACATAGTTATAGACTTCTTTTGGATTGACTTTAAGGAAAATTACACTCAATATTTTTATTGTGTATAAAACTTTTTTCGAAAGAAGTTTATACAATTTTAACGCATTGAAAATTGTTTTATTTTAATTTTAATCAATTTAAACGCTAAGATAAAGATGTATATAAAGAGAAAGACTGAAGGCCGTCAACTCCAGAAACGCGAGCTTATTACCGAGGCTGTCAAATTGTGGGAAATTCTAATTTCTGCGAGATATATTCTTGCCCTTGTAGGGCCCCGGGCTTATTAAGGGGATTTCAATTACCATTAAGTAAGACGCACAGCACTGGTTTTGCGGGTTTTCTTAATAGGAACATTAAATACCGGTCCCTTAACTCGCCTTAGGTAACGCTACTGTTTTAATTGGGTAAACAATGTTCAGAACTTATATCCGTCTAAAAAAAATAAATAACGAAAGTCGCATATTTATAACGCGAAAGTTCAACGTGAAGATATTGGAATGTTTTGATTTTACAATAACTTTTTCCGATTTTTTATTGATTTAAATTGATATCCAAAAATAAATACCACCGCTAGTCTGTCCTAAGTACTGTCCCTACCGACTTATCACAGGCGCGCACAGAGGGGATCAGGGGAGCCTTGCCCCCCCCCCCCCTAAACTTCAAGATAGTCATGCACATTTTTTTTTAAGTGCCACGTATACCAGCAGTACTACCACACGCTTTCAAACTCGGACGAAAACTGACTTTGGAGTTCTGCGCTCGGTTATCTATTTACGTTTATTTCTCAAAATTTTTTAAAAAATATGTAAGATTTTTGAAACTTTTATGACATGTAATTTCGGCGTACGTCCCTTAGGGGTGCGGTAACCGAATTTTTAATAATTCAATTAATTAAATTAATTTAATAAATATTAAAAATTTTAACTACTTTATAACCAAAGGCTTGGCAAGCACGGCAATCTCACCCGTTCTCATCTTCTTTAGATAAAAGCATTATATTTATTATTCGAATAGAAGAAGAGTTTAGTTCTTCTTTTGTAGTTCTCTCTAGATAAAAAATTATTTTCTACTTTTGAATGCATTTAATAAAAGCTTGTTCTTTAAAAGTTTTTTTTAATAAAAATTTATTTTTTCACATTTTGAAATTTTCAAATCTTATCAAAAATTCATTTCCTCTTCCCGAAAAACCACTGTAGGCCAATTTTAATTTAAATAGAATAAACTAAATCTTTTCCTCCTCCACTTCCCTCGCTAGAGGGAGGTGGGTACCTGAGAATACCATATTATTGTATCGGAACTATAAACGCATACCAAATTTGAACACAATCAGATGTGTATAAATCCGCCATATTGAATTTTCAAAATCTGATCAAAAATCCGTATTCCTTATCTCCAAAAATTTTCAAAAAAAACTAAGAAAAAAAACGTTAAAATTTCAGCTTTTTCAACTTTTTTACAAATTCCTTTCCTTTAAAACAAAAGATCAAAAAATCTCGGGTGGAAATAACGAAAATTCAAACCTGGATGAGCTTTCCACAAGAAACAAACAAAGGACCAAAGCGAAAAGAGAACTTATTAAACGATGTTTCGCCTTGGGCAATCAGAGTAGGCTCGTCAGTGATTCCACTGGTCACCCTCCCCAAACATCATTAAACACCATCATACACTCTGATTTCCAACTTTGAATCACTCACAAATAGACATCGTTCCACTCTGGTTACCTGTTACTGATTCGTCCTGGCGTGTTAATATTTCCAATAGGATTATGCTACTAAGGCAATTAATATCTATAGACAAAAAAATTTGATGTGCCCGATGCTGCAGATTTATGCTGTTTATTTAGTTCGATAAACGCTCACACGATCAATATTATTGATATTGGTGCCTTGGGTGGATGGAAGCTTTTGTGCGCGTCCGCGGGCTGAACGCGACCTTTTTATTCAACTGCCGAGACCTCCCGAATGAACGCGAAGCTTCTAAAAAGTTAAAAAATGATAAGTCGATTCCGGATCAATAAAGGATTATGAATGAAGAAACATAAGTAACAATTTAATTATTTTGTTCTAAATGTTTCTGTTTAAAGAATTAATAAAAAATTACAAAATTTCTTAATATCATTTTAATTCCTTATTGCGTTATAAACCCTCTCTAGTCCAAAATGCTGTACACGCAGGTGCTACTTATCTCAACTTTTTTGAGAAAATATGCTCGTTCCAATAAATTAATAAAAAAATAATTTACAAATTTGCCTCAAATTTTGCATAATTAATGAATATTTTAAACATTTCTTATTATTGATCATAAAGCAGATGAATTTTTAAAAAGCAAATATTTTTTTTGTGAGTGGACTTTAGAAGCCCTCTGTGTCATATTTTAATAATATTTTTATAATTTCAGGCAGTACTTGCAATTCTAATTGTTATTTTTTTAATTTTAAGTAGTTACGGTAAGGCAAGAAAGAAGAATATAGATCAGAGGTGGGTTTGGGGGGAGGGGGTTGAAAAAACATAAGTAATAATTTAATTATTTTCAAAAAAATTTTCAAATAATAAGCTATGTACGAATGGTTTCACCCCCTGTTGTTATTTTGAAATCATTTATTTTATTTCGTAAATAACAGGAAAGGTCTAAATTTTCTCGATCTTTTCGCATTTTCTAAAAATTTAATTTAATTCCATTGGGAAGTTCAGTTAACTGAAAACCTATTAATTAATTACAAAGAAAGGGGTATATAATTCTTACCTTCGTTTATTTCGTAATAAACGTTTCCTTTCGCTCTGGCAAGAATTCATCGAGTAAATAGCATCATCATATTGACATATCTTTGGGACTGTAGCACTTCGTAAAAAATTATAAATCAGAATTCTTGGTAATATTAGAGGATAATCTGCATACAGGGTGAATGGATGTCTCTCCGAATTTTCTTGGTCATGTCCGGATTTTAAGTTTTTCCGACCACTTTTATGCGATATAAAAATTACCTATATATAAAGTCTAAAGGTGATTAAGAAAGCCGTTTACCACTAAAAAAATTGGATTTTATAAAAAATATATTTTATTTTTGGAAGTAGCTTTATTGTTTTTTAGTTTATATATGAAGCAAAACGTGGCGGTAACTATTCAGGGTCTGGTAATTTGGCTACTTATCTCTGGTCACAACGATCTCTCATTTTCATTTAGGCCCTTACTCCCCATGGGACAAGCTGACAAAAAGTTTTCCCTGTTAAAATTGAATATGGATAGAAGAAGGATCAATTCCCTCAAGGCCACTGTTACAAAATTCAATAGAAAACTGGTCAAGCCAAAAATAAATAGGAGAAATGTTTCCATTTTTTACCCACGATAAATAGGGCTAAGCGCAAATAACAAAACCATGACTTTTTTGGTACTGATGCAAAACATTTTTTTTATTCAAGGGTGCAAAAATTTTTTCATATTTTTGGCGCGAAATTTGAATACGTATTTCACGGCAATTTTTCTCCCAAAATTTGACATATTTTTGCTTATATCTAAAAATTAGGAATGACTTTCTGATGTAAAAAAAATTATCCAAATCCATAAAGTTCTGAGCAAAATAAGTTTAAAAAAATGCGAATTCATTAAAATAACACTTTCCAACAATGAAAATGTTTCGGGCTCAAAAATAGCTAATTCTTAAGTATTTTCATTCACTGAATTTAAAAATCACCATAAAAATTAGAGATTAGCTCTAGTTTTGGAGATAAGGTGATATTTTACATTTTATATCCTCTAAAAGCATCGAAAGAGAAAACAATAGAAAGGGCAGAGAACTGGATTTAGATATAGTGGTACACCACCATCGAAATTGACTATCGATAATATCGATAGAGATAAAACCACAGAACTATCGATAGTTTTAATTTAGCTTTGGATATTTGCAATACAGCCCTACTATTCTCGATATATATAAGCAGGGACTCCCTCCTTTTCGAAATAATTGCGTATTTGCGCGTCTTTTTATTCAGGGCGACCGATACCTTACAGTTCAGTTTCATATTTCTAATCGAACGCACAGTTAATGTAGTGTGTGTGGTATTGTTATAAACGGAGACACAATATATCATCGCAAACTATCTATAGTGTTTATGCTGTAAATCTAAGGTTTACATTTTACATACAATATTTCTGTTTTGTTTTGGAGTGTTTTTAAAGTAAAACTTATTGTATTAACATGCCTCGTAAATGTGTAAATTCACTTAAGAATTTTTGTTATATTTGTGGAGAAATCACGTGTTCTTCACAGAAACGCAATTTGACGCCTCTTGTGAAGACTGCTTACCAACATTATTTTGGAATGAAGGTAGGAGACCAGGATAAGTCATGGGCTCCACATATATGTTGCAACTCGTGTTCAGTTCTATTACGAGAATGGCTTAAAAATTAAAAATGATCGATGCCTTTTGGGGTGCCTACAAACCACATAGATGTGGCTTGTAGGCAAAAATAGCAGTTTTGCTTGACTCCACCTATCAATGCAGAATTGTCAATGAAAAAAAGAGGAACAGTTCAATATCCGAATCTCCCATCCGCTTTTCAACCTATACCACATTCAGACAGTTTACCAATTCCTACTCCACCTCAAAACTATGAATTGGAAGTAGAGAGTTAAGACAATGTGGAAGATGAGGAATTAAACATGCCTTCAGTATCACACGAACCTGATTTTGAAGAAAAAGATGATCAGCCACACAAATTGAGCCAGTCTGAGTTAAATGATCTCATTCGAGATTTCGACTTATCACAGAAGTAAGAACTTCTAGGATCAAGGTTACAGCAATGGAATCTTCTTCAACCAGATGTCAGGGTCTCTAAGTACAGGCAGCGTCAGAGGAATCTGTTACCTTTTTTTAAGAAGAAGAATAATCTTGTTTTTTGCTGTGATATTAATGGTCTGATGAAAAGTTTGAAAATGGAGCATAATCCAACTGAATGGAGGCTATTCATAGACTCTTCCAAGCTTAGTTTAAAAGCTGTATTGCTTCATAATGGCAATCGTCTTCGTTTTGTTCCTGTTGGTCACGCAATTCATATGAAGGAGACTTATGCAAATATGGCAACCCTCCTCAACTCAATCAAATATGCTGAACATAAATGGGAAATCTGTGGCAACCTAAAAGTCATTGCTATACTATTAGGAATGCAATTAGGGTACACTAAATACTGTTGCTTTTTATGTATGTGGGATAGTAGAGATAGGAAATCACACTATATCCAAGTAGATTGGCCTGCAAAGAATCTTAAACCTAGTGAGAAAAATGTCGTTGCCGAGCCTCTCGTGAATCCAAAAGATGTTCTTCTTCCACCCCTACATATCAAGCTCGGTTTAATGAAGAATTTTTTCAAAGGCTTAAAGCAAGATGTTCAGGCTTTTAAATATTTGAGAGAAAAATTTCCCAAACTAAGTGATGCAAAAGTCAACGAAGGCATCTTCGTTGGGCCACAAATACGTGAACTCGTAAAGGATCCTGCTTCCGACCTAGTTCTGAAAGGAAAAGAAAAGGAAGCTTGGGAAGCTCTTAAGGGAGTTATGCATGGATTTTTCTTAGGTTTTGAGGAAAAAATGTCAAATTTAATACGATTATTACAATTGTCAAGATAAACTGATTTTCAAAAAAAATTTTGGATAGGTGGCTCTGCGGACGACGTGGCACACAAATTTTCGATTTTAAATTTGATAAAAGTTCATATTTTTTTAATAGCTTAAATAAGACATGCATATTTAATAAAATAATCGATTATGTATAGCTCAAGAATGTAGATTTTTATAAAAAATAATTTTAGTTTGATATGGACATTGGTCGCCCAAATTTTTTTTGAGTATGTACAAAAAACGGGACTTCTGATGAATAAGAAGGCCCCAACAAATCGATTCAGATATGAAATTCCAAATTCTATCGGGCCGTTTTTACGCTATAGGCCAGTAAAGTTGACCTAACATGTGTTTAGTCGCCCCGAATAGTACTCTAATGTACCCTATTGTTAATTTTTTGCGGAAAGTACCAAATTTAGTAGGCTTACTTTTTTAACAATTTTTTAGGATCATGGCTAAGAAAATTTATAATCGGATGTACAAAAACCAAGTTGGCGGCGAATTCTTTAAAATGACGTTCTTAAATCGAAAGTTACTTATCAAAAAAAAAAAATATATTTGAATCTATAGAACCTAATGAAGAGAAATTTGACAATACTAGTTAAATTAACGTGCAACCTTCAATGACCTTGAAAAATGTCATTTTACTTAAAAAAAATACTTTTTCACAGCATTTTTTTAAATTTTTTATAATTCTGAAAACGGCGACAAGTCTTCTTTCATAATTTTAACATGACATCAACACATCTGTTCTAAGTGACTTTTTGCTTACAGGTTGATTGTTTTAGTAAGATTTTTAAAAAAAAGTCACGTTATCATTTGTTTTTTTTTACATTCTAAAGTAGAATTTTTAAATATGGTATGAATTGTTAATGCTACCTTATCAACTTAAATTTTTTTGGATAGGTGGCGCTGCGGACGACGTGCCATAGAAACATCCGATATTAAATCTGATAAAATATTGTTGGGCACCCACTGGATGTTTTGCTAACAAAATCTTATTAAATTTAATTAAAAAATATTTTATTAGATTTAATATTATTAGATTTAATGTGAATCTTACTAAACCAATCACATTGTGAACAAAAAGTCACTTAGGAGAGATGTGTGGATGTCATGTTAAAATTATAAAACAGGATCTGTCGCCGTTTTCAGAATTATAAAACATTTAAAAAAAAGGCTCTGAAAGTGTTTTTTTTTTGGTAAAATGACATTTTCAAGGTCATCGAAGGTTGCACGTCAATTTAAATAGTATTGTCAACGTCATTTTGAAGAATTCGCCGCCAACTTGGTTTCTGCACCTCCGATCACAGATTTTCTTGAGCACGATCATAAAAAATTGTTAAAAACGTAAGCGTACCAAATTTGGTGCTTTTTACAAAAAATTAACAATAGGGTACATTAGAGTACTATTCGGGGCGACTAAACATATGTTAGGTCAACTTTACTGGCCTATAGCGTAAAAACGGATCGATAGAATTTGGAATTTCATATCTGAATAGATTTTCTTGGGCCTTCTAATTATTCAGAAGTCATCGACGTGTATATGCAGCCAAATTTTTGGTCGCTAGGAAGAATTGAAGAAAACGTTGAAAAAGCCGTTTTTTTACATACTCAAAAAAAAATAAGGCGACCAATGACCATATCAAACTAAAATTATTTTTATAAAAATCTACATACTTCAGCTATACATAATCGATTAGTTTATTAAATATGCATGACTAATCTGAGCTATTAAAAAAATATGAACTTTTATCAAATTTAGAATCAGATATTTGAGTGCCACGTCGTCCGCAGCGCCACCTATACAAATTTTCTTTAGAATATCAGTTGACCTTGACAGTTGTAATAATCCTATCAAATTTGACACATTTTCCTCAAAAACTAAAAAAAGATACGGATGATAATGTACTTTTTTTAAAAATCTTACTTTGACTGGCCTGGTATAACTAAACCAATCACCCTGTTTATCAAAGGAAAAACTCGCAAAATGCATTTAAAAAAAAATAAAATGTCACTTTTCAAGGACGATAAAGGTCATACGTTAATGTAATCATTTTTTTTTCAATTCCTCTCTATCGAATGATATGGATTCGAGTATAATCTTGTTTTGATGGCAAACCAACAATTAAAAAAAAATAGACGTCAATTTTGAAAAAATCGCCGTCATCTTGGCTCTTATACATACGATCATCGATTTCCTCGATCAAAATTTTAGAGAATTGTCTAAAGAATAAGTGAGCCAAATGTCATGCTTTCTGCACAAAATGAACAATGGATTGCTATTTGGGACTTAGGGACTTAAGCCGGATGACTATAAGAAAATAAGAAGCTCATTCTATGAGCATTTTCTCATAGGTCAAATTACAATCCAATGTTTTGTGTTTATATTATCCATATTTCTTAATTAAATCCCAAGATATCCCATAAATACCCCTGAAACATCCTAAATGCCTGTTGACCATGTTTACAAGGCAAATTCTAAGAAAGGCCTCTCGTAATTAATGAATGACCCCTTTAGGAATCCAAGGGGAGAGCTTTTAGCACGCAAAAATTTGGGTTCTGCGTCATTTAGCTATCCTTAAATAAATCCCGGATATGAAGGCTTGAAATGTATACTTCCTAGCCCTCCTAGATTCCCCAAATTCGTTTAGTCTAATTAAATGTGGTTCACACCGGAAAATGAGTAAAAAATTCGCCTGTTGGTTAATTTAACTCAATATTAAGTAAAATTTTTCAAAGTTCATAATTGCTACAGAAAAGAACATTTAACCGAGGGGTGGATCGGTGCCAATTTTTGTACGCCAACAGGCATGCCCGCAATGCCCAAAGAATACCTAAGAAATGCCCGCAATGCCTCCAATACCCATGGAAATTCCCGCAATATCCTTGCCATACCAATGCCCGCAATGCCCAAGAAGGTGTGGGAAATTTTTTTTTATAGTTCATCTTTTCTTGTAAAGTTTTACACACTGAACCAAAAAAGGCACCGTTTTCTAAAAAAAAATACATTAAGCCAATGTATTTTGTGATTTTTGCTACGATGTAAAGTTTTATTGGTATCATAATCAAGTTTACATACATTTTATATCCAAAACGAGTTATTATATTATTATATTTTTCTGCTGCAAGTCACAGTTTCAAAAAAAAGGTGTCAAAAAGTCTTTAAGAATGATTTTTTCATAGCTTTTAGTTACACATAATAATGAATTTAGTAAAAGACTGTTACGTACATAAATTTCATTACTTTGTTTATGTATTTTGTATGCCCGGTTCATAATTTTAATAAACTTGTCCATATATTCCATAACAACTTTTAAGCGACAGTCAATGATCGCCATTTATTAAATTTATTTAGGGCATTGAATAAAATCGTTAACATTTTTGCAATTTTTATTCCAATTTTAGATAAATTCATTATTTTTTTTTTACTATAAAATTGTAAAAATTGGTTTAAAACTAAAAAAAAATCAAAATTAAAATTAATCATAAAAAAACTATAAATAAAAAACTTCTTCCAATCCTTGTTCTTTGGGTAAAGTCCCCAGCACTGAGGCCGCATTCCCCCTTTGAATGGCGATACTGATCCGCTGGGTGATGAAAGTTTTAGCATTTTTTGTTTCAATTTTTTTTGCTGTTTCGGAAATTAATTTTTTAGCTTCATCACCCCATGGACCTAGGGTTTCCACTGCAAAAGTATAAAACAAAAATCCTCTGTCTTCTAGCTCATTATGCTTTGTCCTTTTTTGTATTTCTCCTATCTTAGCCGGTTCCCCCGATTTATGAGAAGTTTTACCAAGATAGGAACTGCAAAGCGTGTCTCTGCAGGTGGCATCCCAAACTAAAGTTTTTCCCTTCTTCCAAGGAATCAAAGTGATTCCGTCTGCCCGTTTTCCGTCACTCCTACAAATACCGGACGGTTCTAGTTTCGCTGGAAATCCTGCTGAAACCAGAGACCTCTTTATAATGTCATTGATCAAACTGTGACGAGTCCATCGACCTGCACTTTTTTTGCAGCTAAGGCCATGAAGACCCAATTTACACAAACAGGAAGACCAAGACGAAGAGCGACAGAAATACGAAAAGACGAGTCATCCAATAAATTTCCTTAAGAAGAAGAGGGCAAAGCATTAAGCCACGCATTACTCTCGGGCTCATTAAGAGCTAGAAGACGTGCTTGATCAAGTTGAGATTTTGAAGATAAAAAAATTTGCTGAAAGAATACATCACACATTGCAGTATCGAAATCTCTTTGTGATTTTAAATTAGAAGTATCCGAAATGCCTGTTAAATTTTGATATTTGTTTGATGCTTCGATCAAAGCAAAGTCTGGATGCAAAATAATTTCCTCAGGAAGAATTTGTGGAAAAAGATATGATGAATCATTCAAAGAACCAAGAAAAGCTGAGTAGCAAAGAAATGAGCTATTTCTGATTCCTAAACCACCTAATTTAATTGGAAGAATGCACAGTTACCAAGCATTCGAATCAATTTTACAGTTTATAATATTTTCTAAACTAAATTTCAGTAGATCGTCAAATTTTTCTAAACATTCCAGTATCCTCCAACATGGCACTGTCCGAAGTAAATAAGTGATTCTTGGAATTGAAAATGACTGTTTTAATAAATAATAGACAGTATGAGAATTTAGAGATAAAAGTCTGTCGGAAAATTTTGTAAAAACATCAATCTTTGAGAAAAAATTTTTGCCAATTTCCTTTTCAAAGAAAGGTACTCCTAAAAGGGTAAGATTTTCAAGATCAACTTTTGATAAACTATCAATATTTGAGTCATAGTCTGTAATATTTAAATTGTGTTTTTTACTTAGATGTGAAAATTCACACTTTGCTAAATTAATTTTTAAGCCAATACTCAAACATTCCGTCCTCAAAAATTCAAAATCTTTGAGTACGCTACAAGGATCCCCAGCTAAAGTTCCGTCATCAAGATACCATAAATTGATATCAGATTTTAATTTTGAAATTATAGAATGTAAAGATAAACAGAATAGTGGTGGACTTAAAGGATCACCTTCCTGGACTCCTCTTTGTGATAAAATGGTTTTTTCTCCAAATGATAAAAATGAAGGATTTCTGTAACACTGTGAAATGAAACTGAAAAATTGTGGTATGTGCTTGTTAACTTGTGATAATACAATTTCTCAATTGATCATATTAAAGGCGTTATAAAAATCTATTTTCAAAATAATTTTTTCTGTAACATGGGGAAAGGACAAAAATCGCCGGACCGAGTGGCTAATTATTTCGCATCCGCTTTTGGTACCAAAACCTGACTGAACTGAGTTGGACGAAGCAAATTGCCTAAAGTTTCATAAATTGAAAAACAAACTAATTTTGATGCTAATCTACGAAAGCATAAACCGACTGCAATGGGACGTATTCCTCCATCTTTTTTATTTAAAGCGCATAGTGAAGCTCCGTAAAAAATGGGTAAAATACTTTCAGGCACGAAGCCATTAAGAATATGTATAAGAAATAGCGACAATGAATTTTGAAGATTTGAAGAAAATGTACCTAATTCGTCATTCAAAAGGTCTTTTAAATGTTGCGGACTCAGTGCGTCTAGACCTGCCGCAGAACCCGGTTTAAAAGAAAAAACTGATTTTTTAATATTTGAATAAATGAAATCAAAACTGTTGTACTCATTCGGGACATCTTCGGGGAAAATTTGAATATCTTCATGGCGTGGATGTTTTTCTAAAAGTTTGTTGTATGTTTCATCATTTTTCAAAGCCAAGGTATCTTCAGAACATAACAGACGAATCGCTCCTCTGATATCTCCCTCAGAAACTTATAACCTGTACATACTATTAACAACAACTGTCTATAAAATGTCAAGAAATATTTTTCATTGATTTCGTAACTTCTGTTTATTAATTTCATTACTGTATATGACAATTTTTATAACTTTCCTCCGATTTTTGTAACAGTTACGAGTTATTGATATAAAAATATCTATAAAAAATTAGTAAACGCCTGTTATAAATACTATGTACGATATTCTTTTCAGTGCAGACTATGTCGCTTTTTTGCAATTCTTTAAACCGATAGAATTATGTGGTTTTTAGATTATTAACAAAAAAAAGTTAGCTAAGTTCTAAAAAAAAATTGTCTTGTGTCTATCGTAATCGTTTTCGGTCATTTTTCTGTTGCTTTTTACAATTCTTTAAACCGATAGAAGAATGTAGTTTTTGAGTTATGAACAAAAAAAGTTAGCTGAGTTCTCAAAAAATATCGTCATTCTGTAATTTTTTGAAAACAAAACTCATAGAAATATATTGTTTTTTAGACTATTCGCTGATTATTATCTTTTGTCTGTCGATTTTTTTCAATTCTTTAAGCCAATAGAAGAATCTGGTTTTTAGATTATTAACAAGAAAAGATAGCGGAGTTCTAAAAAAATTTCGTCCTGTATCTATCGTGATTCTGTAATTTAAAAAAAATTAAAACTGATAGAAATATGTCGTTTTTAAAACTATTCGCTGGTTATTATCTTTTGCCTGTCGCTTTTTTGCAATTATTTAAGCCAATAGAGGAATCTGGTTTTTAGATTATTGACAAAAAAAAGTATAGCATTTTGTCTATCGTGATTCTATAATTTTTTAAAAAACAAAAACTATTCGCTAATTATCGTTTTTAGATTATTAACAGAAAAAGTTAGCTGAGTTCAAAAAAAGTATCTCCCTTGTCTATCGTTTTTGTAATTTTTTTAAAACAAAAAAAGTGAAAATGAGTGTGCAAAATTGTCCAAAATTACACTTTTCTACTAAAGTCCTCTGGGGGGGGGGCGCAAAATTGGAAATTGGGTGGGCAAAATCAAACATTCGAATGACATACAAATTTTGAAAATATATTGACTGGGGGTGGGGGAAACCTCAAGTGCGAAAGTGTGCAAAATTTTATTTTTGGTATGCAAAATTGTGACATTTAAATTTTTCTCAAAAGCTGTCTGGGGGAGAAGCGCAAACTTAATCGACCTCCAGCAGTACAGTGTCTTTGCATCTCTGCCCAAGACTGCAGGAGCCATTTATTCTTTCTTACGGTCGTTATTTTCCGGATTGGTAAACTTACACTTACGGTAAAATTCACAAACTTATTATTTATAACATAAAAGCATAACATATTTTGATTTTTTCTTTAAGAAATCTGTAAAGACTGCATATTATGTATCATTTTTGGTCAGAACTTGAAAATTATATCGCTATTGTAGGATCGAACTCTTTCTCTATACAAATTAAATAAGGACAAACTTACGTAAAAAATTCTATTGTATTCTACCTAAAAATCGGTAATTTGTGACTACTGCTGATATCCACTGTCTAACTATAAGTATGGTAATATATAGTACTATAAGTACCACACCATCAGCAGCGCTTGAATGCTTCCTACACCTTCCTCCTCTATACATTGTCTTGGAGAAAGAGGCTTTGAAGGTAACCTACAGAATCATAGCCAACAAGCTATACAACACTATTCTCCCAGATAGGGAAGACAAACAGAATAAGTTTTTTAAGTAAAGATAGCTGCTGGTACACTGACGGATTCAAAATGCCTTCAGGCATTGGATCCGGAGCTTATTGCAGCCGGGAAAATATCAGGATTATACAGGGTTCCTAAGCAAATCCTTAGGGGGCCAAGCAGCCGTGTATAAGACGCAGACAAACGGAAAAGCACATTAGGCAGAAAAGGATGGGCATGGGGCGATGTTGTCACTACATCTTACACGTAGTAAATCCATTCCAGGTTGTTGTTTTACAATGTTTTCCATTTTCATACCTTTAGGACTGGAATAAAAATTGTTTTTGCTCGACTTTAATACCAAACTGATGAAAGATAATATTTTCGGCTTTTCATTTTGTAACCATTGTCCTTACGCACTGTTTACAGGCTGGGGACTGAGATACATGCAAATGCCTAACCTAAAGCGTTCATACACGGCCGGAGCAATCGACTGAGATATTTCCGTATAAACTTTATCAAGCAAATAGGACGGGTTGACGCCTTCGAACGTCCAACCCGAGTTTTGCACTTTGATTCGAAATCAAAAAGGAGGAACAGTCAGATGTGGTGCCGTGCACAAATTACGTAACGGTGATTTTACCAATTTTGATCCCCTTCCTATGTAATGTTTTGTAACGGTTTGGCACGCAATTCCCCTAATATTACGTAACGATTTCAAGACCACTACGCCCCCCCAAAAAAAAAAACTTTTCACTTATTTTTATTTTAAATTTTCTTAGTTTCACACAAATGCAAACGCTGTCAAAAACCCCCCTCCCCCCTACGTAACGTTTTGTAATCCCCCTCCCCCTGTGACCATTACGTAATTTGTGCACGACCCCTGTAGTCCCAGTGGAGGAAGGCGAGAAAATTGATATTTCTTTGCGTTCCCGAAATTACGTAATTTTTGAAAAAAAATTGTAAGGGGCGCCATTTTTATTTCGTGCTTTATTTTTCTAACATTTTTGCGTTCGGCTAATTTAATTGAAAAATTTTTTCCTGCGGCGCCCTTTATCTTCTCACTCGAAACCAAGATCCCCCGTTTTAGGAAAACTGATCCCGTCTCTGTTTCTAAATTTTTTCGAATAAAAGTAGAGTATGACCATAAGGGAAATAATTTTTTTCTACGGTATGACGAAAATTTCGAGAAAGTTGAAGAAAAAAATAAAAAAAGTGGCAGAGCTCAAGTTTTTCGTAAAAAAAACGTTTTTCGTAAAGAAACAGAGCAAAATAAATCTTTTCACCCCTTTTTGGGTGTTAAAAATATTGGCAGCCTCTTATTTTTAGCTTTTACCTTCCCGCTAGTTTTGAAGAATTGGTTCGCTACATGTTTCGAGATCATGTCATAAAACACCTCGAAAATATCAAATGTAGTGTAGGGCCAGCTTTATTTAAAATCAATAATATCGCAAGCAAAAAGCTCTGCAGGAAAAACAGCGCCATTTATTGATTTCTTTGGCTGCTAGTGGTAGCTGCATGGTTTGGCCGTTTCCGGTTAGATGTCAATAGTAGAAGAGAATGGAAAGAAATTTAATTAAAAGCGAAGATATTTCTCCTCGAGTATACGGCATTTTAAAAACACAAAATTTACGAAACTGAAGCGACTCGAAAGGAAATAAAAATGCAATGCCTGTGAAACCCAGTTTTTCCTCGATCATCTCATAGTGTGGCCGCCATCTAGCGGAATTTGCAGACATCTTGTCAACGGTTATTATTACAACTATGATTTATGCTCACAATGAAAGAGTGGCGACAATTTTTTCTCATGAAAGCAGTCCGGAGATAATAACAAACTGGCACCATTTCTCAATATACCTGTTTCTTTTGTGCGCGCAGAACTTTCTATGCCATTTCTGTTTGGTTTATTGAAATCCTATCCCTAAGGAAAATCTTAGGAACCCTGTATATAGTTTTGGACCAATGGCACAACTGGCGCAACAGATCAATAAAGATACTCTCCGACAGTCAAGCGGCCCTTAAGGCTCTTGAATCCTATAGGTGCTTGGGCGAATAAACACTGTGTCGCTTCTGAGCATCGAGGAAATGAGATTGCCGACCAGCTGGCGCGCAAAGTGGCCTCTGCCGTCTTTGTTGGCCCCGAACCAGCTCTTGGAATAGCATAAAACACTGCTCTCTCAGGCTGGATGGAGAATAAGTTCCACCAATACTGGAGAGAATTTCCGGGACTGGCACATTCCAAAGAGTTCATTACAGAACATTGCATGAAGAGGGCGAAGAGGGCCGGGAAACTCATTGAGCTCACCAGGCAGGAGATCCGGACAATAGTTGATCTATACACCGGACTTTGCAGGCTGAAAGTATCATTACACAGAATGGGTCTAAGTGATGACACCGAATGTAGGCTCTGTATGAAGTATGATGGGACGGCCAGACATGTGCTGTGTGAATGTCCGGCCAGTGCACGTCAGCGTCAACGTATCTTCGGTAAACCACAGATCGACGGACTGGATCTGAATGGTGCTTTACCAAAGCAAGTTGCGAGCCTCTTTAAGGGGCTGAAAATTCTGTTGCAACAAAAAAATGTTAAAAGTGAGTCACAATAGACCCAATAGTGGTCGCAGTGGACAGTAACATTTACCTCCTTGGTAAAAAAGACCTACATAAATGCTTCAAATTCGACCCTGAATCTAACAAAAAACGGCATAGCGTATTAATACAGCTTATGAAAAATATTAAAAGATAGAAAAGAGTAGGTAACATCTTACCTAAATAAGGTAGGATTCCTTTAGAGCTGGTTTACTGAACCTAAAATGCTGCTTCGGTAGGCTGTTCAGAAAATAAAACGTTTGCTATTCTTGAATAGAGCTCCTTTAATCAATGATGTAGTAGAGTAGTGTGCGGTAAAGATTCAACTTTTAATTATTGGGTTGTGTTTTATATGGACCACGTCTTTCTTTGTGTTTTTACAAAAATTACAAGTTATCTTTTTGAAAAAGCATGGCGATAGCACAAATATGAGAAATTAATCTCACAGAATACCGCCAAAAGTACAAAACGTATTTAGGCGCATTTACTTAAAGCGAATAGGTTCGTCCAAAAATTCGGTCGAACCTTTTTCCCGAATACTCGAACATTTGCAGCGAATATTTGCCACGAAATTCGGGCAAATTTTTGCTAGATTTTTTGGAATTATAGTTTTGAAAGTGAGAATAGATAATATTTTTGGTCTCGCATCACTGACCCCAATTCTTGAAATTAAATTGATATGATAATAGATATCTACTAAATAACTTTCTACCTAATTGTTGCTATGCTTTATCACTTTTTTGGTTTTCCTTAATTAAGTGTTTAGGTTTTATATATCCTAAATAATTATCTTTTTGGGGTGCTTGGTGGTGACTTGTATAGTCTCTGGCTCCTCCCGGGACGGTCCAACCAAGTAGGTACCTATGCTTTGGATTTCATTTTTAAAATAAATTTCGATAAATATAATTCAGAATATCGGATTTTATTTAGTAGACCGGTCTAGTAGGTAGGTTTTCATGGGGTTTGGTATTGGAGTTCGGGTGGTGGGATTTGTTCGGGTTTGGTTGCGTTTAGTGGGGTCATTCGGTACCATTTAAAGAATATTACTGTATAACCGTAAATCTCACATAGCTCCCTGATTAAGTATTTTTTCTTCGACCGGTCCCAGTTGACAGAAGTTTATTTACCCGTGACAAAAAAAAGTTTTTTTTTTTGCGTCGATAGGTAACCAACACTTATTAAACCCCACCACCAAACCCCCACAAAATGAAATAAAGTAATCCTCCAAAGACATTCAACTAAAATAATCCTCATTATTTTTGATCAAGTGCTTCAAATCGTTTTTCCGTCGGAAAGGTTTTAAAATTTAATTTTTATATTACCATTCAGTTCAATGATTTACGGTAAATAATTTTTCTAATTTTTATTTTATTCCAAATATTTCTTTCAGCAAATTTTGTCCGAACACCACGAAATAATAAAATAAATAATTCGCGCGAATGTTTGTCGGTTTTCAAAGATCAAAGCAATAACATAGGAATAATATTCGCTTGTGTAAATGCTACTTTTAATGTTTTATAACTTTTATGTAGAAGTACAAAAAAAAAGTTAAAAACATCTAAAGGCGTATCTAGACAGACAAACTTTCCTTTGATGCTGAAATGCCGACAAACATTTACACGAGCCTCTTGAGCAAAATGTTCAAAAAAAATCTCGTACAAAAATACTCACGGAAATTTCTTACAAATTTAAATTTTATAGTTTTATGGGAATTCACTGAACTTAATTGAAAATAGAAAGACTAAGTTTTAAAACAAGGTATTTTTAATTAAGTGCTTTCCGACGGAAAAACGATTTGATGTCGAAATTCACATTATAAGCAACTTCGATTGACCTGATTTTTATAGGGGATATACCATAATACTTGTATTTTAGATAGATAGATTTACCTAGTTAGTTTAAGGTCCCAAGGTTGCTTAAAAAAGCAAAAGGTTCATGAAAATGCTAAAGATATAGATATTTATTGTCAATTTAATGTATTAATCAAGGTCGATTACTGACACTGAACCAACAATATGCAAAGGGCAACATTGCGATTCAAAAGGGTGGCCGGCCTACTACCTGCGAAATCCAAAACGCGTGATGATAGATCGGCGACACAGTCTACTAAATTACTGCTAAATTATATTTTTTAGACAAGGGTCCGGTTCGTAGGGTTGTAAAAGTGGGTAATAAACTGGTATTATTTAAACCGAACATGCCTTTGTTCATATATTTGAGATTTAATAAAATGTATATAGGTTTTTTAACTTGACTTAACTATTATTGTAAAAGACTTAACTAGGAAGTAAAATAAAGGGATATTCTTTTAAACGTAAATGTTTATCATTATATTTTACAGGCAACATCAATAAATAAGTGTCAATTATTATTTTTTTTATTCTCGTTTTTTTTACAACCCCAAAAAAGTTACAACTATACTGGCATATCCCCTATAAAAATCAGATCAATCCAAGTTGCTTATGAGGTAAAATGTGAATTTCGGCATCAAATCGTTTTTCTGTCGGAAAGCACTTGATTAAAAATACCTTATTTCAAAACCTTGTTTCTTCTATTTTCAGTTAAGTTCAATGAATTCCGATAACAATATATATTTTGAATTTGTAAAGAAATTTTTATACCCCCAATTCTTCAAACAAATTTTGCTCAACATTATCTCCAAAATTTACGTGTGTTTTTTTACAAGATTTTGCTCGAACATTTCTTTGAACATTTTGCTCAAGAGGCTCGTGTAAATGTTTGTCGGCATGTCAACATCAAAGGAAAGTTTGTCTGTGTAAATGCGCCTTTACAGTGTTTTGTCTGCAATGTCTGCAATGAAAAACGCAAATCCTTGCCAATAAACCTTATTGACGTAATAAATTGCCCCTTTTTAAGGGAGATAGATGTGTGATATGTAAATGTGCCATATGCCATCAGTGCACGGTGAAAACGTCACCTTAGGAAAACAATAATTCAAAACTGTCACGTAAGCTTAGAAAAAAGTGGGAAAGTAATGATACGAAATAATTCAAAAGCGCGTAGAAAAATATGTTCCTACGACCACATGTGAAAATGATGGATTTCACACGATTTGCATCCTTAGAAAACGTTAAATTTCACCCGTGTGCAGAAATTCTTCCGCACATGTGTGGAAAAGTGTACGATGACGTTAACTGTTACCAAAATTTTCCGCACATGCGTTACAACAGTTATTTACCTAACAAGACCGGAAAGTGATACTTTTCCGCACGCAACGGCAGCGGAGATCGGGCAAGCTGTCAAGTGGCGGAAAAGACATCTAGACAACATTATATTTTAATTTTTAGGGATTAAAATAAAAAAAACTATGGGCAAAGTATTTTTTATGCACTCGTGCACAAAATTTTTTTTTTTGTTGGAGTTTCATTTGATCTGTGCAAAATTAAAGACCACTTTTTACAAAAATTATTGCAATTCATCATGCTCGCAGAAAAAATTTCGTACACAACAAGATAGAAAGTAACTTTCTTACACTCGCGTGCCTCATTCACAACATTCACACTCGTGTGAAATTTGTCACTTTCTTCTCTTGTTATGTATTATACCAAGGGTAGAGGAGTGATCTTTTAATCTAAAGACTCTTAAGCTCGGTTTATACAGCAAATAAAATAACAAATTATTCAGGCAAATAAAATAAAATAAGAAATAACAATATTGACCAATAGGGCTAAACAGACAAACCTAAAGACAACCAGACAAAAATATTACAACAATTGAAAATCAACTCGAAATATCAGGGTTGCCTCTGAATTGATGGTTTGTTCAAAATTAATAAAACCATATTTTTCATCCGTTATTACTATTTAAAAAAAATTATATAATTCCGCTCAAATAAACACCTACAAAAATAAAAACACGGAAAATCAACGTTATAACAATTGTTGTTGTCCTTAAAAAAAAATACTTGTGGTTGCATCAATAGGACTTCCCATCACTATTATTGAATAACAATTGTTTAAATGACAATCCCTTCGAATCAATAACAACAAGTCATTGAATAACAAAATAATTAAATCTAGTCATTAACTCAATATTGTGTATATAAAGGGAGTGTTTTAAGATAATCTCTAGTGCTTCAGGAATATGGATGGCAGTGTATTTTTTGTTTAAAAATAGTGAGACATATTTTTTTTATTTTGTTGTCACAAATTAAAAGAATTTTGTATATTTTTGTACAGCATAAATCTAAAAAGACAATTCAAAAAAGTCAACTCCGAAGTAACCAATTTTTGGTAAAATAGCTATTATCGCAGACTAGAAAATGTAGTTTTTGGAGAATCATAGGTATTGTGTTGGTTTATAACAATGTATTGTTTTTTTTCGTGAAAAAATGAACTTATGTAATCACAAATTCCTAAACGTAGAGCATACCCTACGATCGTATAACACAGGCTAATGTGTGTTACCCAACAACTGTCGTAAAAGTGAGTTAGTTCAGGTTATAGCCAGTTTAGGTCGACGTGTTTAAGACCAAGTTTGCAGGTGCCACCTCCTTAAACTGGCCCTTTGCCGATTTTATTACCTACTCGCTAAATTAGGGCGATTAGTAGGTGGCTTGTTATACATGGCCGGATTCTAGAATATATTCGTAAACTAGGTTTTGTTTTTTATTTTGAAATGAATAAACGATTGACTTTGCTTGATTTCATTCTGCTTTGGCAACAGTGGTTACCTGTCGGTCATGTCTATCCCCTTCACACTTATGGTCGTACGATTAAGAGAACAAACACTCTGGTCTTCTGATTTATATTCGTTACAAAAATAAATATGTTATGGAGATAAAACACGTTAGATATTGGCATCATGGAAACTTTCAGAGTAGATTTTTTTTCCTGTCAGTTACCTTAGCTCTGAAAATGTCGAAGTGATGTTCAAAAAGGATCATTTTTTAAGTCAATTAAGGCACAATTTTTAAAAACTAAGACACAACTTAATAAATTTCCCCACGAGCTAAAAGAGCTCGGGGTACACTTAATTTTTAAATTTTTACAAATATGACGGCAGAGGCAGTTTGGCGGGATTCTAAGTGGCAGTGATAAGGACAATGAGGGAGAATTTTGTCTGTTTGTGGCAATTACACTTTCGGCCACACAAAATGCGTACAGCAGAAGTTAGCTGCAGGTCAGTTGAATTTAAGTTTTGCTAATTGCGTTGCTTATTGTAACTGACTTCGACGTTTTCTAATTACAGGTTAGATCTTTTGACATAGTAAACCCAAAAATAAGGATACTGCCCACACTTTACTATAAGACCAATAAATAAGTAGAATATTTTTTTTTTAATTATTGAACATTTTATTATAAAAACTTATTCTTAAAGCTCATTATGGACGAAACAAGACCACAATTGAGCGAATAACAAAATCAGTTTGGCGAAAGGGAAGTAATAACTTAACCATAGTCAGCGCACCTCTGCAGGATCGGCAACCAAAAATGTTCAAAATCAAAAAGAAATTATTAAAAAAATTTTAAAAATGGCTTTAGTGGTTGGAATTTCTGGGAACAATAATCATCCGTGTTAACTTTTTGCTTTAAGGACCCAAACATTTTCCATAGGATAGGCGTCAGGAGTTTTTGCCGGCCATGACAAAACCTCGATGTTTTTTTGCTGGAACCACTGTTTAGAAATGCGTGCGGATAGATAGGACAGTTATCCTTCTTCTGGAAGCATAACATTTATTTCTCATCATATCCTCAGCCGTAAATTTTCTATGGATTTTAAAAAGAGCCCCATGTCCTCTCGCCGATATCCAACTCCACACATTCACGGAAAATCTTCCAGCCCGGTCTTTGTTCCCAGCAAAATATTTTTCGAGATAGCGTGTTCATGGCGGGCGATATACCAAAATTTGTTTGCTGTCATTTTGGGACTGAAAGATTTTTTCATCCGTGAAAACCACCTCGCCAAAATTCTTCTTCTTGTGGTGAATAGTTTAGTGCAAAAATCAACCGGGCTTGCTTCTTTTCCACATTAAGTAAGATTTTCTTGGCAGCAACGCAATAAATGTGCCTCAATTTTCGCCTCTGGGGCCATTACAAATCGCTGGTCTTCAAGAAAGTCGATGAGTTCCTGATTCTGCTGAGGCTTATTGACTTGAGCAAGCCAGAGCCTCGTCTTCGTCGACCAGTTTCTTTTTCTTCATACTTTCGTCTTATTCTTGCAATTGTAGCCTTGTGTCGTCCATAATGGGCCCGCTACTCTTCGAACCGACCATCAACCACAGTCTAATTTTTCCAAAGTTTGGGCTTTCTCAAATTCGTTTAGTTGGGGCATTTTTAAATATAAGCGTATAACAACAACAAAACCTGACGGTGACATTTTTTGTTAATTTGAAATACCTAAGAGATTACTGAGTTGCGAGGCCCATAATACACTATATAAAATCGGCATACTCATTTTATATGGCCGGAAGTGTAGAAGATATCCCCAAAATAATTTTGTTTTAAAAAGATGTCAGTCTTAGATTAGAAGTTTTCTGTTTTTGATATACTTGTTTCTGTGTAAATTTTTCATCGGCAAAAATAATAAATCCTTTCTTTAAAAAAATGTGTGAGTGATATTTATTAAAACTTAACCCAGCTTACAGTGCATATTTTTTAAATCCGTTTTCACTTGAAAATATAAGTGCACCAGTCGTATTCTATTAAAGCTGCCTCGAGGAAAATTTTTTTTTCACACACCAAAATAATTTTAGTGCAACACGAGTGGCGCACTAATTTTTTCAAAAAAATTCGCATATGTAACTATAACTATATGTAAAACTACTAAAGGGATTTTAATGAGAGTTTCACCACTGGATTACTTGGATTGGAGCCTGGATAGGATACAGGCTTTATTTCATTAAAATTGGAAAAAATTAATAAAAAACTACCCGAGTAGCAACCACATAGAAAAATTTGCATAGAATATCCTCAAGAAAAAAAAACGATATGCCAAGGATGTTCTAAATTACCTTTAAAACATTCTATGCAGTTGCTACAAATAGGTTACTTTCCGCCCCAATCACATGCCATGCAGGTTCCTAGGAAACAGATATCCTTATCACATTCTATTCACGGGCACAGAATGTACTTCCAGATGTCCTTGTCAGGTGCTTAGCATATATTTTACACCCGATTTTCCCCATGCGACCCTAAAAACACATCACGTTATATGACATAGACACGAATAGACAAATCTATGTCGGACCACGTGACGCGTCTTAGACTTGTATGGAAAACCCGTAGGTGGGAATCATGCCTTAGGAATATATATTAATTTTAGAATGTTCTTATAGCTACATTCTAACTACAAACTCAGTATGTACATTTTTTGAATATACTATGGATCTTACTTATTACATTCTATTCCAAAGCAGGGAAACCTTAATTATTTTATACAACTCCTATGTTAGAAGTGTATTAGAGTACTGTTCAATTATATGGGCTCCATTTTATTCTGTATATAAAAATAATATTGAAAAAATACAGAAGAAATTTTTTAGATATTTATGTTTCAAAAAATATAACATTTATTTCGATATACCATATGCAGTTCTAACTGATGAATTTGGCATCCATACACTTGACCAGAGGCGTAAAACAGCCGAAGGCAGATTTTTATACAAACTAGTTTGGTATAAGATAGATTGTCCCTATCTCCTTAGTCATTTGAAATTTAGCGTACCCACGTATCTTACATGAAACAATATTACTTTTGAGCTCCCTAGAGCTAGTACAAATTTAGGTCAAAACAGTCTAATTGATAGAATGTCCAGTTTAATAAATACAGAGATATCGATATATTCCAAATAAGTTTTCAAAGCTTTTGCACAAAAATTTCAAATAAAATTTAATTTATTTAGTTTTGTGTCTGTAGTTTGGCCTTACCTAGTACAATAAAAAGGGTTTATCTTTTTTTTTAACTAATGTAGGATCTTGTAAATTATAAGCATCTAATATCTGTAATTTATTATATAATTGTAATATGTCATTGGGCGCAAGCCTGTTGATTACTTAATAAATAAAATAAAATAAAATAAAAATATTCTCATGTTTTTTAATTGTAAAGAAATACCCCTCATTCAGTTATCCTGTATCATTATAAAAAGTGTTCTTTTAACTCCATTGGGGTGCACTTTTTGGTGTAGCGTGGTTTAAAGGGCGTGGAGAAGGTAGGCTGGGGGCAAAGCCTTAAAATGGCGCCAAAAATTTTTGTTTGTTTAGTGATGGTTGGGTTACCCTAGGGTGATACCAAAAAAAATCTGTTCAAATCCATGCGTTATATGTGCTGCAGTCAAAAATTTTCAAAAAACTGTACTAAAAATGCCCTTTTTATTCATTTCGAATGCTCTTGATAAAAATTGCTTTATATGAAACTAAAATCGTAATAACCAGTGACGTTATAGCGCTGCAAATGCAATCACTAGAGACATAAAGCTATTTGTAACTATTCGCGGTATACGTATCCGCATCTAGCGAGAACCAAGCACATTAATTGGTCAGAAACTTGTACCACGTTCGAAAAGAGCAGATATATGCTAATCTAACATTCTTGAACGCGATAGGTGTTGAGATGCGTTAGTTATCACGTATCGTTACGGCACACGTATCATATCTCAGCACCTATTGCATTCAGAAACACCTTAAATTAGCATATATCTGCTCTTTTCGAACATGCTACAAGTTTCTGACCAATCAATGTGCAAGGTTCTCGCTAGATGCTAGAATAATGCTAGATGTCTCTACTAAATCACCGAATTAAACTCTTATAATTTTGTTGTATTATGTACTAAATTCTAAATGTTACCTTCTTTAATGGTATTTCCTTAGCATATGCTAAGAAAATACTAGAAACACACTATTTTTATGTTTTTTTATGGCACCAGAATAGACTGTGCGCTAAAAAAAAAAGTTTTAAAATTGATATATTCTTTGTATGTGTAAAGATGTACACAAAAGGACCTACTTAAAAAAAGATTTGTTTAAAAGGACATCCTCAAAAGGAGGTTTAACGCATACGATATGCATGTAAATGTTCTTTTATTGCTATGTGGGCAGTTCTAGTCGCATGCTTCCTATTAAGTTCGTTAGGCGACTATATCTATCTAATCCTTACTACGTTTTCACGTGGAACTGAATACGGTTTCAATACGAATCGCTTTCAAACCTTCCATGAAAACGCGGCGAATCGAACATTTTTATCGTTGGCCCTGCCCAAGTTCAATACCGCTTTTTTGGGATCATATCAGGATCGAACTGCATAAAAACGGGTATCGTTTCGAACTGATTGATAACATCAATAAGAATGAAACTGTTAGCACTTCCAATAATCTGCAAAAAATTAGGATATTTAATTATATTATTGTGCTGTAAACTTATTGGCTTTTAGAAAGCAACCAGAGATATAAAATTAGAAAAAAAACTAACCTTAAAATATATCAGGCAAATATGAAAACCTTAAATCGTGTTTAACACGCCTTTAAATCTCCTATATGAAAACCGAAAAGTAATCTAATTGAAAACGTATTCAGGTGCACGTGAAAACGTAGTGACTGATCACTACTCGTGCTAAACCAATACTGATCAAACAACGGCCGTCCATCTGCTTTTACACCCGTTCCGTACTTCTGGTATTTTCTAGAAAGTTCGAAAATCCACGCCACAATTCTCATATACGAGAGACCATCTATAAGTAGATTCGGCTATGGAGCAGAGTAAAACATGAAATTATATTTTATTTTCATCATCTTCAGTTGATACTTCGTGGTTGGGGTGTCACACCTAGGCGGCGCGGTGTTGCCAGACTGTGCACAGTTTCCCTAATTTAGAAAAAACGTAAATTTAGCAGTGTCGCATCCTATTAATTTTTGCAAAAAATTATAACTCAAAAGTCTCACGTACTGAAAAATTTTCACCACACTGAACCAAAAAAGGCACCGTTTTCTAAACCAAAATACATTGAGCCAATGTATTTTGTATACAGGGTTCTTAAGCAAATCCTTAGGGGGCCAAGCAGCCGTGTATAAGACGCAGACAAACGGAAAAGCACATTAGGCAGAAAAAGATGGGCATGGGGCGATGTTGTCACTACATCTTATACGTAGTAAATCTATTCCAGGTTGTTGTTTTCTAATGTTTTCCATTTTCATACCTTAAGGACTGGAATAAAAAATGTTTTTGCTCGACTTTAATACCAAACTGATGAAAGATATCGTAAAAAAAATATTTCTCGGCTTTTCATTTTGTAACCATTGTCCTTACGCACTGTTTACAGGCTGAGGACTGATATACATGCAAATGCCTAACCTAAAGCGTTCATACACGGCCGGAGAAATCGACTGAGATATTTCCGTGACGCCTTCGAACGTCCAATCCGGGTTTTGCACTTTGATTCGAAATCAAAAAGGAGGAACAGTCAGATGTGGGACCATGCACAAATTACTTAACGGTGATTTTACCAATTTTTGACCCCCTCCCTATGTAATGTTTTGTAACGGTTTGGCACGCCACTCCCCTAATATTACGTAACGATTTCAAGACCACTACCCCCCCCCCCCCCAAAAAAAAAAAACCTTTTCACTTATTTTCATTCCAAATTTTCTTAGTTTCACACAAATGCAAACGCTGTCGAAAACCCCCCTCACCCCTACGTAACGTTTTGTAACCCCCCTCCCCCCTATGACCATTACGTAATTTGTGCACGGCTCCTGTAGTCCCAGTGGAGGAGGGCGAGAAAATTGATATTTTTTTCTAAAAATTATACTCTTTAGACCTATTTCTTTGCGTTCCCGAAATTACGTAATTTTTGAAAAAAAATTGTAAGCGGCACCATTTTTATTTCGTCCTTTGTTTTTCTAACATTTTTGCGTTCGGCTAATTTAATTGAAAAATTTTTGCCTGCGGCGCCCTATATCTTCTCACTCGAAACCAAGATCCCCCGTTTTAGGAAAACTGATCCCGTCTCTGTTTCTAAATTTTTGCGAATAAAAGTAGAGTATGACCATGAGGAAAATAATTTTTTTCTACGGTATGATGAAAATTTCGACAAAGTTGAAGAAAAAAATAAAAAAAGTGACAGAGCTCAAGTTTTTCAAAAAAAAAAATTTTTTTTGTAAAGAAACAGAGCAAAATAAATCATTTCACCCCTTTTTGGGTGTTACAAATATTGGCAGCCCCTTATTTTTCGCTTTTACCCTCCCGCTAGTTTTGAAGAATTGGTTCGCTACATGTTTCGAGATCATGTCATAAAACACCTCGAAAATATCAAATGTAGTGTAGGGCCAGCTTTATTTAAAATCAATAATATCGCAAGCAAAAAGCTCTGCAGGAAAAACAGCGCCGTTTATTGGTTTCTTTGGCTGCTAGTGCTAGCTGTATGGTTTGGCCGTTTCCGGATAGATGTCACTAGTAGAACAGAATGGAAAGAAATTTAATTAAAAGCGAAGATATTTCTTTCTAATGTTAACAACCTCACGAGTTTATCGCTCAGTATCGTAAGTACTGGAGCCTGCCGCCTCCTTTAAGCAAGAAAAAGCTGTGGTTTGGACCTGAAAACATCTAATTTTTAATTAGATTAGATGTTCGCCATCTAGCGGAATTTGCAGACATCTTGTCAGCGGTTATTACTGCAACTATGATTTATGCTCACAATGAAAGATTGGCGACAATTTTTTCTCATGAAAGCAGTCCGGAGATAATAACAAACTGGCACCATTGCTCAATATACCTGTTTCTTTTGTGCGTGCAGAACTTTCTATGCCATTTCTGTTTGATTTATTGAAATCCTATCCCTAAGGAAAATCTTAGGAACCCTGATCAATATCATAATCAAGATATTATAGCCAAAACGAGTTATTGATTTTACTGCTGCAAAACACAGTTTCAAAAAAAAAGTTGTTACAATATAAAGAGTCTTTAAGAATGATTTTTGTGAAGGGTGTTATGAAATCAAGAATTAAGAGACATGTTTTCATGGCTTTTAGTTACAACTAAGAATAAATTTAGTAAAAGACTGTTACGTACATAAATTTCATAACCATGTTTATGTATTTTGTATGGCCGGTTCATAATTTTCATAAACTTGTACATACATTTCATAACAACTTTTAAACGACACTCAATGATCACCATTTATTAAATTTATTTAAGGCATTGATTAAAATCGTCAACATGTTTTATTTATTTCATATGCTCTTTTATAATCTCCATAACCTGTACATACTATTAATAACAACTCTCTATAAAATGTCAAGAAACATTCCGTTTACTAATTTCATTACTTTATATGACAATTTTTATAACTTTTCTACGATTTTTGTAACAGTTACGTGTTATTGTTGTACATTATCTATAAAAAAATTAATAAACGTACTATGTACGATATTTTTTTCAGTGCAAATCGGCGAAGATTTTTTACAAGTTAAAGTACCTACTCTAAAGGCGTGCAAGTATTTGCCACCTCAAAATAATGCGCCCCTTTGATTTCTTTACCATTCTTGCGACGACAACGACGGCAGGAAAAAGCTCTGCGAGGCTAAACAAAAGCCGCGGCAAAGGACTAATTTATTATTACTCGCACACGAGACGATGTAAACCAAAAGCTAAGGAAAGGATTTAATGGAGTCAAACAAAAGTGCGAGGTGGTGTTTTGAAATATTGCCTTCAGCCACAGAAATGAGAGGAAAAAGAACGGTTTTCGCCGGGTGCGCATTCAAATTTTAGCAAACACTGTGATTGCCGCCATTTTGATGGTAGCTTGCGCTAAATTATGGCCATTTTTCTAAAGTATTTGGTGTCCATCGGCCCCTTTTCTAAAATTATCCATGGATCCGTTAATCCACCGACCGATTGCAATCAGATTCCACCGAATTTAGAGTCGGTGGACCGGTTGTGATGGATTCATATAACCCAAGCAACAATTATAGTCAATTTCACTGGTGTCAATGTCATCAAAAATGGGCTAAAGCGTAGTAATATTTAGATCAACAGACGATGCATTGGCGGACTTTATTTCAAGAGTATACGAAACAGTAGATAAGAGTACTCCGTCAATATGCATTTTTGTTGATCTAATATCTAATAAACTGATGATCGACAAACCTGGAAATATTGGGTTTGATCAAATGGCGGTAAAACTATTTCAGAGTTATCTGGACAAAAGAGAGCAGTCAGTGGAAGTAAATGGAGTCCTCAGTGATCCCTTAACAGTGACCTGCGGCGTTCCTCAGGGAACTATCCTCGGCCCTATATTGTTTAATATATATATAAATGATCTTTACCAGGTTGACAGTAGGGCCAAGTTGACAAGTTTTGCTGATGACGCAGGTTTCAGTATAAGGCCGACACGTGGGAGAGCCTCTATAATTTAATAGTTGATGACTTTCCCAAGATAATACAGTGGTTTAATAATAATCTCTTGAGTATAAACTTCAAAAAAACATTATTTATGGCTTTTAGCAGTTACAATAATGGGTTTCCAGATTATAAAACACTTACTTTCCAAGTTGGCTCTGAACAGGTTAAAATCAAACAGTGTACGAGTTTTAAATACTTAGGTGTCTAAAAAATTTATCTTAAAAAACTAGATGTTGTACAAAAGTGGCTTCTCAAAATTATATTCAACAAGAACAGACTTTACCCGTCAGAAGCGCTATTTGCAGATACAGGAATTCTTATGTTAGGCTGTTGTTTTTTCAAGTCATTTCTAACAGACTTTAAAAAAAAAATTATTGTTCAAAGCACTCAACATAACTATAACACAAGACACAAATAAAACTCGGCGGTCAAACCACATATGAAAAAAACCATTGGTGAATGGTGTTATTTAAGCACAAATGTGTACGAAAAAAATTGCCTTTTATTTAAGAACCTGTTCCTAGTTTTTAATTTTCAAAAACGATATTAAGAAAATGTTATTATCGACTGATAATCGGAGTACAATTTATCAAATTCTTGACGAAAAAAATGTCTACGTTACTTAGTATTTTTTCCTTCATTTTTCGCTAAGCGTTGTTATTTATTCTTTAATTTATATTCAACCATTCTTCAGTCTTCTAACTAGTAGGTTTATTATTATAGAAATAAGTAGGGCTGTGGTATAAATTTAAAACTATTGATATCTAGATTTCTATTTTCCTGCATTAGTACAGTCCAAGACTTACTTCATAGTTGTCACATTTCGATTCTTTAATATTCTTTTTACGAGGTAACGACTGGACTGATATTAATTTGGTTGCAATTAAGTAGCCCCTACTCAATACTAAACTACAAAGTTATGGAGTCTACACAGTCGCCTATCTACCACGGAGTAAGAAATAAATGAGTATATAGTGGAAGTACCTACTGACAGTACTGAAGACTGAAGTAGTACTGACATTGTAAATCAATGCACCGTACGACAACTGGATGCCCGACGCCGCCATGTTATTTACTTCTATTAAACATGGAATTCAAATCAAAATTAAAAAATATCTCATTAAGTGACTTGGAAATCCTAACCTCAAATACTTCTGATTTTTTATCAACATTTTAGATAAGACTATGTCAAAAACGGAAGGCCCGCGTGTTTTTTATCAAAAAATCAGCATTTTTAATCAGTAAAGCGCGCGTTTATAAATTTAAGATGTTGTGGCTTCAGAAAAGAGGTTAATAAAATGGTAAATATTAGGTATGGGTTGGCCGAGTTTGCAATCTCATCGATTGAGCAATAGATGCAAGTTCTTGAAACGTTCCAATGCCATCAAACGCATTCTTTTGGATTTCCGATGCAACCTATTTGATGCCAACAACTGTAATCGGCTCTGAGGTCTGACGGCTAATGATGGATGGATTGAGCATCAGTGATGGCTGTCAGAATCAGATGTTCAATCAAATGTTGACGTCGGTGCCAATTTCAGATGATTTTAAACACTTGCCCGTGATGATATACATATAAGTTTTGTTTTCGATCATTTCTGCACATATTTTATGATGTGTGTCCTGATACAGTTTAGAAAAAGATCAACATATTTTCAATCAATAATGTGTGAAAAAGAAAACCTATAAAAACTTTATAAAGTCAGAAATACTACTTTATATGGTAAACAGGACGTCGGGATAACGTGGCCGTTTACTACCCGCGACGACATAACTCCTATCAAGAGTAATCATTACCGTCGCCATTTAGTTGTATACCCGTCCCGATGCATTCCCAGAAACGGTGAATACATCGAGGTAAAGTAGTATTAAAGCCGTCGCCATGATATGACGCCAAAACTCTATTAGTCAAATGGTCAGTTCTTCGGAGATGAGCTCGAACTAATTTTCGAGCATACTGTTGGAGATATCCTCAATTTCTTCAGCCATTAGATCAAGTTGCACTAGAAATCTTTGAGAGTTGTCTTTTTAACGGTAAAGTTAGTCGCTATTCGACGCTAATTAGCGCTAATTAGCGCCAGTGGTTACCTTTAATAAAGGTAACAGCCTGACAAAGCGCTACTGCGCCTGCCCAGAATAAAGGTAAGGGTAACAGACAAAAATCCTGACCAAAATCTCCCTATTTACTTTAAGTGTCTATTTTTTTATGCATTTTGGTTAATACAAGGTACAGTACAGGATGCTTAATGGAGTGGTCAGCCAGATATTAATGCAAGACAGTTCAAGTGGAGACTCTGATGATGAGCTAGACGTAATTATACTAATTTTGAGATCAAAACGTACTTGCATTGAAAACTATGTTGAAAAAACTGTCCAGAAGTACAGCATGAGTGCATTTAAGGGCCTCAACGCTCCTCAAGGAAGAAGGGAGCCTTGGGAACGACTATACATACGGCCTTATAAGTCACATTTCCGATTTTCTCGAGCCAAAGTTGAGGTATGAATTTCTTATTTTAAGTGTGGTTATTGACACTCAGCTGTATACAACGCAACGCGCTCTTTTTGTATTTAATGGAACAACGACATTTCATCACTGCTAGATGTCAGATGGATGTCAAACCCATCTGTCAAAAAAATGTTTAATTTACAAACTCGCCCAATGTTTCCTATTCCCCTCTCCTGCATATCTTTGCCTTCATCAGGGCGGCGCTTTACAGAGTGCAGTCATATTAAGAAGCACTTGGAGATTGTTTTGTTTTATACAGAAAAGTACGCATTTGGAGAAAAGTTGAGAGTTAAGTAAAGTGAAAGGAAATAAGCCTTTGACTTTGTGTGAAGCAAAAAATGATGTTGTTACTGTTTCGCTATCCAAAGTAACTTTACACTGTAAAAGGAACGTCGTTGATGACTGCTAAACGAATTTTTTACCACTTTTTGGTACCTGTCATGTCGTGGTGTGGTATTAGTCAGTAGTAGAAGAGGGAGACTCTCGGTCTGGGGACTACAAATTCACGAATTAGAAGAAAACTTGGAGGGACGGAAACTTGTTATTGTCCCATGGTGGTAAGGAATGATTTCAAACGACACTATAGAAGAATATGACTAAGAAGTCGTTTCTGGGGGTGATTATTATGTAAGGGGTTGAACTTTTACGCGATACCTACTAGAGATTATTCCAAACTCAGTCCCAAATTGTTTTTTCGACCACACTAGTACAGACTATAAAAAAGTGAAGCCTTTACCCATGTATCTGTTACTATACTATAATTTTTAGTTGGGATTTTTTACGCAAATCTAATATGGCGTTGTATTTTCGATTGCAAATCTCTACGTAACCCGTTACGAAGCCTTGCGTAACTTTCTGTGTGAGGGCCTTACCGCTGAGCAGCAGCCGGCTGACAGCATACAAACTGTAATTAAAAATTTGTAAACGAAAATAGGCTAAAGGCTTTTTGTTGAAATCACTGGTTGTGGTTTCAATATATCTATACCAATAAAAGAACGGTAGTCAACATCAACTATAAACGCACGGGTCAAATCACTTGACCTGCTGTTATGAAAATTACGACATATTGCGCTTGTGACGTAGGCGCTCGCTATAAGAAAGGATTTTTAAAATTGAAATTTTACCCTTAAGGGGGCAAAAAAGGGGTTGAAATAAAGAGGTTTTCTATATCTCGGAAATGAAAAGTCGTAGAGGTCTAAAAATTGGTGTGAAGATACTACTACTAAAATAAGTATACATGTGTTTTTGCGTCTTTCGAAATTTCAACTGGAAGTGGAGAAATAGTGATAAGATTTAAAAATTGGTATTATGGACTCTACTAATAAAATAGATGGATACGTGTTTTAGCGTTTTTCTACCAACTCTCTATTAATAGGGGGTATTATCCCCTATATTTGATAAAAATATTGATCTGTTAAAATATGCGTTGTGGGGTATCAAACTAAAGGAAAAGAAGCCTGGCTATTGAGAAAGGAGTTTCTTCTATTAACTTTTGCAATTTTTTATCATGCCTCCCCCCCTTTTATATCCGTTAAAAATATTGACCTACTAAAATAGGGGTTGTGGAGTATCAAAACGAAGAAAATGGGGCCCATGATAAAAAAAAATATTTTTTTTTCAATAATTCGTGCAATTTTTTATTACCCCCTCCTCCACTCCTATATTTAATAAAAATAAAGCGGGTGACATACATAAAATCACACTCCGCATTGAACAGTTACTCCAACAATCAAAAATAAAATGTATATGTCTCCAAGAACCTCAAGCCGCCCTCCTGGATAAATTTCTGCGTACGCCGCTGATTGAAGCAGGAGTTTTTGATCTCAATTTTAAAATGATCGAATAATAATAATTCCGAGTAGACAAGCAATAAGTGTATGTATAACCCACGCGGCACATGCGACCGTTATAATTTATGCATGTGTAGTCCAGACCTGAGACCTGTTTTAAGCAAACAACCGAAGCGATATTTCAAACCAGGGGATTCTGATCCAATCAAATTTATATATTTCTCTCGAGAAAATTTCAGGTAGGAAGGATGTATTTTCGATTTTGCGAGAAATGCAGAGATTTCCTTTAATAAAAAAGCAATATCGTCTGAAATCAGTACTGCTGCAAAAAATGTTACTTTCAAGATATTTTTCGTTTGTTTCAGGTCGAAGTTTTCTGAGTTTTAAGCCCAATCAAGTATCTTCCTTCATACTAGTAGTGTCACAACCATATAACTATGAGATACTAAGTAACTCTTTCGCTATTATAGGGATACACTGGTCTGTGATGAACAAAAAATAACAAGTAACACAAACTTCAGTTAGTAGTAGTATAGGAGCGGCCCGTAGGTCTGGCAATTGGGCCTGTTTATAGGCCCTTTCTTTACCTCTATGCCTGTCTTCTTTACGAATTTCAGTATGTCGGCCCCTTTAAGCGAGTGCATCTCTCCTTCCTCTATCGTGGGAAATCCCCATTTCAGCTGCCTTGATCTGGCATATGCATCGAACCATTGCTATTAAGTGCTGCGCCGACTCCTCTTCGAGCTCTCAAACGGGACACACGAGATCTCCTGCTACTCTTATTTGCGTCAGATGTTTGTTCAGCCTATTGTGCATCCCTGTCAGCAGTCCAATGCCCTTTCGGGTCTTGTCTAAGAGCCATTTAGTTCTGGCTACATTCGGACCATCCAAGAATAGTTTGGACTGTCTGCACTCTGACTCTTGCCTCCAGGACGTCTTTATTTCATTATTCGCCCATTTAAAACAAAAACAAAATTATGATTGTTTTCCACAAACCAAAACTACACTTTTTTGCACTCGACGCGCGTTTCGCTAACAACGTTAGCATCATCAGGAGACGATAAACAATGAACTAAATTAATCTACGCTCTATCTTATATACAATCCTTTAGTGGGCGGAGATAAGACTAATAATTTGTGATTGATCACGATTTTTAATCCTATCTCCCCTCAACCAAAGAATAAAGTGTACTAAACGGGATGGGTCCTCTATCTTTATTTAAACTATTTCTGGATTTAATGATTTCCATACTTTCATATGCATTCAAAAGTCTTTTGTTTGGTACACTTTTTAGAAGTTTTAAGTTATTTAATGTGAATCTATGATTGTTTTCAAAAGCATGCTCGGCCACACTTGACTTTTCTGTTCTTCCGTATTTTAAGTGTGCTAAGTGTTCTTTAAAACGTGTTTGAATAGAGCGTCTCGTTTGGCCAACATATTTTTTGTCACAATCCATGCAACTAATTTCGTTAATTCCACTTTTTTCTAGAACTGTAGTTTTATCCTTGGGATTTCCTAGTAAGCTTCTTATTGTGTTACCCGATTGATATACTAATTTAAGACCGGTTTTATTAAATACTTTGTGTAATCCTTTCGTATAATTAGGATTATAAGGAATTGATACAAATTTTGAGTCGCAGGTATCTTTTTGTCTGAAAAAGGTAGAATTCCGAAAGGTCTTTTGAAAAGAATGTCTATTTATCAGCTCATAAGCCTTCGTCGTAACCGTTTTCGCCAGTTATATTCCTAATCCTATTCTTTTCTGCTTCAAATCTTTTTTTGTTTAAGGGGAAATTTACTAATCTATATATTAAAAAGTGCAAACTTGCAAGCTTATGTTGTAAGCAATGAAAAGAGTCATTTGGAATATATCTGTTGGTGGCCGTTCCTTTTCTGTATAGGTCAAAGTCCAATTTATTTTTATTTGTTATAACTAAAGTGTCTAGAAATGGCAGTGTATCGTTGTTCTCTGTTTCATAAGTAAATTTAATAATGGGAAATTTGTTATTTATTTTTTCCATAAAATTTTCAACACTAGTCACTTTAGTGTTGAATACTGCAAACACATCGTCTACATACCTGAACCATACTCTGAAGAAATACTCAAATTCTTTACTTATATCTGATTCAAATTTTGTTTGATAAAAAATCCAAAGTCACAATACCAAAACGGGATGCTTGGTAAAGGGAAGAATTTCAAACGGAATTAAGCAGAAAGGTGATGTTCTGCACACGGATGTCAGCCAGGCCGACAACAGACGCAGGAGTGTACGCGGAAAAACTACAAGTTCAGAAAAGTTATCTACTTGGAGAACACGCTACGGTGTTTCAAGTGTAGGTATATGCCATTATCATGGCAGCAATCCTACCGGAAGTCAGGAATGAAAGGAGGGACATATACATATGCTTCGACAGCCTCAAGGCTCTAAGTGCACCCAAAATAGTCAGTAGTCTGGTAGGGAGAGCGCTGAAGCCCTGGAAACACTGGCTCAAGACAAGAGGGTAACACAGGTGTGGGTCCCAGGTCATAAGGGAATACCAGGGAACGAGAAAGCGGACGAACTTGCCAGGTCTTAATTTTGCTCTGCCCCCACAAAAAGATAATTTAAGTGATATTATTGAAAATATTGAAAGTTCAATCTCTTATCTTTCAGAAGGCAAAAAGGGCTATGTGCGAGATGCTTGCCGATATCAGATCTCTCAAAACATCATTCAAAACAATAAAAATAGTACATTAAATCACAATAAAACAATTAAAAGTTTGAGAGAAAAAGATGATTTCTATCTAAAGGCTGACAAGGGTAATAAAGTTGTTATATTAATTAAAACAGATTATTTCGAAAAGGTAGATAACCTAATAAAAAATGGACCCTACAAACAAGTCCCAAAGAACTTCTTACCAAAAATGATTAACGAAGTAAAAAACACAATTAAAAAATGTAACAATATTATTACTGACAATATTAAATATAAACTACAAGTAAGCAATCCCACTATTCCGAAACTGTATTGTCTTCTAAAAATCCACAAGCCTGGAAAATCGGTTAGACCTATAGTTTCTGCTATAGGATCACCTACTTACAACATTTCGAAATGGCTAGCAAACGAGTTTGAAAATTTACCGATAAAGGAAAAAGGATTTTCTGTTCAAAATTCCCTTGAATTTATTAACAAAGTTAAAGATACTTCACTCCAAGAAGGTGAAATTTTAATCTCGTTTGATGTTAGTTCGTTGTTCCCTAGTGTGCCGATCTCCAATACCTTACAATACCTGGAGGAACCATTAAGAAAAAACAATCTAGAAGACAAACAGACTTTAGAATACCTATCTTTAACAAAACTCTGCATGAATCAAAATTACTTTCAATATAAAAATAACTACTACCAGCAATTAGAAGGAACCACAATGGGTAATAGTTTATCACCTTTTATCGCAAACCTAGAGCAAAATTAAGACCTGGCAAGTTCGTCCGCTTTCTCGTTCCCTGGTATTCCCTTATGACTTGGGACCCACAACTGTGTTACCCTCTTGTCTTGAGCCAGTGTTTCCAGGGCTTCAGCGCACTCCCTACCAGACTACTGACTATTTTGGGTGCACTTAGATCCTTGAGGCTGTCGAAGCATATGTATATGTCCCTCCTCTCATTCCTGACTTCCGGTAGGATTGCTGCCATGATAATGGCATATACCTACACTTGAAACACCGTAGCGTGTTCTCCAAGTAGATAACTTTTCTGAACTTGTAGTTTTTCCGCGTACACTCCTGCGTCTGTTGTCGGCCTGGCTGACATCCGTGTGCAGAACATCACCTTTCTGCTTAATTCCGTTTGAAATTCTTCCCTTTACCAAGCATCCCGTTCTGGTATTGTGACTTTGGACTTTTTATCAAAATTCCATGGTTTAGGCGGTGCTTTCACTAGCAGTCTTAAGAGGGCCAACTCTTTCGTCGCCAGTCCCTCGACCGCCAGCAAAATTCAGTTAAATCCCGAGCAATTTTTTACTCATTTCGCGGTGTGAACTCATGAAATTTTTGTATCGTGTATAGGAAGGAGTTGATCTCCCCGTCGCGTCGCTAAGCCACTTAAAAACGCAAATTTTTCGATTTTACCTAAAAGAGACTTAAGCTTTATTCAGACCAAAAGTAACTATCATAAACAAAAGATAAAATTTCGTTTTTTGTCTTCTATTATCTACAACCCGTCCTAAAACCGAAAAATTTAGACGCTATTCGTCTTTCCCGAAATTATTTTCATATGCATGAAATTTGACAGGAGCAAAATATCCTCATCAAATATTCGCCTCACTTGTACCGGTCATCTGTCTCTCCGTTTGTATGTGTCCGTTTATCGATAAGCCTTCGTATGTGGGGGGCAATATATTGGACTACGTGGACACTGGTCAATTTTTGCTGGGAAAAAATAAGGAGTTAGGTATTGGTTTACTTAATTTATTAAAGTAATAAGAGACTTTTGGGTTTTTGAAAGACCAATAATGTCATCATTTAATTTCTTTTTGTCCTTTTTTCAATCCCGGAATTTTGAAGCGATGACTGCTTCATGGGCGTGGGTATATAATTGTTTTAAACAATTTTTGAAAACTTCATTCAAAACATGCAAAAATTAACATTTTTGGACAGTTTTGCCTGTCTAAACAAACAACTTAAAGAATCCACCCTTCTTTTAAATATAAGTAAGTATTTTTTTATACAACATTAACCAAACCTACTAAAACATAGCAATCACCACTGTAAAAGGCTATCTTAATTTTTTTTACATACTAACTTCTCTCAAAGCTGTCGGCGAAGCCCTCCGTCCCCTAATTGTCAAATACTAATAACCAATAATTATATCAAATTATGCGACTACTTACAATAACTTAAAACAGTTTTACCACTTTCTTAAAAGTTCAAAAAATTTTTGTGGCAGTGGCGCACCGAGGGAGGGTTTTTGGGGTTAAACCCCCCCAAAGTCAATTCCTGAGTGCGCCCACTGTTTGTGGTGTAGTGAGCGAGAAATATACATAAATAAGTAACCGAAAAATCGTTTTTGCTTCCGTCGCTAGAACGCTCGATATTTTATGTTTATGAATTTTTCATGTCACACAACGCATTTGAACCACCTAAAAAAATTACTGATAGAACGGAATTAAAACAACCCATTATGTGTGGCACCCAACTTAGTTTAAAAAAGTTGAGAAAGAACTTTAATAGTTATTTATGTATCTAGGTCTTAAAGACAGCGTTTATAGGAGGGTTTTCACACGCTGAGGTCGTTGCTCCCTGTATTAGATAAAAGTATGATAAAGGCGTACGCAAAATTAAATTAAAATCCCTCAATCAGTATTAAAGAAATTAAGTATTGTTTACTTTTTTGTAAAAATTAATGATATAGAACTTTTTGCATGTACCTCGTAGCTAGGAAAAAAATTAAAAAAAAAGTTTATTTATTCATCACTTTAACTGAAACAAATGAATATTTAGATTTTTAAGTTGCAAATTAATTATTTCGTAATAGAAAACAGTTCTTGTCACAGCACAGTTCTGGTAAAAAAAACATGTAACACAAAGTAACTGTTATTGGGAAGAAAAACTTGATCAGTTTATTAATGTTTGCTCAAAAATATATTTTTTATTTTTATATCGGGAAAAATAAAAAATTGACAAAAAATGTTTTATTGACTAATCTCTGTATACAACCTGCTAATATTTTACCAACAAATGGCGCGGTCGTTTATCTGTGCTCAGAGAGCGGAGCGTGCAGAGCGTAGATCTTGATCGAGCTCACGGTGCGATAAACAATAAACGAACGCCTTTTTCCCGCACAGCGTTTTTTTATTTAACCATAACCTTCAAATTTGTTTTTGCAAAGTTTGTGTTTTCATTTTTCGCTCGCAGACGCTAACGTTTTCCATCAATGAGCCAAAAATAATTTTACAATAATCTTGTAATATTGTTCGTCGCTTACGCTTATTTTGTTTAAAACATTTTCTTCGTCGAAAATTTGAATGAACGGCATTGTAGAAACTAACCAAACGTTAAGAAAAAACTAAACTCTGCACCACTCGATAAATAAACTAAATTTCTTGGTTAGAATTTCCGCAGTTTGACAGATGTCGATAAACTCGCTCAAAAAGCATCAAACTAATTGAGGAGCTTTTTTCGCTCGCTCGGTCTAAAAAGGAACGCGAAAAAGTGCGCACGGTTTGCTCGATTCTGAATAAAAGAACGGGAATTTGCCATTTTGGAGCGCACGATGCGCATCGATCAGATAAAAGAACGCACCAGTAATAATAAGAAAGTCAATATTTGGCTCCTCAGTAACACATATTCGTCGATAACTTATTTTATTTCGGTCAGGAAATGCCTTTTTGAGCGTGCCCAATATACCTCAAAACAACGTTTTTTTAAAGTTTGACCGTCTATATCTCTGGAATTAGACATAGAAATCATTTTATATTTACAAATTTTTCTTATCTCATAACCCACTATTACATGGTAAAATGTTTCCACCAAAATAATTTTTCAATGTACTTCGGTCGGAGTTCTTTCAGCAAAAATCACTTTAATTCCCGCGGGCGTTAAGTGAGCTCTAGAGCGTTAAAGTGCCACTTATCGCTCTAAAACGCGGGTGGTAAGAGGCATTTTAACGCCTGGTTGTGCATAATAGCTATTTGTGTATCTAGGTCATAAAGGAGGTGTTTAACGCCCGCGGCGTTGAAATAAAAACCCCGCCAGGCGGGGGTTTTTACACGCTGAGGATGTTAAACGCATTTTATGACTAAGATACATACAATGTTTTATGCACAACCGCATGATTTTTCGAAAAAAAAAATATTATTATATTATTATAAAGTAATCACTAGAGATATACTGGAGGACGCTGAAGAGGCGAAGATGTATCTTTTGCCGGCCAAATCAGGAAAACTATACAAAAAAACCTATAAAGATTATGTTTTGTGGTGCAGCAACCTAATCGTAAAAGAAGACGCATACTTGCAAACTTCAACGAAAAAGTGAAACAACACAAGCCGTCTTCCCTATGGAGTTATTATAGTTAGTTATTATTATTATAGTTATTTTTTTACTATAGTGCGTTATACGTGCGTTTAATAAAAATTATTGAAACAAAAATTTGGATTTTTTCGTCTACAAATTCAAGAAAAGAGTATTACAAAAAACTATAGAATGACTGCTTTTCATAAATAATTAAAAAAGCACCTAAACTCAACACATTCAGGCCTTAAAATCAGTTTTAACGCCCGCGGGCGGTTAAATACTGTTTTAACGCCCACGGGCGTTAAAGTGAACTTTACCGCCCGGTTGTGCATAAAATAAAATTAAAATCCCTTGAAATGTTTGTGTGAAGTGTATGTCAGTTGTCACTAATAAATTCTGTACCCTTTGACAGACAGAGAGTTAAAATGTCAGAATTTGCTTACCAAACGTTGCGTTTTTTTCCGTAACGTTGCGGTGGAAATTTTGACGTCATTACACCACACAACACCATCGGTCCAAACGTTGCAAATATGGTTTACCCATTTGTGAGCTGCAGTTTTACTGTTTTCTTTTCCCTCTGTGATATGTTCCTTTTTCCACTTTTTAAACGCCGGCGATTATTATTTATCTCCTTTAATAAAAATTCAATGTCCCGCCAGAATAAAAATCTTCTTAATAGCAAGACGACGATGAGCCTTGAACCAGCCAACAACTTTCAGAGTTGGTGCAAATAATCAACGCTAGAGTATATACGTAAATTTAAAGTTTTGGTCGCGAAATGCTTCTTTCCTTTACCAATAGCATAACAAAAATGAGACAGAATGGAAACAACGCTGATCTACATAAAATTTAACACATGAAAAAACGTATCTTAAATCTTGATATATTGACATAACTGACATTTATGGGGGCACAATTTATCAGTGACAACTGTACATCAAAAGCTCAAGGGTTGCCCAACTCCTTTCCCTTTATTAAAATTCTCTTAAATCTCTACGAGTATCAAATATTGAAAACCGATTTTAAATCCGAGCTTGTGTATTTTTCAGTAAACCAATTAAACTTGGGGCTATAAGAAAGTCTTAGGGGTTAAGATTTACCCAACTTTTCACTTAAACCTCGACCTGACATCATGCTATACGAATGCGACATTAAAATGGGGCTTTTTTGCAACTAAAATGGCCAATAAATTTTAAAAATCTTGCTAATATTATAAATTCGAAAGTTTGTGGGTGTTTGTGCGTGTGTGTGTGTGTTTGTTCCTCAAACAAGCAAAAACGGCTGAACCGATTTGGATGAAATTCGGTAAGAAGATAGGGTTGGGTCGGGTTGATTGAAAGATAGACTACTTTTTACCACCGAACCAAATAATTTTTTATTCATACGTGATTTCTTTGCAAATTTCACACGTCCTGTGGAGTCGCAACGTGAAAAATTATTGTTTTTTTTTTCTTTAAATCTCTAGTGGTATGGTGGCTAATGGTATATTCTAAAGAAAGAAACGTACAAAAAATGAGTTGCAAAAAGAGATTATCAAACAAACTAAAATCATTTTCGGTCGCTGGTGTTCAAATTTATAAAAGTGTTGGATAGATTTGAGTCATCCAAAAAGCGTTCTCACTGCTTCTAATGGTAGATAGTATTAAAATATGGGGATTGTTTGTAATAACGCACAGGTGTCCTATGATAACTAACTGACTGTTTTTATTTATTATTCAGACAAAGGAAAAGTTCTTATCTTATATGTATTATTGTTCTCGTTCTTAAACAAAAGAAAACTGATTCATCACTCGATATATATATATTCAATCGATACTGTATATAGTACCGCATGTTTTATTTACATGCTGTGATTATTATAAAGCCGTAAGTACATATTTATTTTTGTTACTTTTTGCTATGTATATGAATATAAATTAAATTAATATTCCAACAGATAGGAGGGATAGGGATAGGTTCTGCGTCCACCGCCCCCCGAAGGGAGGGGCGTCTGTTCCCAATCAAGCAGCTTTTAAACATCTCTGTTCCCAATAAAACGCTTTTAAATGGGTCTTTTCTCAAATAAACAACTTTCAAACGGGTCTGTTCCCAATAAACAGCTCTTAAACGGGTCTGTGCCCAAATAAACAGCTCTTGAATGGGTCTCTCCCCAATAAATAACTTTTAAACACCTCTTGAATTAAAATAGCTTCCCACGGGGGATGAAGGGCGCAGAATCCCCTATCTACCACTACTACTGCTCTTCTGTAAATAGATTCAAGGACGTCACGGAAGTGCACATTTTGGCTTTGTAGAGAACCAGCAAGAATTATTATGGCATGTAATATTTTGGTGCAAGATACTCCCAAGGGCCTAGTAACCTAATACCTAATTTATAGAGAATGCCATATTGCAGCGTGGATTCATGTTATCTTGTAGGCTTATATTTGTGATTTTATTACATAAAAAAACATCACGCGCTTTAATCTTTATTAATCACACAAATTAACCCAGAGGTAGAGCATTTTACCAAACAAAATCACCTTAATTTACCCTATATATCCCTTTTACACCAAGATAAAGCAGATAACCTCTAATAAAATGCTGTTTTACTTTGTGTGCAACCTTTAGAAGAGATATTCTCTAGAGATAGATTTAGTAGACAAGACTGGCTAAGGCTATCGACTGCATTTAACTGCCCTCATCCCCTTATATAACTGATAAGATGATCGAAGCTTGTGAAATTTAAGTCAAAAGACATATTATATAAGTAGTGACTTTAAGTTTGTTGGTATATTGGAGGAATCTCGAATTACTTGCCCTGTTTATAAACCAAAATTTTGGTCAGTCTGTAACCCTTATCTTTATTGTGCGTGGGCGTGTCGTTAAAGGTAACCACCGACGCTAATTAGCGCCGAATAGCGACTACCTTTACCGTTAAAAAGCCAACCAACCAAACTTGGTGTGATTCTATGGTCGAAGATTTTTAACTTAGAAACTTTTTGGTTTTAAGCATTTTAAACCAACCCTCCTTGAGTTTTGGACATTTGATTTTGATTTGTAAGAAGAATTTTAATAAATTCGTTTGTTGAATAATCATCTTAACACAATCTTTTGTTGGATTTAAGAGGAAATTTTCAATTTAGAAGAAAAGAAAATTAAAAAGTTCAAGCCCACGCGGGGTTTAAATAGTAAACACACTGTAGAATAAATTAACATTGGGGCTATATGTCACTCTAGTTAAAACTTACTCTTCTTAATTAATTTTTCGAATTAATACTTGATGTCACACAACTATTTATATGAGTAATAATAAAATAAGGAGTAGATTAATTTTGTATTTATTTAAATGGTGTTTTTATTTATAAACTGTATTAAAAAACTTAAATGCAAGTTTTTTTTTACATTTCTGTCACTGTCAAAATGTCAGTTTAAAAATATTAGCGCTGCGTTCAATCACAAACAGCGAGTTCGGATCTTTTACCTCTGCTTGTAACTTGGCTTGCACCAACCTCTACTGTTGAAAGCTACTGCTTAGAAATGAGTGGGCTTTGAGTAAGGAAAGTTTCCTTGACTGAGCTTTCAGATAACCTCAATGTTTAACTTTTAGTTTGTAAATAAATTAATAAAGTTGTTTTGGGTTTTTTTGTTTGGTATATTTTTCGTGCATAATCAGTGACCTTCACTTATGTTTGTTTTGCCTCGTAGTGCCCTCATAAATATATTTTTTGTGCTGAAAACGGGTTCAAGATATGGGGTTTTTCTGGACAAAATAGGAGTTGTTTTATTGGGTAATGAACAACTTGGGCTCTTAAATAAGGTAAATTATTCCTTGTTAAAGCGGTTACTTAGGGAAATTATAAACGAATTTATTACCAAATGCCACAAAACAATCGATTCTGGGGGCTAAAAATTTAAACCACCCCCCTGAGTTGGTCTAAATAATCACCAACTTTATAACCTCATACACTAATAATGAAGCTATTATATGCAAAATTTTTGGTATTTTCACAATTTGCCATTTTGAAACCTGTCAAAAAAAATTAGTTTTAGGGCATTTTCTTCTAAAATATGGTGTATTTTGAGAAAAAAAGCAGTTTTTTAGTAGTATTTTGCAATAAAAATACAAAATAATCAATAACTTTGTGTCTTTTCTGTATAAATAAGTGTTTTTTGAAAACTGGTTTTAAAATTTAGTACCCCTAAAAGGTGTAAATATTTTGACCTGTGGGGGGTACTATTTTAGATCTTAGTAAATGTCACTGAAAGATTTTACAATGAAGGAAGAAAAAACTGCAAAATAGGTAAGGTTATGCTTACTGGGAAATTATTTTTGGGTATGTTCCAAAGCGCCCTATTAAAAAAATGACCTAATTGATACTTTACTTCAACAACTGTACAATATAATCAAAACACACTGGGATTTACTAAAAGTTTTTAGTACTTCAGTGCAAAATGAACTTCTTGAATTTCGATTTCTCACACAGAGGGTGGAACCTAAGACGACGCCGTTTCGTCCTTATTAGGGACTCATCAGCTAGATGTACCACATCGATAGAGAATTTTGGTCACGCTTATGTGACAAAGGTTACAGCTCAAGCGGAGAGAATTTCTGTCGAGTACCGACCATGGCGCCCTCTGTGTGAATCTCCGACAACCAATAATAGTACCCACTGCATAAGCAGTAGGTGCATGGCGTAGCGAGAGACATATTACAATGCCATGTGTATGCAAGTTTCGTCTACAAGCATGCGATTATAATAGCAAAATAACCAAAAGGTGCCGTACTGCATGTAGTGGGTACTGTTGTTGGTTTTTGGAGGTTCACGCTTGAGCTTGAGCTGTAATCTTTGGCACATAAGCGTGACCGAAATTCTCTGTCGTTGTGGTACACCTAGCTGATGAGTCCCTAATAAGGACCAAACGGCGTCGTCCTAGGTTCCCCCCTCTGTGTGAGCAATCAAAATTTAAGAAGTTCATTTTGCAGTGAAGTACAAAAAACTCTTGTTTTTTTCGTTAGATTTACAGAGCCACAGCCATCTCCCGTTTATTTTTTTAAAAGAGTTTAGCCTATTATAGACATGTCCTAAGTTTAGGTGAAATTGATGGTTTTAAGCATTTTATACCAACTTCCTTGAGTTTTGGACATAGTTTGATTTATACGAATAATTTTAATTTTTTGTTTTCGAAAAGAATCAATCTTAACACAATTTTTTGTTGGATTAAGAACATTTAAATATTAAAGAAGTTTTTTTAACTCTAGGAGGGGATCTAAATGATAAACACTCTGTTGAGCAAATTAAAATTCACGCTATATTTCACTCTTATCTATACTTACACTAGTTTATTGATTTTCGCGATTAATACTCACTGTCACAAAACCATTTCGATATGTAATCATAAAATAAGAATTTTATCTATCGAAAGTATGAAAAAATTGTAGAAACACAAACCCATCGCAATCGCAAACCACAAGTAAAAATATTTCATCAAGGGAGGTCATTTAAACAAATGCGGCTAAAAACAGACCTGAATCCAACTGATGCGTTCACAAAAGATTCATGTCGGCTCAACGAACTGGACGCTGCCCGGTTCTCTGGAAGAGAACATGAAAAAATGGCCATTAGCGAAGTACCGATGAAAACTGAGACTTTTGAAAGTTTTGTTTGATGATTAAGCTTTTAGATAAATTCAATGTTTTAATTTCAGTTTCTAAATCAATGAATCGGTACAGTTGTTTTCGATTTTTTTCATTAGAAACAGTTTTCGTGCATAATGAATGACCTTCACTTTTGTTTGTTTTTCCTCCTAGTGCCCTCATAAATATATTTTTTGTGCTGAAAACGGGTTCAAAATATGATGTTTTTTCTGGAAAAAATTGGAGGTGTTTTATTGATTAATAAACAACTTGGGATATTAAATAAGGTAAATTAATTCTTGTAAAAACGGTTACGGTTAGGGAAATTATAAGCGAACTTATTAACAATTGCCACAAAACAATCCTTTCTAGGGGCTATAAATTTAAACCACCCCCCAGAGGTGGTTCAAAAAATCATATTATGGACCAAATTTTTGGTGTATTCACCATTTTCCATTTTGAAACCTGTCAAAAAAAAAATAGTTTTAGGGCATTTTCTCCTAAAATATGGTATATTTTGAAAAACAAGCAGTTATTTTGCAATAACAACACAAAATAATCAATAACTTTGTGTCGTTTCTGCAATGTATGGGCAAGTGTTTTTTGAAAATTGGTTTTAAAATTTAGTATCCCACACAGGTGTAAATATTAACCTGTGGGGGTACCTACTATTTTAGATCTTAGTGCCCCACTGTAAGGGTTCTGCTCCACTTAAAATTTATTGAAAAACATTCAAAACCAACATGTTTCGGCAGTGTAAACTGCCATCATCAGGGTTTCTTACTTGAGCTACAAAATGGCGGTTGCTTTTCAAGTCGAATAAGACATAATTTTATGTAACTGAAAAACGAAGGGTTAAAAACGAACTGGTAAGAATCCATTTTAGTGAAGAAAAAAGAAAAAACCTTACTTATAAGTTAAATGAAGTAATTAAAACAAAGGCTCCCCCCCATAACAACTTGTGTTGGGCTGGTCCAGTATTTTATTAATTTAGTTTATACTTTGTTATAATTGTTTAATTTTTCTTATCAATAAGGGTTTTTTTCTCCACTTCAAAATGCATCCTAGCAGTGGGTTTTCAAGCCTACGCCTTTTTAATTACATAAAATTATGTCTTAGTCGACTCCAAATATCATTTAGCTTTTCTTTTAAAAGCGACCGCCATTTTGTAGCTCAAGCTACCGAAAGATGTTGATTTTGAATAGTTTTTAATAAATTTTAAGTGGAGAAGGACCGTACTTGTTTTGATTTTTATCATCTCCACCCCAGATCAACTAATTCAACAATTTAAACTGTACAATTTACAACAGAAGGAGAAATTATCTTATGACTTGTTTACAAACTACTACTGCTCGCTCTGCCCGCTGCCTTTCCCTAAATTCTTTCGTACTACCCTCGAAGCACTAAGCGTATTTACATTATGCTCTCCATTTCCCGGCAATGAAAAATGTAGAAATTGTACAGCTGTATCCCGCTCTGGCGCAAGGTAGCAAGTGAGCAAGAGGGGCAGCATGTAAACAGTCACAATCTCTGCTAGTCGCACTACTGGTCTTTTGACTTGCGTCAAAAATAACGCCAATGCCAGTGAAGTATTTACATACACGCGCGAAGTAGACATAGTTCAGTGTTGCCAGATCTACTATTTTAATAGTAGATCTACTATTTTTTACTCACGCGTACTATTCTTAAATGAAAATCTACTATTATACTTTTCTTTGAGTGAAAGTCTACCACAGTAATAGATAGCAAAAACAGCTCGATAAACAGTCAACATATTGGTGACAAAAATTGGTGATTTTCGATTATAAACTCTGTGTCGCCGAAGACCATCTCTGGAGCGAATGCACACCTCAGAAAGTATAGAAGCGGAGTTGGTTTCAAAATCACAGCTGCTAGTTCACTTGTTTTCTTTTTCCAACATGCAGGAAATTTGATGGATGAGTTGAAAGATTAAAATATTTCATTTTCTTTCTCAGCTTTTTGTTAATAAAAGTTTTTTTTGTAGTCTACTATATTTTTTCTAAAAAATTTTTAGAATCTACTAACTACTAAAAATGAACCTGGCAACATTGACATAGGTATCGTAAAATTTGATTTTAGATGTAACAAAATTTAATTTGGATATTTTTGTTTTAAGCTTTTGTGTAAAACCAACTAGGTATTTTTATTTTTTTTCGCCCCTTGCATAGGCATCAATTCTAGAGTAGTTTAATACTCTAATGTCGAGCGTATGCAGACCAGACCAGAGCAAAAAGGACTTAGATCCCCGGGGAAATACACTATTAGCCCTAGACTGGGAAAAACACGTTCCACTACTCCCGTTCCTAACGTGGAAAACACGTAAGTGGACATGGGATGTTTGAGAGTTATCGCCATTCTCCATGCTGGCTTCGGGCTACATTGAGAAGAAGTATGTTCGCTTAATTCAACCCTTTTTTAGTCTAATGTTTTTATCAGAACAAGAAATCTATATACAGGGTGTCCCACGGCCCAAAGATATATTAGACACAGCTATTATATTTATTACCTCATAATTAAACAAAAACATTTCCGCGATGTCTACAGAACTTTTACATGGGATATTAAGAATGGTGCTTATATGCACCTATGCTCTTTTATAGGTGAGTATAAACGTAGTAACTGCTGTAAAAAAAAAGTTTGGACCCTTTATGTACACTTCCGTTGCTTATTGTAACTGACTTTGACATTTTCAAATTACAGGTTAGATCTTTTGACATTGTAAACATAAAAATAAGGAGACTGGCCACACTTTACTATAAGACTAATATACTAATGAATATTTTTTTTTTAAGTATTCAACATTTTATTCTAAAAACTTTTTTCTTATTCTTACAATTGTAGCCTTGTTTCGTCCATAATGGGCCGCTACTCTTCGAACCGACCAACCACCGTCTAATTTTTCCAAAATTTGAGCTTTTTCGAATTCGTTCAGTTGGGCCATTTCTAAATAGCGTATGACAACAACAAAACCTGACAGTGACATTTCTTCTCAATTTAAAATATTTAAAAGGTTACTGAGTTGCGAGGCCCATAATGAACTATATAAAATCGGCGTACGCATTTTATGTGGCCGGAAGTGTACGTACAGGGATGATACAATGCTCTTTAAATAATGAGCTCTCAGTTCAAGCTTTTTTTAACGCGTTTTAAATTTCTTTTTCTGGCAGCTACCGACTAAAGGTAATTCCGTGCGCTCTCTGGCGCTCATTCTTTTATTTACCAATGTTAATTAAGTCCCACTTTAAGTATTTAAGAGAACAAGAACGGGGCTTTAACTGTATTAAAGTTGAAAAGGAGAACGGAATTCATCACATTCATAATTACTTTAGGTGCGCCGAGTAGCCCTATGGGCACGAGATAGAGCTGCTCTCCCGCTATAGAACACTGATCTGCAAAAATATGTTTCTTTAATACTTTCATCAAAAACATGATTTTAGTAACTGTCTGCAGATAACTAAAGCATGGCTTTTTTGGTTACCGACTCAAAAAAACTTTTTTTTTTGATCACAGTTGCAAAAAAAGATTTCTGTCCGTTTTTTACCCAAAGTTAAAGAGAAATAGCGTAAAATAGTAATATTGAAAAAATCTAATTTTTCTTCCCTAATTCTTAGCTATTTCCGCCAGTTTTCCACAAGTATTTACGAAAAAATCATTTAAAAATATCGTCAAAATATCAAATTGCCAAAGATTAAAATGTCGCAACAATGAACGTCACCGAGTAAAAAGACACATCTCTATGGAAACGATTGTTATTTCATTTACCAGCCGCCTTGATTTATAGTGTAAAGATGGTGTGTTGCGAGAAGTTCTCTTCGTTCGAGATTTTTAAAAGTATTTTCCTGTTTTTCTTGGATTTTTTAATAAAGGTATTAAAAACAATAGTGTTAGCAACTCGCGGTTAAACTGTGCTTTTCTTTACTCGCGTTTTAAAATACCTTGCTGCGCTCGTTATTTAAACCGACGCTTCTAAAAAAGAACTATTTTAGCCACTAGTTGTTAAAACCACTATTTATACCTTCATAAAAAAACGTGTTTTTAACAAAAATGTGTAAATAAAATAGAGACATTATGTTTACCTCAGTTTTTTTATGAACATAGTATAATATGTACAGGGGTCATAAGATTTTCCTTAGGGATAGGATTTCAATAAATCAAACAGAAATGGCATAGAAAGTTCTGCGCGCACAAAAGAAACAGGTATATTGAGCAATGGTGCCAGTTTGTTATTATCTCCGGACTGCTTTCATGAGAAAAAATTGTCGCCACTCTTTCATTGTGAGCATAAATCATAGTTGCAATAATAACCGTTGACAAGATGTCTGCAAATTCCGCTAGATGGCGGCCACACCATGAGATGATCGAGGAAAAAATTAGATGTTTTCAGGTCCAAACCACAGCTTTTTCTTGCTTAAAGGAGGCGGCAGGGTCCATTATTTACGATACTGAGCGATAAACTCGTGATGTTGTTAACATTGGAAAGAAATTTAATTAAAAGCCAAGATATTGTGTTCTACTAGTGACATCTATCCGGAAACGGCCAAACCATGCAGCTAGCACTAGCAGCCAAAGAAATCAATAAACGGCGCTGTTTTTCCTGCAGATCTTTTTGCTTGCGATATTATTGATTTTAAATAAAGCTACACTACATTTCATATTTTCGAGGTGTTTTATGACATGATCTCGAAACATGTAGCGAACCAATTCTTCAAAACTAGCGGGAGGGTAAAAGCGAAAAATAAGGGGCTGCCAATATTTGTAATACCCAAAAAGGGGTGAAAAGATTTATTTTGCTCTGTTTCTTTACAAAAAACGTTTTTTTTGACGAAATCTTGGTTTCGAGTGAGAAGATAAAGGGCGCCGCAGTCAAAAATTTTTCAATTAAATTAGCCGAACGCAAAAATGTTAGAAAAACAAAGCACGAAATAAAAATGGCGCCGCTTACAATTTTTTCTCAAAAATTACGTAATTTCGGGAACGCAAAGAAATAGGTCTAAAGAGTATAATTTTTAAGAAAAAAATATCAATTTTCTCGCCCTCCTCCACTGGGACTACAGGGTTGGACGTTCGAAGGCGTCAACCCGTCTTATTTGCTTGATAAAGTTTCTACGGAAATATCTCAGTCGATTTCTCCGGTCGTGTATGAACGCTTTAGGTTAGGCATTTGCATGTATCTCAGTCCCCAGCCTGTAAACAGTGCGTAAGGATAATGGTTACAGAATGAAAAGCCGAAAAATATTTTCTTTCATCAGTTTGGTATTAAAGTCGAGCAAAAACAATTTTTATTCCAGTCCTAAAGGTATGAAAATGGAAAACATTAGAAAACAACAACCTGGAATGGATTTACTACGTGTAAGATGTAGTGACAACATCGCCCCATGCCCATCCTTTTCTGCCTAATGTGCTTTTCCGTTTGTCTGCGTCTTATACACGGCTGCTTGGCCCCCTAAGGATTTGCTTAGGAACCCTCTATAACACCTTACTTGTATTCAAGGCGCTTATACTCACAGATGAGCCCAACATTTGACTGAGCCATATTGAAATATCACCTAGGTACTATAAACGCTATTTAGTCCACCATACCAATATGGTATGGGGGAATATTAATATCGTGAAAAATTGTTACTAAGGTTCCAAAACACCTTAATCGACGAAAAAAAAAGTTGCCTGTCGGTGTGTCGGTGTGGTGGCTGTCTGTATGCACGATAACTCAAGAACGCTTTAATCGATTTTAGCGAAATTTAATACAGATATCCTCTATCGGCTGACCATGAACTGATTAATTTTTAGGTAGGTGGGTTTTGGGTTGAAGGGGGGAAAAAGGGGATAAAATATTTTAAAAAAGCAAGTAGCGATATACGGTTTTCAGATTTAAGTTTCCATGAATATGAACTACAAATTTCATTATAAAGTCCAAATTCTTAGGAGCTTCAGTTTCAGAGTTATTTGAAAAAACGTTAAAATATATTAAAAAAATGAAAACTTTATAAGTAAAGCAGCTATTGATATGCGGTTTTAGATTTTGGTTTTCGAATATATTAGACAAAAATTTTGTTATAAGTTTCCAATCTTTCATGGCTACAGTTTTCGAGATATTTTCATTCACTTAAAATAATTGATTTTATGGTGAACTATCCGTGCTTTCTGGCACCAATTTTTAGTAATTTTATCAAAAATGAGTCACTAAGATTCTGAAACACCTTAATCGACGAAGAAAAAAAGTTTTCTGTCGGTCTGTTGTCTGCCTGTATACACGATAACTCCAGAACGCCTTAATCGATTTTAATGAAATTTGGTACAAAAATCCTCTATCGTCTGACCATGAACTGAGTAACTTTTGGGTAGGGTGGTGGAGCGTTGAAGGAGAGAAAAGGGGGATAAAATATTTAAAATAAGTTTGGAACAAAATCAAGTAGCGATATACGGTTTTTAGATTTAAGTTTCCATGATGAGCTTTAGTTTCCAGATTATTTGAAAAAACGTTAAAATATATAAAAAAAATAATAACTTTAGAAGTAAAGCAGCTATTGATATGAATATTACCCAAAAATTTTCTTATAAGGTTCAAATCTTTCAAAGCTACAGTTTTCGAGATATTTTTATTTCCTTTCAAAATAAAATAATTAATTGTATGGTAGACTATCCATGCTATCTAGCACCAATTTTTATTAACAAAATGGTAGCGTTATTTAAGTTTTCTTTATTTTGGTTTGTTTTGCTTAGATTTGTGTATAAAAATTGCAAAAATTTATTAAGCAGTGCATGCCGGAAAGTGCCTTTTTAGACAACGAGACCATTTTAATTAAATATGAATTTAAATTGTAAAAAATATGATAGAAAAATGTTCCATTTTTCGCAAAAAACTATTAAAAGCAAAGAAAAACACTCAACTATAAAAAAAAACCGGATCTAATATCATACGATAAAATTTCAATCGGTACCTACATGACTTCACAACGACATATTGTAAATGTTGGGCTCACCTTTGAGTATAGGCGCCTTGATTTTTATTCACATATTCACAAATCTTCACAATTTTAATTTAATAAATAATTAATAATTTTTAGGTAAACATCTGTTCATAAAAAAGGGGACACGTATTTGACATATGGGTTCGTAATGCCCCCGTTCTTTTTTAATACAAGTGCACATGTTATGGTACATAATATATATATATCCCTCATTTTTTCGGTCGAAATATCGGATAAATAATTGCAAAATGTTACAGAAACTACAATAGAAAATATCTTTAAAAAATTTGAAAGTGCTTCAAAGTTTAAAGATTGGAATAGCATACCTTTTGTCCAGACTATAAGTTTTTGTTTAATTGGGATCCCTTTAAATCAAACCACCTAGGTTACATTCAAAATCAAAAGATTTCCCTTACCTTCAAAAGATTATTTATTCAACTACACTTAACAAACAACACAAAAATTAAGTTTTACGTAAATAAGTTATCATATTCCCGAAATCCTCAGGAAATCTGTTCGATATGTAACTTATTAACTAATGAAACGTTAAGTCATTTCTTATTTGAGAGCCCCTTATATTTGCCATGTCGTATTCAGTTTTTAAATGGTATTACCACGTGCGAGAAAATTTTAAACGATTTTAAAAATTTACCAACTTACTAAATTCTTAATTACATACAAGAAGCCTTAAAGTTAAGAAGCTTTATTATAAGCGATTAAAACCAAATAAATTTTTCACTTTAAAACAAATTATGCTATCTAAAAAATTATATTACCAGCGATACCCTGTTTTTAGTTTATTGTCGATTGTTATCAGGGAAAAGAAAAGGCTTATTTTGATATAAAACACCAGCTGCAATATTTTTTCTTTCTTTTTAATCTTAAGATATTTTTATATTGCAATGTCATGTTAAGTAAAATTAAAAAGATTATTTTTTTTGTAAACAAACAAATGTTTTAATTCAAGAAAAGGTAGGTTATAGTTAGTATTTCTATTTATGTTAGCTTTAATGTATTTTGTCTCTTTGTTTGATTATTAGGTTTTCTTTTATACTCTTTTTTGTACATTTCTTAAATTTGTTAACCTTTTAATTCCGTTGTATTTCTCTTTTCTCTTGTTTTTTTATGTACTCTGATACGTAGAAACAATAAAGTTTTTGATTTTTATTTGATTTGATAAATAATAATAATTATTTTAATTTTACAATATAAATTGGGAATAAAACCTACACCATGTGACAAACTCGCACTTCTATGGGGTCACCTATATAATTGTGTACTACGCTGCCTCATTCATTATTTGTCATCGGAGTTGCCGCGTTAGTAGAATCGAGCTGGTAAACGTAAAGTGAATAAAGCATGTGTGAGGTGCAGCATGCTTGGTATTGCCTGATGCAGCGTTGCCAATGGAGAGAACAATTGTTTTCCGTAAATCTAACGACTGATCGCGTTTCAAAGCGATTTATGGACTTTGGTTTTTAACCACTAAATAAAACTACACACGGATGCAAAAAAACTTGGCTATCCGTATTTAATCCAAATTTCAAGAAACATAGTTAAAATGGTAATATTAATAAAATCTATTGATCCTTACCTAAAATTAAGCAATTTCCCATAAACAAAAGTAGTATTAATAAAAAAATCGAAAAAATATCAAACTAACATAAACTAAAATTGCCAACAATTTAAGGTCACCGACTACAAAGAAATGCGATTTTATAAAACCATGGTTGTGTCATCTAAACTGTACTTTATTTACTCGCGTTTTTAAATCACTTATTACCCGCTATTTGCAAAAACTAGCCATTGTTTTGTAATTTTCGGACAGTGACTAAAATCATATTTTTGATGAAGAAGCCATCCCAGGTTTGCTATTTATTTCAGTGTTTTATAGTAGCCCTTTGGGCACGACAGCGTCACTGCTACCAAATGTAGATATAGCAAGAGCAGGGGGGATGAGAGATCTTAAGGGTGCAGTTTGACAGGGGTGGCCTCAGGGATGGCAGGGTGAGTGTGAGATATACGAAAAAGGGTGGAGTGGGGATCGCAAATGTAATTTTTTAAATGAAAAATGTTTTTTGAGATAAGGTTATCCATTAGGATAATTCTATAGAATTAATCTTTAATTTGGGAATAATAAGACTTAGTGCATTGTTCTCTTATTCCTTGTGTGCATTTTCTTCTGATATAATCCATAGTTGATTAAAGTTTTTATCGCTAAAAGTCCAACAAAGAGTTTTAACATTCGTGATTTTTACACAGATTTGAAAAACTTTGTCAGAGCCGGCCATCTCTTAAAGGGGCCCACACTAAGTGAAACTTGTTGCGATGCAAGGAATCGACCCCGGGAGTGAGTAGAGTAATTCATTAATTTGGCATCAGTTGCGGCGTAGGCAAGGAAGTGGTCTTAGAGGCTTAAGTCCCCCCTCCAGAGCCTCAGAATATCGATCCCTAAAAATCACGAGTAAAATGGTATTCAGTTACTGACAATCCCCAGAAACAATTTCTGTGTATGCCACTGCTTATAGAAACTGAGTTTTTATAAAGCACTCATTTCCACAATAAAGTTAATTAAGGACAAGTACTATAGTGGTATACATATTTTTAGGCACTTTCCCGCCATGAAGTTACTGAAACAAATCCTCACATTTTTAATGTGAATCCCACCTCACCCTCTTTTAAACACTTTATGACGCGCACAAACATTATGCATGTCGACATTATTTTGATAGAATCGCGCACAAGAAAAAGCTATGCCCGAACGTAGGTTTCGAATAGCCCGGATAACCAACAAGAGCGCCGTCTCATAACAGATGGGTAAAGATGCCTAAAATATGTAGTAGTCATGCAGACATGTCAAAAAAAGGGCCGACTTTATTAAAGTCAGCCTATAATGTCCGATAAATCCCTATAATAGGGACTTATTGGACATTATAGGCTGACTTTAATAAAGTCGGCGTTACTATTTTTGACAGTTCCGCACAAAGGTAAACAATTACTACATATTTTTAGGCACTTACACATCTGTTATGGGACTGCGCGGCGCGGTGGTCTTCTTGGTTGCTGGGGCAATCGAAAACCTAGCTTTTTTGATCGCGGCTCTGTAAAAATAATGTTGACTTAAAGTAATGTTTGTGCCTATCTTTAATAAAGGACGACTTTAACTTTAATTTGTCAACTTCATGGATGGCACAATATAAGCATGTTTAGATGACATGTTTATATAACAAAAATGTCAGAATCCTTTTAACGTTCATGTGAAACTGTTAAAAATAGTGCAGAGTGAGGCTATGCCGACTTTGGGTACCGATAAGTCCCCATTAAAGGTAGGGACAAATATTATACTCAAAAAAACTCTGTGGGTCTATTCTTGAATCTCCCAGGGGGCTTATTCTTGAATTTCGTAGGAAAGATCACACGGGAACGCTCCTCTACCTGATATCGACCAAAAAATAGGTTTTGAAGCGATAACGAGTTATCCGAAACTTATCCGATCACCACCGAACCTCACCCGATTGCCGTGTATCGAAGGAACTTTCCCACACTTTCACCTGCCCCCGGACGGATACAATTTTTGAGTCGAATTAAACTAAAATTGTAAAAATCAACGGCATAATTTTTAATCAATTTTAAAGAAAATTGCCCAAAAAAATGCATTTGTTGATTTAAAAAACTAAAATTGTAAATATATCAATGGTTTCAAAGCGCAGCAGGCGAAAATTTTTAAGAAAATGACACCTCAAATGCCATTTTTAACACAAAATTAAACTAATATCGTAAATATTAAAGGTCTTATAGCGCCACAATTTATGCCCTACATTTGATTTTCTAAATGCTTTTATAAAAAATTTAAAGCCAGGGTAGGGGGAGTTAACTACCCCCTATCCCCCTAAAATCCGTGTTTAAGTAACTACGTAAAAGTTTTCTTTCTTTATCAATCAACTATTTTTGTGGCTTCTATGTGTACCTATTTTAAGTTTTAATATTGTATTTAGTTAAGTACAAGTTTCTTTTTATCCATATTTTATATTTTAACCTCTACAAATAATATTTAAAGTTACACATAATAATTATTGAGTAAGGCTCTTAGCCATGATATTTTATTATTTTATATAAAAACTTCCATTTTTTAATGTTTTTTAACCCTTGAAACTAAAGTTGGATTGTTTGTATCTTTCAGATGCGCTGATGATGTTTTTAAATAAATCAAAACGTTCGAAAATTAAAAAAAAGCTCTTCTTGTTTTTTAATTGACCCCTTCCCAACCAAATCAACGTTTTGCCATAAAAAAAATTACGTATAATTTTTTCAGTTATAAAAAACATAGATAACAAACAAGCCACAAAAAAAAACCTAATAGCTAAATACTTTTTTTTGAGGTCTAAAAAGTTTTTTAAGTTGAAACACCTTTTATATTGCATATCTCAATAATAAGATGCCTATCTCAAAAAAAATTCTTTCCGGATTTTTTGGGCAAACCGGTCAACGACTCGCGGCAACGCTAAGCCCGTCATTTTTTAAGTACTTATGTTTTCAATCTTCTGAGACATAAGAAGTTTCTTTTTGACAAAGCATTACTATCAACGGAAAATATCGCCACACTTGTGCATTGCCTCGAAAACGTTATCAGGTATGTTTTGATTTAAGGTTTTGCCTACTTCTGACCAATATTTTGACCAAGAATTTGTTTTCTGGATTAATCAAACAGTTTATAGTATTTAGAAACGACTTTAGTTAATTTTGCCTTGGTTTTGACTTCACGTTGTATAAACACGGATCACCTGTTCGGTACTCTGTGGTTTAAAACTTGGTATGAATATATTCAGGTCACAAATACTTTTTTATATCCGAAATGATGTTCTCTAAAACTTGTTTTAAAATAGAAACTGTATAGTACTGTTCTGTATTTTCAATGGTTTTTGCGGTAAGTAGGTCATGCGTTTCTTTATTCTTGGTGAGACGAATTGAAGTTCAAACTGTCCCAAAATATTTTCTACAATTTCTCGTTTTTTTTCCAAATACTTCAAAATTACCACCAGCATCTTTGTTACCTGGGACCGCCACTGATACATAATTTTACTTACTTTTATAATATTCTCTCTTCTCCAAAAGAAAATAAACAATCACAATTTGGCATCATATTCATACAACCCCACGATGAAAATCTCATTCCTCTGCCTGGCATTTTGGTTAATAGTGTGCCCCATTTTTCTATTCCATGATAGACTATCATAATGTACCCGCAAACAAAATTGGAATTTTTATGTAGAATATTTATATAAAAATGGGCTTTTTTAAGAGTGATCCAATAGGCTTGTCGTGAGCTCTGTTTTAGTCGAGTGTAGATAAATATTTGACAATCACGCATTTCATTTTTTACTCGAGGTTTAATATTGTGAAGAAATAGTAGAACAGAGAAAAATAACACTGTCCAACAAAATTTTTTTTTTGTTTCCTTCAACTTATGAGTTAATTCCTACCAATTTTGGGCTGCGAAAAACGAATATGACAAAGAAAATTTTTTATTAGCTCCAGTTTCTGTGATACAAAATAATGAGTCTTTCGTTTAATAATTATTAGAGGTAAGGTAAGATTATGAGGTAACGAAAAATATTAATTATGTATGCTAAAAATATTAAAAGGTCTATTTTTAATGACAGTTGCACACTATAAATGACAAAAGAACACTCACCGGTGGTTGAATATATGAAGAATTAATTGGGGGCTTCATGAGATCGCTGTCTTTTGGCTTTCCTCTTGTAAGTAATTTCTGAAGCATCCCTATACATAAACCATCAGTAATCCGCGAGCATTGCTTCATTCCAGTGACCCTCATATTTCCGTTCCATGAGAGAAATATCCTGATGGAATCTTTCCCCATGCTCGTCACTGACAGCTCCACAACTGGGTGAGAAAATTAAGATGGGAGTGGAGAAAATGTATTTTTAGTGACATATTACATTTTTACTTTTACCAATTGAGTGTAATTTTCCTTTCTTCTGTTCCCTAAAAATCCATGCATCCCCTTAACAGTTTCCCAAGCTTCCTTTTCTTTTCCTTTCAGAACTAGGTCGAAAGCAGAATCCTTTACGAGTTCACGTATTTGTGGCCCAACGAAGATGCTTTCCTTGACTTTTGCATCACTTAGTTTGGGAAATTTTTCTCTCAAATATTTAAAAGTCTGACCATCTTGGTTTAAGCCTTTGACAAAATTCTTCATTAAACCGAGCTTGATATATAGGTGTGGAAGAAGAACTTTTGATTCACGAGAGGCTCAGCAACGACATTTTTCTCACTAGGTTTAAGATTCCTTGCAGGCCAATCTACTTGGATCTAGTGTGATTTCCTATCTCTACTATCCCACATACATAAAAAGCAACAGTATTTAGTGTACCCTAATTGCATTCCTAATAGTATAGCAATGACTTTTAGGTCCACTTATGTTCAGCATATTTGATTGAGTTGAGGAGGGTTGCCATATTTGCATAAGTCTCCTTCATATGAACTGCGTAACCAACAGGAACAGAAGGAAGGCGATTGCCATTATGAAGCAATACAGCTTTTAAACTAAGCTTGGAAGAGTCTATGAATAGCCCCCATTCAGTTGAATTATGCTCCATTTTCAAACTTTTCATCAGACCATTAATGTCACAGCAAAAAACAAGATTATTCTCATTCTTAAAAAAAGGTAACAGATTCCGCTGACGCTGTCTGTACTTAGAAACTCTGATATTTGGTTGAAGAAGATTCCATTGCTGTAACCTTTATCCTAGAAGTTCTGACTTCTCCTGTGACAAGTCAAGATTTCGAATGAGATCATTTAAGTCAGACTGGCTCAATCTGTGTGGCTGATCATCTTTTTCTTCAAAATCAAAGTCGTGTGATAATGAAGACATGTTTAATTCCTCATCTTCCACATTGTCTTCACTCTCTACTTTCAACTCATAGTTTTGAGGTGGCGTAGGAATTGGTAAACTGTCCAAATGTGGTATAAGTCGAATAGCAGATGGGAGATTCGGATATTGAACTATTCCTCTTTTTTTCATTGACAATCCTGCATTGATAGGCAGAGTCAAGCAAAAATAGCAGTCATGTATGTGGTTTGTAGGCTCCCGCCAAACCATGGGCACCCCAAAAGCCATCGATCGTTTTTTATTTTTATGCCATTCTCGTAATAGATTTACAACATATATGTGGAGTCCATGACTTATCCTGGTGTCCTACCTTCATTCCAAAATAATGTTGGTAGGCGTCAAATTGCATTGATTGAAGAAAACGTTATTTCTCCACAAATATAACAAAAATTGTTAACTGAATTTACACATTTACGAGGCATGTTAATAGAATAAATTTTACTTTAAAAACACTCCAAAACAACAAATTTTGCACTAACAAATCAGAAATATTGTATGTAAAATGTAAACCTTAGATTTATAGCATAAACAATATAGTCAGTTTGCGATGATATATTGTGTCTCCGTGTATCTAGTTTTATAACAATACCATACACACTACATTAACTGTGCGTTCGATTAGAAATATGGAACTGAACTGTAAGATATTGGTCGCCCTGAATAACAAGACGCGCAAATACGCAATTATTTTGGAAAGGAGGGAGTCCCCGCTTATATATATCGAGAATAGTAGGGTTTTATTGCAAATATCGAAGACTAAATTAAAATTATCGATAGTTCTGTAGTTTTATCTCTATCGATATTATCGATAGTAAATTTCGATGGTGGCGTACCACTATTTTTAACTCCTCACCCTATCCAGTTCTCTGTCCTTTCTATTATTTTCTCTTTCGATGCTTTTAGAGGACATAAAATTTAAAATATCACCTTATCTCCCAAACTAGAACTAATTTCTAATTTTTATGGTAATTTTTGAATTCAGTGGATGAAAGTCCTTAAGAATTAGCTATTTTTGAGCCCGAAACATTTTCATTGTTGGACAGTGTAATTTATAAACTCAAAAACACAATAGGGTAAAACATTTTCCAAGGTCCAGGGTGGGAATAATGTCCGATGTAAAGTTTGTTGTTTGACAGTGAAAAAAAAAAGTCGCGACAAGGTTTTCAAAGTCACTTTCGATGAAGGTATTAGGTTATGAAAAAGTCACTTCAATTCCATTGGGGTATACGATTTTTGACAGTTATCGTTTTACCAGAGATGGGCAACTCATATTTTCCTCTCTTTCTAGTTTGTTTCATACTTGCATGTAAAACGGTTTTTGTGAAATGGACTGATGTATTGTTGTCTCTTTTTATAATTTCCCCAGACAGTTTTTGAAAGATTCATTTTTCTTGGTTAGTAAACTATCTCAAGCTTTGACAAAAAAAAAACAAAAACAAATAGTGAATAAACACGATGCGGTTTTGAAATATTAGACACTTAAACTAAACATTCCAACGCATCGCTATCGGCATACCTAACGCGTTCGAAGCAAAGCCAAAATAAACAACATTTTTGACTTGCTCATGCCATGTTTCGAACGATGCCCGCTTTTTTGACGGGTGCGATAACAGAACAGCTGATTTCACTCATTGCGTACGGCCCGACTACGTAGGGATGAACGTAACGTTACGGGCCCACGAACGTACGCAACGATAAAAAGGGCGCATCGTTCGAAACATTGCAAAGACAAGTCAAAAATGTAGTGTATTTTGACTTCTTTTCGAACGCCTTAGGTATACCGATTCCGATGCGTTGAAATATTTACTTTAAGTGTCTATTTACTTTAAGTGTATATTAGACATTCAAAGTAAATATTTCAACACATCGGTATCGGTATACCCAGTGGCGACCCCCCCTTTGCTCCAGAAAAAAATAGACAACGAAGATGCTGGTGTTAACCCTAAAGTCTTTGGACACACCAAGAACAAACAAACACATGACGTACTTACCACGAAAACCACGATATTGGAGATACAAAATAGTATTATAGAGTTTCTATTTATAAACAAGTTTTAGACAAAATCATTTCGAAAAACAGGAGTTTTTTATACTTAGTCCAATTTTCGTTAGATTTAAAGTGCACGCAACCACTACCCATTCGTTTTTAAAATCATTTCTGACATAAAATCAAGGTTTAATAACGAGACAAATATTTTTGACCTGAACATATTCATAAGTTTTATACAACGTGAAGCCAAAATCAAGGCAAAATTAACTATGATGTCGTTTCCAAATACTATAAACTGTTTGATTAATCCAGAACACAAATTCTTGAACTTTTATTGGTAGAAGTCAGTATTTGGAAACACTATTGGTCAGAAGTAGGCAAAAGCTTAAATATTCAAACCATATCTGATAACGTTTTCAAGGCAACAAACAAGTGTGGCGATATTTTTCCGTTGATAAAAACATTCTTGGATTTTTCCAGTAAGTAAGGGTTCGTCAGAAAAAAGCTTCTCCTGCCTCCAGAAGATTGAAAACATAAGTACTTCTTAAAAACACTATGACGGAAATTCGTCTGACGGGCTTAGTTGCTGCATATCAACAGACATATTGAAATTGACATTGAGCGAGAGAGAGTTTTGCCCAAAAAATCTTATATTTGAGATACGCAATATAAAAGGTAATGTTTCAATTTAAAAAGCTTTTTAGACCTTTTTAGACAAAGAATAACCAAACTCATGACTTACTTACCGCGAAAACCACGATATTGGAAATACAGAAAAGTATTTCAGAGTTTCGATACCAAAAGTATATATCTATTAGGTTTTGTTTGTGGTTTGTTTGTTATCTACGTTCTTTATAACTGAAAAAATTATACGTAGTTACTCAAGCGCGGATTCCAGTGTAGTAGGGGGGTAATTACCCCCACTCTCACCCTGGATTTAAATTTTTTACGAAAACATTTACGAAGTCAAAAGTATGGCATAAATTGCGGCGCTATAACACCTTTGATATTTACGGTATTATTTTAATGTTGTGTCAAAAATGACATTTTTGATTGATATATTTGCAATTTTAATTTAATTTTAAATCAAAAAATGCATTTTTTAGTCCAATTTTCGCCTGCGGCCCTATGATGCCGTTACTCAAAAAAAAATTTCGGCGCATTGATGAGCCCCCCCCCCCTAAATTTGAGGCTAAATTCGCGTTTGTAGTTAATAAGTTTTGTTTGCACATATTGATATATTCCTCATAAAAGCTATGCTTTTATTCTAGTTTTTTTTTTCGTATCGAAACCGCCCCCCGCCTTTTCAAATGGCTGGGAACGCCACTGGTATACCCAACACGTTCAAAAGAAAGTCAAAAGATACTACATTTTTGACTTGTTTAGGCCATGTTTCGAACGAGGCCTGCTTTCATAGTGAAGGCGATGACAGAAAAACTAACAGCAATCGATGCGTGCGTTGGGATGGACGTCACGATACGTTAATCACTTCGTACGCATCGATTGCTGTTAGCTTTTGTGTCATCGCCGTCACTATGAAAGCATCCTCGTTCGAAACATGACACAAACAATTCAAAAATGTAGTGTCTTTTGACTTTCTTTTGAACGTGTTAGGTATACCGATGCGTTGAAATATTTACTTTAAATGTCTACTATCTCATGAAAATCATACGTTCCCGATCACATGGTCCGAAGACGGGAAATAGAGTCGAATCTACAGACGCCTGCGCAATAAGGAGGTTTTTTTCTGGAAGTTTATTATTTCCTCAAGTGCTTTTCGACCGTTCGCACGGTTTTTCGGTGTATGTGATCGGTGAACGATGGTTAAAGAATATTACAACTATAATCCTTGTGCGCATTCATATGCGCTCACAGGTCACGAATTCGGCCCCTGGACGTGTTATCTATGCCACATTCTCTCTTTCTTGATTTAAAAATTGTGCAAAGTATCCCCGGTGTTATGCAAAGGAATAAATAGGCGTTTTGCCTCCGACCTAAATCCATCAGTGTTTTCTGTCTTTGTATACTCTCAATTTGAGCGTGACAAAAACTGTAAAACTTTTCTTTATTGTTACGGACTTAATCAACTTAAACAGTGTTTTTTCTTTTGTCGCCTTCTCTCCGGACTTAATTTCATTACTTTTGAGAAAATAAAGAGCGCGAAAATAAAGCTGTGTAGCTATGAAGCTTTGTAGGTTTATTGTAAAACCAGTTCTTTTCATTGTTTCTTACTTGTTTTTAACGTAATGCAATTTTCTAATGAGCGTTAAGAATTAACAAAAGCGAGAATATTCTTTTTTAGCGTAATTTGAAGGAAATAAGAGACATAAAGCAACATCATAAATTTCAACACCAACCTCTATACGTATACGTATCGGAAGAAGATAAATGACCTGTCAACAGAAGGTATAAAGCATATCCCAAATGCATACGTAACGTGTACCGGGTGTGAGTAACCAATTAGAATACTTTGGAAACTATGCAATGGAAACTTTTCCAACTTTCTATTCTAACAAGTAAACTATCTTTATGAAATACTTTTATATTTGCAGTATTGCCATTTGCGGGAAGACTTGGCAACAACTTTGTTATTTTAAATTGAACACCCTGTACATTTTTGCATTTTTGTATTCTACAAAATATTTTAGGTAAATTTTTTGTATAATGTCCTATAACTATGTTCAACTGTTTTTAAAATATTGACAGGTGAAAATTGTCATTTTTAACTTTGACAGCCCGTAACATCGAAACGGTTAAGGATAGAGCAAAACGGTTTTTACATTCCTGTCCTGGTTTTTCACAAGCTATCGTTTTATATCTAAACCCCAAGGGGAGGTAATTGGGGTAATTACCCTCCCCCCCCAAGATCCCAAATATTGGATTAAAAATCACTTCGCCAAATACGCAAATTAAAAATGCCCACCTAAAACTTTTACAGAGAGATTTACTAAGATCTAAAATAGTACCCCCACCCCACAGGTCTAAATATTTACACCTGTGGGGGATACTAAATTTTAAAACCAATTTTCAAAAAACACTTACCCATACAGAAGAGACATAAAGTTATTGATTATTTTGTATTGTTATTGCAAAATACCACTGAAAAACTGCTTTTTTTCTCAAAATACACCATATTTTATAAGAAAATCCCCTAAAACTATTTTTTTTTTGACAGGTTTCAAAATGGCAAATGGTGAATACGCCAGAAATTTGGCACATAATATCTTCATCATTTGTGTTTGAGGTTATAAAGTTGGTAATTTTTAGACCACCTCAGGGGGGTGATTTAAATTTATAGCCCCCGGAAAGGATTGTTTTGTGGCATTTGGTAATAAATTCGTTTATAATTTCCCTAAGTAACCATTCTTAAAAGGATGAATTTACCTTATTTAATAGACCAAGTTGTTCAATAGAGACCTTTCGCACCTATAATTTTGATGCCTTTTTACTTTATCGGTTATTTCGGGCATGCGCAATTACAAGGTAATAACAGAATCCCTTACTAACCGATAAAGTTTGACGTTACCTGCAGGAGAATACCGTATCCCTTATAATTGACATGGTTGCCTAAAGTAAAACGTTAAGTAGAAAAACAAAAAATTTAAATTGATTTTTGAATGTGAATGTGTTCAGTATTCTTTTTAATTGTAAAGAAAATTGTCAATTTTTGTTTAATCATTTTCTTTGGCTCGAATTTCGTAAGAAATGTAAAACATTGATTTGCATTGGCAACTATGACAAGTGATTCCGATCTGTTTATCATAACCTCCCTTTTCTCTGTTGTGTTTTTGAGTTTTTAAAGATTAATAATAATTAAAATTCACCGTAAAAAAAAACAAGAATAAGATACTCTAAATGAAAAATATTAATGAACAAATTATTTTTGTAAATCTTTATAATAATATATACCGTATAAAGTAGGCCATAAACAAATGAAAGGAGGCGTGCAAAAACTAAAAATGCTGTCTTAAAAATAACGTGACGTTAGCTACGTCACAACGCGTTATTAAGCGATAAAGTCATCTAACCGGGATTTTTTATAAGAGGTGCAAAAGGTCTCTATTACCTAATAAAACACCTCCTATTTTGTCCAGAAAAACGCCAAATTTTGAACCCGTTTCCAGCACAAAAAATATATTTATGAGGGCACTACGAGGCAAAACAAACATAAGTGAAGGTCACTAATTATGCACGAAAAATATATTAAACATATAAATATATATATAAATCGTTGCGTGACATCAAGTATTAATTGGAAAAATTAATTATCCAGGGTAAGTTTTAATTAGAGTGACATATAACCCCAATTTTAATTTGTTCTACAGAGTGTTCACTATTTAAAACCCGGGTAGGTTTAAATTTTTTAATTTTCTTTTCTTCTAAATTCAAACTTTCTTATTAAATCCAACAAAATATTGTGTTAAGATGATTGTTCAATAAAAAAAATTATTGAAATTCTTTTTATAAATCACACTATGGCCAAAACTAAGGTTTCACTTAAACCTAGGACCGTTCTAATATAGACTAAACCTTTTTAGTAAATCCCGCCGTTATATAAGATCTTCTAAAAACTCAAGATTTTTATTTAATAAAGGACAAACAAGATACATTTTTTGCGATTTTTGCAAAAATTTTTGCCTGCGGCATAACTTGTGCTACCCTTTAAAATATCTTGTTGAAACCCATGGCCATTTCTTAAAAAAAACTTCGCCAGCGGCAGCTCAGTGCAACTTCTGCTCCACTTCATATTACTTTTATTTTTATAAAATTTTCATTTGCGGTGTAATTTTTTGCATTATTTTACAATATTGGTCGAAAACTTTTGCCTGCGGTTCATATTTCCCATAATTTGACGTTATTTTAAAAGAATTTGGCTTTTTTTTAATTCTCTCACCTTCTTGATGCCCCTCTACCTAGTTCAAGCCCCTCCAGTGGCTTACATTCTGTTAGATGGCCCAACTATAAAAGCAATACACTTTTTTTTATAAGACGATTGCATTCCAGTTTCACTTTGACTTTTACGGAATGCCAACAATCGCAGCAAAAGTGTTTGTTGTTTTTTAGTTGGACCGGCCAACAAAATGTGATCTTATACTCCGAACAATAAATTACTACCCCCCCCCCAGAGGTCTGGGCTGGATACGCCGCTGACCCTTAACCGTTCCACGTTTTAAAAACAGTTGAACATAGGTATACCTGAAATATTTTTTAGAATCTAAAAATGCAAAAATATACAGGGTGTTCAATTTAAAATAAGAAAATTATTGCCAGGTTTTCCTGCAAATGGCAACACTGAGAGAATTTCATAAATATAGTTTACTTGAACTTATGTAAGAATAGAAAGTTTGAAAAAATTCCATTGTATAGTTTCCAAAATATTCTAATAGGTTACTCACCAAATATTTTGAATGTGACCATAGATCACAAATTGGGACCAAAGAATAGATAAATTGGTTTGGGTAAGTCACAGATCGTGATACAATATGTGTACCAGATCGAAAGTTTTACTTATCGTGTTTGCACATGCACATTTCGATACGGATGCTGATAAGTAATGATTTAAAATGCTGTGTATGTCTCTATTTTGCAGTTTTGATTAGGTTAGTACAATGTTCAGATAATGAGCTAGACAAATATTTTTTACCTTTGAGTAAAATACATAGTTTTTCGCATTTCAGTGATTACTTTAGTTCCTCATTTCAGGGACTAAATTGGTTACTTTAGTCTCTCGTTTCAGGGACTAAAGTAAAAAGCGACATAAAAAAGTGTTACCCAACCATGTAATGTTACCTACATAAATATTACCAACTTGTTGCAACGTTAATGTTTATATTAACTCCACTGCAATGGGCGAAGTTAACCAAAGAATCACTCAGCTCCTTGTTTTGAAATCTTGACGTGCTTGAGATAGCAAAAATCTCTTGAGTAACTTGGCTGTTTTTCTCAAGTTGACTTTTTTTTGTTAAGGCGTCTTTATTGACAACTGTTTCAGAGCATAGACTGCCTTGAGTTTCTTAATTTTTTTCTGTAATATTTTTTGTAAAAAATAATACAAAATTGCGAAAAATCATATATAAACCTTGGAACTACAGTGTCTTTTTATCCCTCGACGAATTGTATCCCTCCTTTCGGTCGGGCTACAAACTTTTCGCCTCAGGATACAAAGTTAAACTTTGGTCCCTTGGTGTATAATATACTCTTTAATCAATTTTATCGTATTGTGTTTTTTTGACACTTTATTTTTTGTTTACGACTTGAACGCAAATCAAACGGAGAATTTATGAAATTTCAAAACATCTGCATTTTTCTTTGTATTTTTACTATCCATTTAAAAAAATTTTAAATCCTAAATCCAATTATTCAAAACCAAAAATCTATTTTATTTGCATTTCTCTTGAAACAGTCGGCAAATTTAAACATCAAAAAGTAATAAAAGAAAAACCCATAAAATTCAATATTGCCCCGAATCCAACAATGAAATCCTGGAAAATAAAAGGACCTGCCACAAGCTCATTGAAATTAAGTATACCAGGTGTAACAAGGGATAGGTACGGCGACTTAGCACCTTTATTCTTAAGAACAGAATTCTGAAATTTTGGAATTTTACAGAACTGGTAAAAGCTCAAAACTGTGTCCTATTGACACATGTCAAACTGCTAAAGTTATTAGGAAAATGAGGTTAACATTTGAGTTTTAAATGAAATATCCTGTATAAGTCATCATATCTGAAGATGTGAAGAGATTCTAAATACGTTTGTGTCATCCATATGTCATGTTGACAAGTTTAAAAAAATACTTTTTTACATTTTAAAGTTTTTGTTCAATATGTTCCGATTGACAGCAATAAAAATACCTACGGCTTAAAAGAATCATTAAAATACAGGATATTAATAGGATAATAATAGCCAAAGGTTTAATTTACGCATTTCTATGTTGCAGCTGCCTTAGAAGCATAATCCTATTGGAAATATTAACACGCCAGGACGAATCCGTATCAGGTAACTTGGATAAGTACCAGTGCGGAACGATGCCTATTTGTGAGTGATTCAAAGTTGGTAATCAAAGTGTATGATGGTGTTTAATGATGTATGGTGGAGGGTGACCAGTGAAACGACTGATGAGCCCACGCTGGTTACCCAGGGCGAAACATCGTTTATTCATTCCTCTTTTCGCTTGGGTCCTTTGTGTGTTCCACCCAAGATCTTTTGATCTTTTGTTTCTTAGTTTCTTTTCGGGTGAAGTAACTGATTTGGAGATTTTTTAACTTCTTTTTTGTTTTAATTGCCTTAGGGGCATAATCCTACTGGAAATATCAACACACCAGGACGAATCCGTATCAGGTAACTTGTATAAGTGCCAGTGCGGAACGATGCCTATTTGTGAGTGATTCAGAGTTGGAAATCAAAGTGTATGATGGTGTTTAATGATGTACGGTGGAGGGTGACCAGTGGAACCACTGATGAGGCCACGCTGGTTACTCAGGGCGAAACATCGTTTATTCATTTCTCTTTTTGCTTTGGTCCTTTGTATGTTCCTTGTGGGATGCTCATCCAAGTTTGAATTTTCGTTATTTCCACCCAAGATCTGTTGATCTTTTTTTTTTGAGTTTCTTTTCGGTTGAATTAACTGATTTGGAGATTTTTTAACTTCGTTTTTGTTTTAATTGCCTTAGGAGCATAATCCTATTGGAAATATTAACACGCCAGGATGAATCTGTTTCAGGTAACTTGTATAAGTACCAGTGCGGAACGATGCCTATTTGTGAGTGATTCAGAGTTGGAAATCAAAGTGTATGATGGTGTTTAATGATGTACGGTGGAGGGTGACCAGTGGAACCACTGATGAGCCCACGCTGGTTACTCAGGGCGAAAGATCGTTTATTCATTTCTCTTTTTGCTTTGGTCCTTTGTATGTTCCTTGTAGGATGCTCATCCAAGTTTGAATTTTCGTTATTTGCACCCAAGATCTTTTGATATTTTGTTTTTAAAATTCAGAGTGTCGATGGTGCATGGAGGACGAGGAATCGTCCTTGCACGTCCTGCTGGAGTGTCCGACGCTGGTCAGTTCAAGAGAGTCGCACCTTGGGAACTATCTGCTGGCCCCAGGCGATTTAAAAAAGTCCAGAAAAATCTGTTCTTTTGCAAAAGAGGCAGGCTTCGAGGGCTAAACTAAGGGCAGTGGGCGTGCAACGGGCCCAGCCTAATGTTTTCAGGAAAAGGAACGTCTTTTAAGGGAAAAACAAAGTTATGATTGTTTTACACTTTGTTTATCGTCTCCTGATGATGCTAACGTTGTATGCGAAGCGCACGTCGAGTGCAAAAAAGTGTAGTTTTGGTTTGTGGAAAATAATCATAACTTTGGTTTAGTACAACCAAAGGTTCCAAATTCCCAACATAGTAGGAAAAACGTAAACAACTTTTTACGAAACACATTATGGTTGATCTTGGTTCAAAACTTTATACCTATGCATCAAAGGCATAATGCATTTGCGCCAAAGGATTCTACTGGTAGTATTGGTTCCCCCCATATTTTAGCTCACATGTAAAAAAAGTTGCTTAACTCGAAAACTATTTAACCGATTTTGATAAAATTTAGTACCTAGGCTGGATTTGTCTCTAGTTGGTCCCACAAGGATGGGGGAAGTTTTAAAAAATTTACATATTTTTGAAAATATGGCTTCTATGGTATGAAATGCTAATGTTGAGTCTAGAATTACACAAAAATGTGATTTTTTTTTATCCAGTGGTGTACAATCAGATGGGGAGGGATCGTCAAAATATTTGTTCTATAATACGGCTTGTATGGTATCAAATGATAGGTAATTCAGTCTAGAGATTAATATATTATATATTGTTGTAGCCAATAGTGGGGGGAAGGTGGGATAAAGTGAGGGGGGATCATTTGTCCAAATAAAATATAAATATATATCAGTTATCAATCGTGTAAGGTTAGTTGCCCATCAATTGACAAAATATTTGAATTTTCCGAAATTATTCTCGTTTTAAATTTTTGCTAAGAAAATTTAGTTCGATGACGTACGGGCAAATAACGGCCTTTTACCGCAGAATCAATCGCCAACCCTTATATATAGACAGGCCAAACAGATATTAATATTTAACCTGGGGTTCCCCAATTTTGTCCGTCCGACGGGGAAGCCTGTTGCTTTGATACGAGGGTCAATATGTTAACCACTTAACTGCCTATATATCGGTGGATAAAGGAGCAAATAAAATGTATCTGATATTATTACGGGGTTACTAGTTAAAAGAACAATATTCTTATCGGTAAACGGGAAAAAAACGGAAAAAAATCTCTCCCGGAATAAAAAAACCCGAAAAAAATAGGTAAAAATCAAAAAATTTTATTTTGGGTTGGGTGGGTATAGTTTGAGTTGGGATGGGTTTGGGTTACTTATAATAATTCTTTCTTGGGGTTTTTTTACAAGCTTTTATTTAACATGCAATGTATCTATGTATATATGTAATGGCGAACTAGATATATTGTTCGGGTGGATATTGGTATACGGGGGCTTTTGGGGATAAGGAATACGAATTTCGATCATGTTTTGATAACCAATTTTAACATCCATATGTATTCAAATTTGATCTGCGTTTATAGTTCCGGTGAAAATACACCCTCCCCTCCCTCTAACGAGGGAAGTGGAGGGGGAAAAAGATTTAGTTTGTTCGATTTCAATCAAAATTGGCATACAGGGGTTTTTAAGGAGGGGGATTATGAATTTTTGATCAGATTTTAAAATTTCCACATGGCTGATTCAAAATGTACGATTAAGGGTAGAAATCTAAAAATTAAGGTTGTGTGTTCAAATTTAGTATGCGTTTATAGTTCAAGCGACAATACAATAATATGATATTATTAGGTACACATTTCCCTCTAACGAGGGAAGTGGAGGGGGGGAAATATTTAGTTTGTTAGATTTAAATCAGAATTGGCATACAGGCGTTTTTTAGGAAGGGGATATGAATTTCGATCAGATTTGAAAATTTCAATATGGCGGACTCGAGATGGACGATTTAGAGTACAAATCTAAAAATTTTAAAATTAATTTTTATTAAAAAAAACTTTTAAAGAATAAGCTTTTATTAAATGCACTCAAATTTTATTTTATTTTATCTTTACGGTGACAAAGTGAGAACTACAAAAGAAGAATTAAATTCTTTTTCTATTCGAATGATAAACATAATGCTTTCATCTGAAGAAGCTGAGAACGGGTGATGAGAACGGGTGAGATTGCCGTGCTTGCCAAGCTTTTGAAAATGTCCTTGGGTTATAGAGTAATACAACTGTTTCTTAGGTAAATCGTCGATGTGACCGATATACGACACCTAAAGTTAAAATTTTTAATTTGTGCCCATCGCTTTTATTATTATTTATAAAGATAAAAAATTATTTTCTACTTTTGAGTGCATTTAATAAAAGCTTATTCTTTAAAAGTTTTTTTTATAAAAATTCGGGAAATGAATTTTGTTTGGTTGTATTTCGGAGGGTTTTTTTCTGCGTTTTTTTTCCGGGATTTTATTCTCCTAGATTCTTCTTTGCAATTAGTCAGTTTATACGGATCCCCTAAAACGGTTAAATTAAAAACGGTTTTCTAAAAGCGCTTGTATGTATATTAACTATTTTAAGGAGTCTTACATGCTTTATCTGAAAACGGATTAAGAAAGCGGATTGGCGTTACGAAAACCGATTTAATGGTGCACATAAACGCTCAAAGCGTTTTTAAGTCAAAGCTCTCGCCATAACTCCAAAAAAACTCTTATAATCCGAACTTTTCTGGGTTCCTTTGATCGGAGATCAAAAACCAAAATTAAACAAAATAAGGAGCAAACAACACCATCAAAAAACACATAAAAAAGTTCATAAATAGAGAGAAAACTCTCTTATAAGCGGACAACTCTCATAACCGGACAATATTTCTAGAACCAAACTATAGATTACTATGTAAAATATCCTCTCATAAGCGGACAGCTCTCATATGCTATGTTTTCATGGGTATTGAGTTCGTTTTCAAAACTCATTGTATCTTTTTCTTTTATATAGCGTGTTCTTTATCAAGACCAAGAACACCCTATATAAAAGAAAAAGATAGAATGAGTTTTGAAAACAAACTCAATACCCATGAAAACATAGCAATAGTGGGATAAAAAAGTCGGAACCGACGATGTCCGCTTATGAGAGCTTTTACTGTATAAGGTAAAGTCGGGATAGATGCAATACTTTTTGAAAAAAATTCGCAGACATTAAATGAACAAAAAAATTGTATATTAAAGTGCATAAGAAGATTCTTCGAGCTTTCTTTTATTAAAATCCTGATCTCTAAAGAAAATAGGAAATCGTTTCCTACTTGAAAAATGTATGTTAAGAAAAAAATTCTATAAATATTATCTTAGTTGCTCATAGTAACCCAGGCTTCAGGCTTCGATGTTGCGCACTCTGAGAGTGTTACTGCAGAACAAAAGTTAATATTTGGTCAAAATTTTCAAATGTAAAATTCCATGGTCCATAATAACAAAAAATATGCTGTAGCCAGGCAATAATTACTACGTTAATACGCACCTAAAAGCGCTTTTAGATAAAGACGGTTTTACATAAAATCGCTTTCTCCAAGGGTTTATACGTCCTTCATTTACGGTGGGATTTTCTAAAAGTGTTTAATCTATTTTAGAATGGTCCTAAGTTTAAGTGAAATTTTTGGTTTTAAGCATTTGAAACCAACCATCCTTGAGTTTTGGACATAATTTGATTTATAAGAAGATTTTTAATAAATTATTTTATTAAATAATTATCTTAACACATTCTTTTATAGGATTTAAGAAGAAAGTTTCAATTTAGAAGAAAAGAAAATTAAAAAATTTAAACCCATGCGGGGTGTAAATAGTAAACACTCTGTAGAACAAATTAAAATTGGGGCTATATGTCACTCTAATTAAAACTTACCCTTGTTAATAATTTTTCCAATTAATACTTGATGTCACACAACGATTTAGATGAGTAATAATAAAATAAGGAGTAGATTAATTTTGTATTTATTTAAAAGTTGTTTTTATTTATGAAATGTATTAAAAAACTTAAATGCAAGTTCTTTTTTACATTTCTGTCACTGTCGAAATGTCAGTTTAAAAATATTAGCGCTGCGTTCAATCACAAACAGCGAGTTCGGATCTTTTACCTCTGCTTGTAGCTTGGCTTGCACCAACCTCTACTGATGAAAGCTACAGCTTTTAAATGAGTGGACTTTGAGTAAGGAAAGTTTTTTTGACTGAGCTTTTAGATAACCTCAATGTTTTACTTTTAGTTTGTAAATAAATTAATATAGTTGTTTTGGGTTTTTTGTTTGGTATATTTTTCGTGCATAATCAGTGACCTTCACTTATGTTCTTTTTGACTCGTAGTTCCCTCATAAATATATTTTTTGTGCTGAAAACGGGTTCAAAATATGGCGTTTTTCTGGACAAAATTGGAGGTGTTTTATTGGGTAATGAACAACTTGGGATATTAAATAAGGTAAACTAATTCTTGTAAAAGCGGTTAGTTAGTGAAATTATAAATGGACTTATTACCAAATGCCACAAAGCAATCCTCTCTGGGGGCTATAAATTTAAACCACCCCCCCTGAGGTGGTCTAAAAAATCACCAACTTTATAATCTCAAAAACAAATAATGAAGCTATTATTTGACAAATTTTTGGCGTATTCACCATACGCCAGTTTAAGACCTGTCAAAAAAATTAGTTTTAGGGCATTTTCTTTTAAAATATGGTGTATTTTGAGAGAAAAAAAGCAGTTTTTCAGTGATATTTTGCAATAACAATATAAAATAATCAATAACTTTGTGTCTTTTCTATATGGGTAAGTGTTTTTTGAAAATTGGTTTTCAAATTTAGTACCCCCCACAGATGTAAATATTTAGACCTGTGGGTACTATTTTAGATCTTAGTAAATCTCACTGCAAATGTTTAAATATGTCAGTTTAAAGAAAAAACAAATAAAACAACTTAATCGTTTGTAAAGTGTTTATAATGATCCTAAAATGGGTTTTTAAGCGATGAACCGCTTTTTTTAATCGCTTTAAAATAAAATCGATTTAGTGGGTGAATCGGTTTTAGTGGTGTTTATACGAAAATATTTTAAGAGACCCGTATGATTTTTGGGTGGATGGTGGATTCACCTTCGTTCACAGGAAAAGATTATTCGCCATGGACTTGAAAAATAATTTGCATGGCTCGAGTAAAGTCCGATGTAGTATACTCACGTGGGTAAATTGCAATTATACGGTGCCGGCCCTACCCTCTCATATAAGAATAATAACGACGATTCAAAGCGAACGCGCCGCGCGCTCTATTTGCAAGCTAACCATACATCAAATAAAATACGTCAGCAACATTTCTCTCTCCCTGTCCCACGCAAAATATCTTCTTATACCAGTACAATTTTCTATTAGATATGTGTATGGCTCATGCGAGTCTAAGGTATGCTATTCTATATATGTTAGTGGCTAGGTCATAGTTTATTTTAGGTTGAGTTTAGGATACTTAGGTGTGGTATAAATTTACTTTTTGAATACAAATGTGTATTACTACTACTGCCGCTATTATAATTGTGTGCACACATTTTTTATCCGACCCCAGATTAGAAGGATCCTGAACCCAAACAGCATTTTCCTGACTTCCGACCTAATCTGACCCATGCGACGTCGTATTTAACTTGAATTTGAGTTCCCTAGTGGAACACACCGCCTTAATTCATGATCCAACGTCCGATTTGACTAAAAATTAGGGTGCAGTTACAAAAAATAATTGAATCAGACGTGGTCAGTAGCCCACCTTAGTCCAGTTCAAATATTAGTGCACGCCTAGTCGTTCGACGGATGTCCTTATGTCTAACATATTTTAAAGAAGTTCCGCCAACTACAAATAACGTCCGGTAGAGTCCCTAATAGATAAAAGTAAAATTAAGGCAAGATACAGACGATGTCCCATCATCAACAGAGACGACGTAGTTTTAGGTGGATTTTCCAACAATGTAGCGACATCCGTTGATGTCCAGAAATAATCATAGGTATATCGCCGACGATATATGCCGTTGGTTTGTACAACGTATTTTTTTGTATTTATAACGTACGTATAATAACGTCCGCTAGATTCCTACTGGTGTCTTCTGGTTGCCGAAGGAAAAATGCCTAACGATGGATGCACATCATTTATGTCGGAATTAGGCCTACCGTCTAGCGTCAAGTGAATAGTTCAAAACAGTAAACAAGGGTTCTTTTAAAGACGCCAAAGAAAAGGTCATTCAGACATACTCACTCATTGCTTTTTGCGATTTTGCCGAAATTTGTTCACTGTTCACTGCTTTTGTATTGCAAGAAATATTTGAAAAAACGGTTAGGATTATTTTGACATGGCTGACATTTTCCGTTTAAGCACAGTTACTGGATTCCGAGCCGTCGTCGGTCGGACGAATTCCACTTAGGTCGACGGGCCATTGGGGCATCGTCGTACCTACATGACATGTACCAAAATGGGACGACGGGTCCAGATTTGTCGGCGGGACGTTGAGCCATCGTCAAGCCTACGTATAAGGTGTATACCATGGCCCGACGTCCAAAATGCATTCGAATAAATCAATTTATCACGGATCGAGTAAAGACCATCTACTAAACTTGGAGATCTGGTCCAAATTGGTTATTTTTTGGGCCTCAGAAGAAATCCGCCATACTTAGGACATAGGTGTCTTCTGCCATTAGACAAACGCAGGTTAAATTTTCCAATTACGTTGATATTGACAATCAAAAGTGGTCAATATTGCAACCAATATGTCTTTAGAATATAGCTTAAACTAAGAAATATCAAATATGTTTGCAAATTAAAAAAGAATATATGTATATTTTTTTATTTTAGTTTTTTTTTCTATAAAATCTAAGAAATTTTGAGGTGCATGTATTTTTCTGAATTATCTTATCAATGTTTATCGATAAACTAATCTTCGTTGGTAATTTTACATCCCCATCGTGCGTTAAAGGCCTGTCTTGTTATCATTATTATAAACTGCTTCTAAAGAATAATATTGCTTATTCTCCATATAGGTAGCTTCTATTCACAAAAAAGGTTTACACGATGGAACTAATAAGATATAAATAGGTATAATGAGATTACCTCTACCTAATCCACCTCGGCTAAAACTATATTTTACGTTGGCGACTACTCCAGTTAATGATGACGATGCATCCTGGACATATTGTAGAAACTTAGGTAATTCCGATGGCGGTCCAACGAACGTCGTACGATGGACCCGTGTATTACCGCCAGGTCAGTTTAAGTACATCGCTACACCCTAATAAGTAAAGTGTTCGACGTCGACACGACTCGCATTTGAATGTGCCATATAGGTGCAAATAGGAGCCGGTTCGAGGTTAACCGGACGTTGGAGACCGACGTCCGATTTTTAATGCGGACGAGCGCACAACGTGATATTACGTTAAATTGCTACTTGGAAAATTACCATCAAAAAACGAAAGCTTGAATATTACGGCCATATTGTGAGAAATTAAAAAAATGAACTCCTAAAATTAGTAATAGAAGAGAAAATTGAAGACAGAAGGGGACGAATGGGATAACATAAAAATCTTTTATGCACTTGAGGGATTAAATTGGTAATTTTAATCTCCCTTTTTAGGGACTAAAGTGACACTTTCAATCCTTAAGGGATTCAAAGAAAATTTAGTCCCTAAGGGATTAAAAATAAGTTTAATCCCACAGCTTAGGGATTAGAAGTAAATTAAATCCCTCAGGGATTAAAAAAAACTAATCTCTGGAAAATTATAATTAAATTTATGGCAAGTCAAGCCAAACAGCACTTGCTCTTGGCCAAGATTTCATTCTTAGCACCCTTTCTTGTAGTTGACGAACCATTTGGAGTAGAAATAACGGAATTTTAACAAATATCTTTTCCTAAAGTGCATAAAATAGTATATAAACCTCGGGTTTAAATGACACTTTAGTCCCTAGGTTTATAATGTACTATTTTTTAATGGGATTTTTCCATCAATGCCCAGTGCACCCCAGTTACTGCAGCTAGCCAGGATTCGAACCCAGAGGAGCCAGCTTTAGTATACTACGACACATTTTCGAATTTTATTTCATAACCTAATATTTGGAAACATATTGGACATACTAAAATTCTGCCAGATAACGAAAGAATTCCATTAGATCCTGCAAACGACAAGCGGTATGTGCTAATACGAAAAGTAATTAGTGCGAACACAAACTAAGAAACTCGTTTGTTTGGCAGATATGGCGGTCCGTTAAAGGGGCGAAAAACTGGCACATCATCACTACTGGTTATTTACGGACAGTCTGTTTTTGAAAGTGGAGGTGCGAAGGAAGTTATTAATGATGGCTGAGACCTTCCTGCGAACTTCTTTCTGGCCAATGATTTATATAACATACTAATTTTTACGGAAAAAAGTTGCATCTTTTTCGAAGGCGAGAAGAAAACTCAACATACCCATACTACCAGTTTTTTGAGATCGTTTGTAGTTCACCATACCAATATGGTATGGGGGACTTTTCTTCATTTTATCAAAAATGAAGTTTCCAAAATACCTTAATCGACGAAAAAAAAGTTGTCTGTCGGTCTGTTGCCTTCCTGTATACACGATAACTCAAGAACGCCTTAATCGATTTTAACGAAATTTGGTACAAAAATCCTCTGTCGGTTGACCATGAACTGATTAAATTTTGGGTAGAGTGGCGGAGGGTTGAAGGGGAGAAAAGAGGAATAAAATATTTTAAAAAATTGTGACTTTGAAACAAAAGCAAGTAACGATATACAGTTTTCAGATTTAAGTTTCCATGAATATGTAATACAAATTTTGTTATAAAGTACATTAAAATATATTTAAAAAAATCATAACTTTAGAAGTAAAGCAGCTATTGTTATGCGGTTTTCAGATTTTGGTTTTCGAAAATATTATCCAAAAATTTTGTTTGAAGGTTTAAATCTTTTCATTTTCTTTTAACATAGAATAATTGACTGTATGGTGGACTATCCGTATCCGTGCTTTCAAGCACCAATTTTTTGTTAGATATATAACAATTCAGAGAGGAGTAGATTTTGCCTGTTTTGAAAATTACCTTTGATAAGTGCGGGATTGTGTCCGAGGGTCCTGAAGAGGACTAAATAAGCGAGACTTATCACTTAAAGGTTTGTGAATTAATCCAAATAGGAGTATTCTGTAATGTTTTCGCTGTTCGCTGAAAGTTTTATTTTAAAATTTTGTGGGGTTTGTGGGTTCTATACGGGTGCTCAAATCTTTTAACATCTTTTTTGTCTTTACTACGGGAATAAGTATAGAGTTTGTGATGCCAATTTTCTTACACAAGGTTTCTAGCCAAAGGAACAGGGCATGTTAATATTCTCTTAACATTAAAATACTCCTTATTTTTGTATGTTTATATAAATAATTATTTTGCAAGAAAATAGTAGTTTTATTTAATTTTTAAATATTTTCAAAGAACGCAACCAAATATATTGGCAACTAGCTTTTTTTTAGAAGTAAAATGTTGTTAAAAAATAAGCGAATTTCTCTCGGAATTTCTACACTGAGAATTATAAAAATGCTCTTTTTAATATTTTTTATAAATGATTACTGAAACCACCAAAGATGTTAATTCTAACCCGGATATAAACACTCGCGCAGCATTATCTCTTGAAAAAAAATTTATAGACGTTTAAAAACTTATTTTTTTATTTTTCTTTATAAAATCTATTTTTTAAACCCACAACAAATCATAAAAGAAATAAACAAACAAAAATGGTACCGTCAATATCAAATTGTCAAAACTCGAGACATGCGCGTCCTTAGATGTGCACAGGAATCTATATTGGTATCTCTACATCCAAGCCCAAGAAGTAGCTGCTTTAGATATTTGTCAAGTACGCTGGTAGAAAAAATATAGCTATTTTCTGCATTATATGTATTGCGGGGTAAATACCATTTTTTATCTGTTGGTGGTTTTTAAGGTTAGTGGATCTCTTTTATTCTCGCATTTAAATTAATAAACCAACTACGAAGGGCTGTTCTAAGCAACAGACAGAGTCGATTCTTCATTATTTTCCGCTACATTAAACACATACTCCGTCATTCGGTACATTCGCAGTTTTGCCCAATCGGAAAGTTTGATCAGTGGAGAGTTCACTGGTTTTTTTATTAATCGTAACCCAGAAATACAGTCATCCAATTTTTAAATTCAAGTGAAGAGGAATCATAGTATTTATTTGGTGGACTGTAAAATATTTGGAAAATACTGCATTGACCAACACCAAACTTATGAGACGATCAAACAAATCTTATCTGACAATAAACTTTTATGGAATGAAATAAAAAAATTTTAAATAGATTCTAGTATTAATCATCTTTCTTCGATATAGTTTAATATTTATTTATAAAATTTATTTTGTAAAAAAACTTTTAAAGAACAAGCTTTTATTAAATGCACTCGAAAGTAAAAAATATTTTTTTATCTTTGTTATACCATAATAAAAGCAATGGGCGCCAATAAAAAACTTTAACTTTAGGTATCGTATATCTAAGGACATTTTCAAAGGATTGGCAAGCACTGCAATCTCACCCGTTTCCAGCTTCTTTAGGTAAAAGCATTATGTTTATCATTCGAATAGAAGAAGAATTTAGTTCTTCTTTTGTAGTTCTCTCTTTGTAACCGTAAAGTTAAAATTTTTAATTTGCGCCCATCGCTTTTATGATGGTATAAGTTTTAATCAAAATTTATATTTTAATTTTTAGATTTGTACCATAAATCGTCCATCGTCCATCATCCACATCTGATCAAAAATTCATATTCCCTTCCTGAAAAACCCCTGTATACCAATTTTGATTTAAATCGTACAAACTAAATCTTTTCCCCCCTCCACTTCCCTCTTTAGAGGGAAGTGTTTACCTAATAATACAATATTATTGTATTGTCGCCGGAACTATAAACGCATACCAAATTTGAACACAAACCCTTCATTTTTAGATTTGTACCCTTAATGGGCCACTTTGAATCCGTAATATTGAAATTTTGAAATATGATCAAAAATTCATAATCCCTCTCCTTAAAAACCCCTGTATGCCAATTTTGATTGAAATCTAACAAACTAAAATCTTTTGCCTCTCCACTTCCCTCGTTAGAGAGAGGTGGGTTCCTGAGAATACCATATTATTGTATTTTCACCGGAACTATAAACGTATACCAAATTTGAACACAATCGGATATAGATAAGTCACTTAAAATTGGTTAGCAAATAGTGAATTTTCAAAATGTGATCAAAAATTCGTATACCTTATCCCCAAAAGCCCCCGTATACCAATTTTGGTTGTAATCGGACAAACTTAGGTGTTTTCCCCCCTCCACTCCCCTCAAAGGGGGAAGGGGTGCTTAATAATGACATATTGTATTGTCACCGGAAATATAAATGCGTGCCAAATTTGAAGGCAATCGGATGTGTATAAGCTGGTTGGCAAAAGATGACCAAAAATCGTCCATCTTGAATCCGCCATATTGAATTTTCAAAATCTGATTAGAAATTCGTTATCTCAATGCCCAAGTGCCCCAACACACCAAATTTCAACGAAATCGGGCGTAATTCAACTGTACCTCCTTTCACCCCCTTCAAGTAGGGGGGAGCTGTGAATTTCATCACACTATATTCGTATGTTGTCACCGCAACTATATAAGCATGCCAAATTTAAAGCCGAGCGGATGTTGGGAAGTTGGTTAAAATTAAGTTGCAATATTCCACCCGAACAAACTTACATATTTACATAGATAAATTGCAAGTTAAAGAAAGGCTTGTAAAATATATTACAATAAGGTAATAACTGCTAAAATTCAGTACATTACATATAAAAATCCATCGTATATTAAAGTTGAAAATGTAGTTTATTACAAATTAAAAAAATCATTTTATTTAATTTAGAAAATTATAAATATCTCTTATTTTAATATTAAATATATATTTTATTAAGATTTAATAAATTAATTTATTAAATTTTATATTTTTAAATTTTAAATATTTTGTTTTACATGAATCTAATATTTCAAATAGTAATATAGATATAATAATAAATTGTTACGAAGGCGGCTTTTCTCTCTTTCTTTATTCTGTCCAATCACTTTCCAACATCTCTTGATTTAGTTTTTGCCCGCTTTGAAATTTTTCTTCTTTTATACAAGCATTCCTCTTCTTCTTTCCTGGAAAATAATATCAAATTTAGTATAAGAAATACATATATAATCTGGCGATTAATTCATAAAAACCTAATTCTTTTAAATTTTTATAAAAAAAATTAACGAAATTAAATAAGTTAAATGTTAAAACACCGTTCCTATATATATATACAAGTTTAATAACGTTAAAAAAAATAAATACAAATAAAATAAATTACTTAACCATGTCAGGCTTAGATATTGTCCTAAAAAATACTTTGACAGAACAATAAAATTCCGCTGAATACGATTCTTTAAATTATTTTTTAAAATTACTCTTAGGTAATGTAAAATGTCTTTAAATTTTTTATTTAAAAGAAATAGTTTGTTTAGGCATTTTATTTCCATATATTTTGGGTAATATTGTACTTGCATTATGAAAAAAAAATATGACCTAATTTATGCAATACAAAAACGCTAAATCACACATTTTAATCCCTGAAGTTTCCCCATGTCGATGTCGTCGGACGGTGCGACTGTGGTAAATTTTTCATAAATTAATAATAATAAAAAATCTATATATTATAATATTAAATAATTAAATAAAAATAATAATTAAAAATTATATCATTAAAAAATAATAATATAATAATTAGTAATTAAAAAATAATTAAAAAAATCTCGATCAGTTTCAAAATTTACCTTGAAAATCCGCAAAAAATTCTGGCATTTTTGCAAATCATTCATAACTTCTCAGACTGTTGGTTTTTTTTTACACACTTACTCTAAAATACTTTAGACCGGGTATAAGGAAAGATTTTTTAAAGTTTCGGGCTTTGTCGGTCAAGACACATCCTTCACGTCCGACGATTGAATATCGAAAAAAAAAATTATATTTTATATTTTACGAAAAAATGGTAATAAAATTATATTAGGTTTAAATAAGTTCGCGTTTTATTTTTAAAAATATATTTTATTAAAAATACTTTTTAATACATTGTTTTTTAAAATTTAATAATAGCTGGTATTAAATGTTTATTTATTTTTAAAACACATGATATTTAACTGCAAAATTGAAATAAATCTAATTTTACATTCAAATATCTGGAAGTATTCTAAGCCTAGTTTAAAAATATATTTGAAAGAAATACTCCGACGTTTTTATATTTAACAAAATTATATTTAAAATAAATATATTTTCTTTAAAACACATTTTATTAAAAAATGCAATGCATTTTGTTTTCGCGTATCAAGTCATATTAATTAATCAATTATAATAAACTTTTATTAAATAGAATCAAAATTAATCTGGAGACGAACAAACAAACCAGGAATCATATCACGTCATGCTAAATCTTATTCCAAGAATAAAATTTTATTAAATGAAATAAAAAAATGTGCAATAGATTCTAGTATTAATCATCTTTGTTCGATAGTGTTTAATATTTATTCATAAAATTTATGCATGCATTATTCTCACCTGGGGGTCAGTTTTACCTCTTTCATGACAAATTCACACAGTTTTTTAACCATCAATAGTGTTTATTTTTAGGCTAAACAAATCTAAAATATACGCAAAAATAATGTTGCTAAACAAAAAAGACAACTTTTTTTTTATTCGAGCATAATTTAATAAGGTATGTGTCGATAATGTAAACATAAGCTCTCAACGCGCGTTTGTTGATAGCACCATCCTTCGATGTTATAAAATGTTTCCTCTAAAGATATTTTACGAAATCAAGTAGGCGGAATTGTAATGAAGAAAAAACAGAATTTTACCAACAGAAAAACTATTGGATTTTTGGCCTCCTCCACTAGTTCTACCACTGACTGAAAACAAACTATACAAAATACACCGGAGTACCACAACGGGTGCGACTTGGTGACTTGACGCAAACACGTGTTTCACCCTTGTTAGGGATCATCATCGTGCGAGTCCAAGGTGTGCTATTATATATTAGTGATTAGGCCATCATAGTGTAATTTTAAGGGCCGGTTTCTTAATAGCGTTAACTCGAGCAACATAACCTTAATAAAATCTTTAAAATGCGGGTTAAATTTAACCCCAGAGTGACCCTGGCTTCAAGCCGAGGGTAAGTTATCTTACCCCAGGGTTAACCTAAAAAAATATTGGCTTAAAACACCAAAAAATTGGGATTTATAGCCCGAGTTAATTTAATCCTCTGGTAATCCGCTATTGAGAAACCGGCCCTTAGGTTATAGTTTAGGATAGGTGTGTTGTTTAAATTTGGTTAAATGCTCTAAAACGTGTAAATTGAAAAGTAAGCGGTTATTTAGGGTACCACCCCCCTCCACTTTTTTCAAAAATGACCGTATTAAAAAACGGATTTGAGAGATCGTTGGAAAAGTTGTTCGGATTGAGAAAAAACTTTACCGCATCGAAATCGGTTCAGTCGTTTTCGAGTTATAAGCGTTTAAAGTTATTTTTTTAAAAATTCATATCTCGCAAACAAAACGGATTTTCGGCGATGTCAAACCGTTTTAACCCAGTTCGATTCATTGGCTACAAAAAATGCCACTACACTATGCCTCTAAAGTGTACCGGATTCGAGAGTTAGTGAACGGCTGATTTCATGTTTTCGGTTTTTTTCACTTTTTGAAATTTCGGTTTTCTGGCTTTTCAAAATCGAAATAAAGAAATATCAAAAAACCAAAAACTGGTGCTGGTACGTATTGGCAAGACCTACAAAATCTACTATCGTTTGTTAAAATCAGTTCACTGGTTTTTGAGTTACAACGAATTTTGTTGAAAAAAAGCCCTAATTTTAGACGCTTATATCTCCGGAACTAAAAACAAATTTGCACATTTTCCAACGATCAGGCCATTTCGGGTTATTTGGCTATCCAATGCTATATTTAAAAAAAATTTTGCATCAGATTTGCGATGTCGAGATATTTCCTACAAAAGCATGTTTCATGTTTTTTCAATTTTGTTTTTTGGCGTTTACAAATCGAAATACGCAAATATCAGAAAACCAAAAACTGGAGCTTATAGATATTGGCGAGACCTTCAAAATACACTACCACTTGTTAAAATCGGTTCACTGGTTTTAAAGCTATCATGGTTTTTGTTGAAAACTATGAAGGCTTTTATCTCGGATACCAAAAAGAAATTTCGACTTTTTTTTACATCAGCCAACTAAGAATTGATAATACTATCGAAAATTTAGTGAAAAAATTTATTTTTTTTGTTTTTTTGGCTATTAGACCTCAGGAGAGCCAAAAAAACACACCGTTCAGTCCGCCTTCGGGTCAGGCGCGAATCGAACTCACCCCAGATCACCTCAGAACTGATCCAAGAGTATGTCTGTCTTTTTCTATTTTTTAAAGACTTTAGAGAAATTATGGGTAAAGATACGTCAAAGTGGTACATACAAAAGGTGAAATACTTAATATATACAGGAAAAAAAGGCGAATCTAGCGATATATTTCGTTAGGTTCGCCTTTTTTATTTAAAAGTTTTCCTCATCTCACATGGACATGGGAAATAGTGTGATACAAGAAAAAGGTCACAAAAAAGGCGCACCTAGCGAAACTCGATTCCATCATCATTGGACAAAAAATCCAATGTGGCTTAACTTAAGTTTTGCTTCTTCTTGGAAAATTCTAACTCTAATTTACTCTTTGATAACGACGTTGCGCCTTGAAATCAGATGAGGTTTTTTCCGTGTTCGTTGTTTTCTGTGATTCGGATTTAAAATTTTGGACTTTATTGAGTGTAAGGCCTGAGTACTTTTGAAACAAGACGGAATTGGCGGCGTGCACCAATAGAATCTGCCTGATTTCAAGAATAGTTACACAGAAGGAAATTTTCAGGAGCCAAAAAATTGTTTTTTAACCGGACCCCGTCAATCGAATAAGAAAAAAAATGGAGTAGTTTTTTTTGCAAAAACCCCATTTTCGGAATAAATAGCATTTTCTTTTGATGCACTGGTGCGCACTAAGTGTACCTCTATTAATATTTATTTTGTTTCAAAATAAAGGATAGAGATAGACTCAGTGCGCACTGGTGCAACAAAAGGAAATCGCTGTAAAAAAAACTTTGGATGATAGGTAAGGACTGCTAGCTAGGCTTTCCTCCGTTTCCCGCCCCATGAATACAATATTTCATTAGTGGAGACGGACGAAACGAGACGGTCGGTGGCAAGAATAAATCTGTTCTCGGACTACAAGTAACTACGACACCCCCGGGTGATATTCCGCAGGACCTGGACCGGCCATTCTCTTGTCTCGGGGCCACGCACCACCTGCAAAACGAAATACTGCTGCTCCAGGATAGGACCCACAGTATGTCAATAAGGACACTAAACTTATAGGGGTTTCCATTGGTAAAATTGGTGCGCCACTCGTATTGTACTAATACTGGCTTGCTGCTGTGAAAATATTGCGTCAGTGCAGGCTGAGTGCAGATTGAATGGAACATGAAAGAAACTGCACCCAAACCAGAACACTCGTTTTAATTTAAACACTTGTATATAAAAGTAGCTTACGACCATTGAAAAACTCTTTTTGAGGTTGATTTGTGGTTTTTTGTTAAAAATATAAAGGCGGGAAAAAGTTTCCGATGCGCCCCGAGCCCTCAGAGCCGGTGCGAAAAGAGTTAGTTGCACTTAGTGCAAAATTGAAATTATCAGCTTTACAATGGAACATGAAAACTGAAAAAGTGCACGCCAATGGAACAGCAGCACCGACTACGGCGTGCACTGGTGTCGCAACAGTTTTACCAATGGAAACCGCTATTAATATCCTGGATGAAATATAAAGTTGAATTTCTTTCCATAAGGTTGCGTTGGCGTTGGACAACGCGAACGTTTTTTTTGTTTGGTGGAACTAAGATTTGTTCACACGCAACTAAAAAACGTATTTTACAAGCTTTTATTTAACTTGCAATGTATGTAATAACGAATTATGTTTGTTCGGGTGGAATCTTGCAACTTAATTTTGATCAACTCCCCGACATCCGATCGGCTTCAAATTTGGCAATATAGTTGCGGTGACAACAAAAGAATATAGTGTGATGAAATTGACAGCTCTTCCCTACTCGTAAGAGGGGAGGGGGTACAGTTGTATGCTCGATTTCGTTGAAATTTAATGTGCTGGGGCAGTTGGGGATGGAGATAACGAATTTTTAATCAGATTTTGAAAATTCAATATGGCGGATTTAAGATGGACGATTTTTGGTCATCTTTTGCTAACCAATTTAACTAACTTATACACATCCGATTGCCTTCAACTTTGGCATGCATTTATAGTTCTGGTGACAATACAATAATATGTTATTATTAGGCACCCCTCTCCCCGACGAGGGGAGTGGAGGGAAGAAAACACCTAAGTTTGTCCAAAATTGGTATACGGGGGCTTTTGGGGATAAGGAATACGAAATTTTTATCAGATTTTGAAAATTTAATTTGGCGGATTCAATATGAACGATTTTCGGTCATGTATTGCTAACCAATTTCAACTGACTTATCCACATCCGATTGTGTTCAAAATTGGTATGTGTTTATAGTTCCGGTGAAAATACAATAATATGGTATTCTCAGGTACCCACCTTCCTCTAACGAGAGAAGTGGAGGGGGAAAAAGATTTACTTTGTTCGATTTCAATCAAAATTGGAACATATGGGTTTTTAAGAAGAGGGATTATGAATTTTTGATTAGATTTAAAAATTTCAATATGGCGGATTCAAAATGGAGGATTAAGGGTACAAATCTAAAAATTAAAAAATTAATTTTTATGAAAAAAAAACTTTTAAGGAACAAGCTTTTATTAAATGCACAAAAGCGATGGGCGCACCTCAAAAGTTTTAACTTTAGGGTGACAAAGAGAGAACTACAAAATAAGAACTAAATTCTAACAAAATGCTTTCATCTAAAGAAGCTAAGAAAGGGTGAGATTGCCGTGCTTGCCAAGCCTTTGAAAATATCCTTAGGTTATAGAGTAATACAACTGTTTCTTAAGTGAATCATCGATGTGACCGATATACGGTACCTAAAGTTAAAGTTAAGAAAGAAAAAACATTATTTTTTACTTTTGAGTGCATTTAATAAAAGCTTGTTCTTTAAAAGTTTTTTTTAATAAAAATTTATTGTTTTTATAAACACTTACATAATTTTAATACGGATTCAAATGCAATTCAACCCCATTGTGAATTCGTTTTACGTATTATTTTCCTACAAAAATCAAAACATTTACGGGGAACAAAAACAAATTAAGCTAAAAAGTATTCTCTAAAGTTAGTTCAGTGTACCAACTTCTTCTATTTTTACCAAATATCCCCAGATCAGCAGTTAAATTTTAACAGCTGGTTATACTAATGCGGTGCAAGTAAATGGAAGTAAATCCACCAGTATATTTTAAACCACTATAGTTGTTTTAAACAGTTGGACCTTAGTCGTTTTTCTACACTGGTTCCACTAATTTTTATTTTTTATATCAATCAAAATGACAAACTCAAAATAATAAAAAAACTGTCAAAAACAGGGTTATAAATAAGAATAACAAATCTGGTTAGTTGAACCTTTTGATATCCGCTGATATTTTAAAACGTGAAATTTGCAAGATATAAATCTAAACGTGTGTTAGTTAACCGTCAGTTAATTTTTGATGGTGCAACGGCCGCAAAATTAAACTAAGGTTCAAAAATAACCAGTGTTTATGTAACCGACCGTTTGCTTGTTAAAGAACAAAGGTGGTCAGTGTCCTTAAACTTTTTTAACAAAAGAAGGGTGACGTCCTGCTTATGGCCCTGCAGGACCTAAGGCGCGTAAAATCCCCTCAAGTATCTCGTGTATTTTAACGGACTTTTAATTTTGACGAAGGTATCCCGGTTAACATCGGGAAGGTTTTTTATTTATATATGCGGTCTGGGTAAAATGTATGACACGCGAGGACTGTTTTGTTTCCTTTTTTCATTTATTTTTATAAAGACATTAAAATGAAATGATTTAGACCTGGAAAGTGCCCATATGTTTCGGTATATAATAGAGACTTTTACAGAGGCACCCGCTATTTATTTAATTTTTTTACTTCCCACGCTAAGGGAAGTAATTTTTTTTGATGGGAGGAACGGTTTAGTAGATGAGAGTAAGTTAGGGTCAGTGGCGGTTTCTCCATAGGAGCACTACCACACAGAATAAGGAAGTAATAATAAAATGTCTGATTTATATTATTCTTTATAATGTTTCCGAAACTTCCTATTATCAATGTTACTTACGATTTAGTAACCATTGCTATTATTATCAGCGCTAATTATTATGACACCGCGTCAAAATTAGATGAGTTTTTAAAATTTAACAAAGCCAGGTCTCTTTCTGTCTCGCGCTCTCTCATTGCCGCGTCCGTCTTTTCAACACAGTTCCTACTACCAGCTGCTCGATCTCGCCGCCGAATGAAATGAACCTCTGCTTCAGCGTTGCCACGACCCAATGAAGAAATTATCGTGCAGTGCTGCCAAAAATATCGATTTTTCTTGAAAATCATGTTACAATTTCTTTTTTGATAAAAAAACACGTCATGCTTATTTTAATTTATTTTTACTCGCATACAAGAAAACATACAACAAAAAAACTTAAATGTATTCGGACAATCGGTGTAGAAATCGATAAAATCAGCGAATTATAGGGCCCCGTCCCTCTCCCGTGTAGTCGAGAGGATCCTCCGCTCCGAGAAACAACACACGTTTTCGGAGTACGGTAATGTGGGTAATATTTACATAGATGGGGCTTTGAATTTTATTGTAAAGTAGCTTTGTTTTTAAATGTCCAGAGAGGTCAGTACTGATTAGAATGAAATGAATAATTTGAATCTGTTTGTTAAAGTGGTTTCTTACAGTAAGAAGAAAATTTACAAAGAAGTTAAAAAATTATGTTACACATTATCGTTTAACTCAATTTTAAGGAAAAATTATGTTACAAGTGGCAACGCTGCTCTGCTTGATGACGCGGAACAGTCGCACATGCGATGAAGTAGGTGGAGCCTAGCAGGCTATCTGTATTAGAGCAAGAGTTCAAGGTATAAAAAATGATGCATAGGTAATCCTCGCCATTTTTTGATAATATATGCATTTTTCGTCCTGAATACGAAATAGACAATCCTGTACCTCAAAATTTGGATAAGGGCTCGGCACGCCACTGTAGTAGTGTATATGTGAAAATGGTGGGGGTTACCCTATCCATCACGTGACCTCTAAACAGGATTGTCCATTTCGTATTCAAGACGAGAAAATGCTTCCTCTGGATAAATGATGTTTTTTTTTGAACTTCCGCTTGAATAGATTTTCCTTCTTGGCGACTTTCCATGCATTCCATATGATGTTGTTTGTGTCAGCAATGTTGAGCTATTTTTGATCCAGTTGTGTCCCCTTGTCGCGTTTTGCGTTTGTCTTCTGTAAGGCGAACTTCCATGAGTCGGCTGGTTTCTCCAATGTAGATATCCCCACACTCGCATGGTACCTGGTAGATGAATTTCTTGGTGTCGTGGCGTTGTGGTTTAGTTTTTGTTAATTGACTTCTTATTGCTGTGGTCGTTTTGAAGACACTCTGAGGATCGTATTGGTTGCCTATTCTTTTTATATTTTCTGAGATCCTTTGATGTATCGTTTTCTACACCGATTGTCCGAATATATTTAAGTTTTTTTGTTGTATCTTTTTTTGTATGCGAGTAAAAATAAATTAAAATAAGCATGCCGTGTTTTTTTTTGTAAAATGATTTTCAAGAAAACTCGATAATTTTGGCAGCACTGCACGATAATTTCTTCATTGGGTCGTGGCACGCTGAAGCAGAGGTTCATTTCATTCGGCGGCGAGAGGCGAGATCGAGCAGCTGGTAGCAGGAACTGCGTTGAAAAGTCGGACGCGGCAATGGGAGCGCGCGAGACAGGAAGAAGAGAAAAACTCATCTAATTTTGACGCGGTGTCATAATAATCAGCGCTGATAATAGCAATGGTTACTAAATCGTAAGTAACATTGATAATAGGAAGTTCCGGAAACATTAGAAAGAATAATATAAATCAGACATTTCATTATTACTTCCTTATTCTGTGTGGGGGTGCGCGTGCTCGGTCCTATAGAGGAACCGCCACTGACTCTAACTTACTCTCACCTACTAAACCGTCCCTCCCTTCAAAAAGCATTACTTCCCTTAGCGAGGGAAGTAAAAAAAAAATAAATAATCAGCGGCTGCCCTTGTAACGATCTCTATTATATACCGAAACATATGGGCACTTTCCAGGTCTAAATTATTTCATTTTAATGTTTATTATTATTTACATGTTTATTATAAGCGTCGCCTTCCTTTCAGTATTTGCGCCTGTCATCCTTTGTTTTGGTATGGTCTGAAGAGTTTTATTGATCGTGCAGTTAGAGAAAACGTTCCTTCGGAGATCGGATCGAATTTTTGCCTTTTCTTTATTTAAAGCTTATTGCAGATGTAGGTGGCTCGATCTATGAGAGATTTTGCAATTCCCAGTTCTGTTGACGTGGAGTGGTTTGAGTATAGAATATAGAATTATTTTTGATGACTAGAACATCGAGAAAAGGAAGCTGACAATTTTTGTTAGCATTCACCTGATGACGATTGCAGATACATAAGCATTCGAAATGTTGTGAAAAAATAAAAAAATAAAGAAAATAGAAGGTCGAAACTCTTAAGGCGCATTTACACAGAGCGAGTAGGTTCGTCCAAAAATTCGGGCCAAATCTGGCAAACTTTTTCGACGAACGTTTGCCCGAACACTCAAACATTTGCAGCGAACATTTGCCACGAACATTCCGGCAAATTTTCGCAAGATTTTTTGGAAATATATTTTTGAAAGTGGGAATAGATAATATTTTTGGTCTCACACCACTGACCTTAATTCTTTAAATTAAATTGAAACACCAAAAATATTTTATTTTATTTTTCGATTAAATAGTAAAAGCCGACGGATAGCTAAAAATTATTATTTGCTGGGTGGTACGTTGTGAGGTTGGTAGATACCTACTAAATAAGTTTGTACCTCATTGTTGCTATGCTTTATCACTTTTTTGGTTTTCCTTAGTTAAGTGTTTAGGTTTTATAATCAAACCCCACCACCAAACCCCATCACCAAATCCCACCACCAAAACCCTACAAAATGAAATAAAGTAATCATCATTGTTTTTTATCAAGTGCCTCTAATCGTTTTTCCGTCGGAAAGGTTTTCAAATTCAATTTTTATATTACAATTCAGTTAGATCATTTACGATCGATAATTTTTCAATTTTTTATTTTATTCCAAATATTTCTTTCAGCAAATTTTGTCGGAACACCACGAACCTTTTTACTCGAATCCCGAACCTTTTGCGCGAATCTTTAAATAAATAATTCGCGCGAATGTTCAAACCCTCAATTTCAACATTATCTACCACGTTCAAAAAACAGGTTTAGTGCGTGTTGGTTTGGGTTAGTGTGTATACAAAAAAAATGCTTATTGAAAAGCAAAAAACTGCTTCAAATTAAACTAAAATTTTTATTGTCATTTTCGCAATTTTCTTTTTCACGTTTTTTCAAAAAGTGAATTGTGTTAACTATTACAGATTTGTGGCCAAATCACGTCATAAGTATCATCATAAATTATTCTAAAAATCCCATTTTTTACATGTTTTGAATGCTGCCGACAAAAATGGCACTAATAATTATGTAATTTTTCAGTGCCGCAGGTAAAATTTTAGAAATTTGACCTATTTTTAACGTGTTTTAAATGTTGTTGACAAAAATTTGCTTGACATAAAACTAAAATTGTAACAATAAATTTAAATAAAAATTCTTTAAACTTTTTTAACTTTTTCACGTTTTTCGTAAAAGTGGGCGGGTTTAGCTGTCTAGGAGAGGTGGGATACATATAGTCTCGATCATGGAATAGTTGCCAAAATCATGTCATTTGTAAAAATGTTAAGAAAAGTATAGTATAAAAACGCCACTGACACGCTCTTGATAAAAAATTACCTAAGCTGGGTTTATACAGAAAAATAACATAAAATAACAAAAAGGAAATAAGATGTATGGTGTATGTATTTATTCAGGCGAATAACATAAAATAGTGTATATATGGTCAGCTGATTGGTTATCTGACAGTCGCGTATGCGCACGTTCATTTTCGCGTAAAATAAAATAAGAAAGTTAAAAGTAGAAAACTTTTTATTTAAAATGTAAAACCGCCAATAGGGTTTATCATAAGTTCAACTCTTATTTCATTTTATGTTATGTCTTGTCTTATTTTATGTTTCTGTATAAACCCAGTTTTAAAATCAATCGAAAGTTGTTACAATCGATGAGGTTATAGCGAAATTTTTGAATCCGAGTTTCGTTTTAAACATATACAGACCGCTTCAAGCTACTGCGAACATATGGCGGAAGAAGTCTAATTTGCCAGTGTACGTACATGCAGAGACACCTCACGCCTATCAGTGAAGCAACCAATACTCAGGCTTGCGATCACCACTTGCATGACTTTCCTGTGGTATTTAGTACGCCTCTAACCACGGTGCTGTGTGGAGCGTAGTCAATGAAACCGGAAATTGGTCAATAAATACGCAAATTTTTATAACGTAATTTTCTTATTTTTTGTCACTGATAAATAAGAGCGTTTTATTGTCAACTGCTCAGATTTATCAGTGACGACGTGTTACAATGAAAATAATAAGGAGAAACAAAATAAAAGCAAGTTCTCAAAATAAAATAATACATTCTATAAACCAAAAAGATTCTCCCAGTCAAAAAAAAATTAAAGCAAATGTTCGAAAAGTCCTCCTTGCTCGGCTAGACAATTTCCGAGCCTACTATAAAAACCCCTTCTAACGTTTCCAAGCATGTTAGGGGTGATAATTTGAAAAGCTTCTTCAAAAACAGATAGAAGTCAGTAGGAGCAAGATCGGGAGATCGAGCTGGCCATAAAATAGTTCCCCGTGTACTTATAACCCGATTAGGAAATACATTATCAAGATATTCCCTAACAAGACCAACATTGTGAGCGGAAAAACCATCTTGTTGAAACCATGTTTCACCAAATCTTACACCTAACAACTGCCTAGCAGTTGGAATAATGTGCTGCTGCAGTAGATCCAAGTATCTAGGACCATTCAAATTGCAATTGCCGTTAATAAAAAATGGCCCAATGACGTGTTCCCCTATAATACCCCCCCCCAAAACATTTAGTTTTTGGGGATACTGTGTTCTTACGTCAAAATACAAATGCAAATTTTCCCTCGACCAATATCGAACGTGTGTTGGGTTATGACGATTTGACCATTTGACCATCTGCACTTTTTCGGCAACTTCGTAGAGATCCATTTTTGGTTTTAAAAATGTATTATTTCAATTAAGAACTTACCCATCTGTTTCTAGAGCAAGGCAGAAATAAAACAAAATAATAAAAACAAAATGAATTTCCAAAAGATATCACTGCAGCGTGCTTCGAATCCACCTCGGTCGTACGGCACGGAGAGTAAATTGGATTTGATTCCCCCTATGTTCGCAGTAGCTTGAAGCGGTCTGTAGATAATATTATAAACAAGGCTTTTAGGATGACAGGTTTTGTGTTTAGGACTTTTAAAGAGTTTAACAGTGAGATTTACTAAGATCTAAAATAGTACTCCCCACAGGTCTAAATATTTACACCTGTTGGGGGTACTAAATTTTAAAACCAATTTTCAAAAAACATTTACCCATACAGAAAAGGCACAAAGTTATTGATTATTTTATATTGTTATTGCAAAATACCACTTAAAAACTGCTTTTTTTCTCAAAATACACGATATTTTAGAAGAAAATGCCCTAAAACTAATTTTTTTGACAGGTTTCAAAATAGCAAAAAATTTGGCTCATAATACACCTCTGGGGGGGTGGTTTAAATTTATAGCCCCCAGAAAGGATTGTTTTGTGCTAATTGGTAATAAGATCGTTTATAATTTTCCTAAGTAACCGTTTTTACAAGGATTAATTTACCTTATTTAATATTCCAAGTTGTTCATTAGCCAATAAAACACCTCCAATTTTGTCCAGAAAAATCCGTTTTCAGCACAAAAAATATATCTATGACTGCACTACGAGGCAAAGCAAACATAAGTGAAGGTCACTGATTATGCACGAAAAATATACCAAACAAAAAAACCCAAAACAACTATATTAATTTATTTACAAACGGAAATTAAAAAATTGAGGTTATCTAAAAGCGCATTCAAGAAAACTTTCCTTACTCAAAGCCAACCCATTTCAAAGCTGTAGCTTTCATAAGTAGAGGTTGGTGCAAGCCAAGGTACAAGCAGAGGTAAGAAATCCGAACTCGCTGTTTGTGATTTCAACGCAGCTAATATTTTGAAACTGACATTTCGACAGTGACAGAAATGTAGACAAAACTTCCATTAAGTTTTTTAATACATTTCATAAATAAAAACACCTTTAAAATAATTACAAAATTAATCTACTCCTTATTTTATTATTACTCAACTATATCGTTGTGTGACATAAAGTATTAATTGGAAAAATTAAAATTAACAAGAGTAAGTTTTAATTAGAGTGACATATAACCTCAATTTTAATTTGTTCTACAGAGTATTTAAAACCCGCGTGAGTTTAAATTTTTTTAGTTTTCTTTTCTTCTAAATTGAAACTTTCTTCTTAAATCCAACAAAAGATTGTGTAAAGATGATTATTCAATAAACAAATTTATTCATATTCTTCTTATAAATCAAAATATGTCTAAAATTCAAGGAGTGTTGGTTTAAAATGCTTAAACCCAAAAATTTCACTTAAACTTAGGACCGTTCTAAAATAGACTAAACCCTTTTAGTAAATCCCACCGTAAATGTTTTGAATTGTTGAAATATCTATATTTTTCATTGGTAAGGAGCCAATTGGAGTACTGCTGCATTATTTGGTCACCTCACTATGAGGTACATAATGGCTTTCACTAAAGCTTCAACTGTCATAAGTTGAAGACAAAGTATTAAGCGTAAATCAAGTTTTGTAGTCTGCAGGATTTTTTAGCTTCCTGGATCGTATGTGTTTGAATTGCGATCTTTAAAATCTCAGTAGATACCTAGGCACAATAGGCCCATTTGAGGCCGCAGTGCATGGTTCAGCCTTCGGTAGAGAGCTAACCACCAGTTTTGAATACATACATACATACATACATGAGGTATATAAAGCTAGAATTGAGAGAGTGCCAAGAAAGTTTGTTAACATCTTGCCGTACAAGTTAAACATACAGACCGCTTCAAGCTACTGCGAACATAGGGGGAATCAAGTCCAATTTACTCTCTGTGCCGTACGACCGAGGTGGATTCGAAGCACGCTACAGTGTTATCTTTTGGAAATTCATTTTGATTTTAATTATTTTGTTTTATTTCTGCCTTGCTCGAGAAACAGATGGGTAAGTTCTTAATTGAAATAATACATTTTTAAAACTGAAAATGGATGTCTACGAAGTTGCCGAAAAAGTGCAGATGGTCAAATGGTCAAATCGTCATAACCCAACACACGTTCGATATTGGTCGAGGGAAAATTTGCATTTGTATTTTGACGTAAGAACACAGTATCCCCAAAAACTAAATGTTTGGGGGGAGGGTATTATAGGGGAACACGTAATTGGGCAATTTTTTATTAACGGCAATTGCAATTTGAATGGTCCTAGATACTTGGATCTACTGCAGCAGCACATTATTCCAACTGCTAGGCAGTTGTTAGGTGTAAGATTTGGTGAAACATGGTTTCAACAAGATGGTTGTTCCGCTCACAATGTTGGCCTTGTTAGGGAATATCTTGATAATGTATTTCCTAATCGGGTTATAAGTACACGGGGAACTATTTTATGGCCAGCTCGATCTCCCGATCTTGCTCCTAATGACTTCTATCTGTTTTTGAAGAAGCTTTTCAAATTATCACCCCTAACATGCTTGGAAACGTTAGAAGGGGTTTTTATAGTAGGCTCGGATATTGTCTAGCCGAGCAAGGAGGACTTTTCGAACATTTGCTTTAATTTTTTTTGACTGGGAGAATCTTTTTGGTTTTTAGAATGTATTATTTTATTTTGAGAACTTGCTTTTATTTTGTTTCTCCTTATTATTTTCATTGTAACACGTCGTCACTGATAAATCTGAGCAGTTGACAATAAAACGCTCTTATTTATCAGTGACAAAAAATAAGAAAATTACGTTATAAAAATTTGCGTATTTATTGACCAAATTCCGGTTTCATTGACTACGCTCCACACAGCACCGTGGTTAGAGGCGTACTAAATACAAGGCGAACGGCGGCGAACGGCAGCGAATGGCGATCGGATGCCTGAGTGTTGGTTGCTTCACTGATAGGCGTGCGGTGTATCTGCATGTACGTACACTGGCAAATTAGACTTCTTTCGCCCTATGTTCGCAGTAGCTTGAAGCGGTCTGTATACTATCCCTACTTAACCTTAATAGCCTTACTACATGTCGAAACAAATTAACACTAAAGTTTGGTCATAAAATAATAATAAATAAAATCTATTGTCCTGATTTATTATAAACCAAACTATTCTATTCGAAATTAAACAGAACAGATTTTGGTAGAAACAGCATTGAATTTGGTATAATGATAACAAATACGTGTCAGCACTAGCTCGTTCAAATCTAAATTGGATAAAATAATGTAGATATTTTTCGTTGGAACCTTACAATTTTTACCAAATAAATTAACAAAATTGGAATTTTAATAATTTCTTTTAATCTAATCTGTTGTATTTGTCTTTTTATCTAAATATTAAACTTTATGTATGACTTCTTTAATTAATGTTAGCCACCATAAAAGTTTAAGGCTTGCTTTGTAAATTTAGGTGACTATATTCTTTTTTTTATGGTTTATTGGTATTGTACTATTTGGAGCTCGAGATCCTTGAAAAATGTGGATCTTGTCTTTCGTGCAATATTTGATAAAAATATGGGTTGAATAAGCTTCAAAGGGGAAGCGATCTATAGGCGATTACCCCAAAAAGATATCAAAGAGTTTAGAAAAAAAAACATCTTTAAAGATAATAAAAACACCTTTTAAATAAGGTACTATAATATTCATGTTTCATTTCTAAATGTTAGGGGTTAATTAAAACTCCCTTCCAGGGTGACACCTTAGAACATTGAACTACTAGAAGGAGTCTGGTCTGTCTGGTTACACTGGTTATTTGATAACAGTTGCCAATTTTAATAACAGAATTATGCAACAAAAAACTTAATTAAATTTGGATTAAGTTTTGACGCTTATTTATTAATTAATTAGTGAGATTTAAGATATATGTTGAAAAAGCTAATATACACAATATATAATACTCACAACCTATTTAAAACTTTCCACGTTTTTTAAAAATTTAACATATGTCTTCCTTAAACATCTTCGTTTGTAGTCAACGTGGCAACATTGATTGTTTATTGCGGTTTCTCGATTTTTCCTGGAATGTCATTTTTGTTTTGAAAGTAAAAGTTTCAGCACTTGTTGATAGTGTTTTTTTGATATTTTTGTGAAAAGTTTGTGGCGAAAAATGGTTCCGAAGTGTATTATTATATGCAAGTTGAAACAGAAGCCGGCAGACCCCAGTATTTCGTTTCACAAGTACGTTAAATTAAAGTATTAACTAAATATTAGGTTAGAATTCGTCATATTTGGCCATTCTTGGTAAACAAAGGCAGGAAATCTGTGTTGCCGGCTTGTCATTAATTTCAGTGTACATAGGGATTTCCATAGCACCTTTTTCTTATTTTTATAGTTGTACATCCTACTTGAATACATTTTTAGTTTTTTTTTAGAAACATAGATTTTTATTACTATATCTAGACCATTTAATTAAACGGAACTAAAAATTATTGAAGGTATTTTAAATAATATTGAAAACAGGGGAAAACGTATTAGGTTAACATGACAACAATGGGATGAAGATGTTGAACTCAAACACCCTGCCCTAAGTCTGAAATAAATCTCCCTTTAGTAGTTTAATATTGTAAGGGTAACAAACTATGGAGGATTAAAAAAAAAATTAATAAATTTTCATCCTGTAAATATTAGATTCGTGACTATTAACAATTCGGAGAGCTTATGAAAATGGTCCTAGTGTTTCTAAAATAGACTAAAATGACACGTTCTGATTTGGAAAATTATATTATTATAGAGGTAGAAGTATTAGTTTCTTAGAGAATCCCGAGAATCAGTAATAATAATTTGTTGTTTTGACAAATTTCAAACACAAATAGAAATAGCTCGGATGTTAAGTATACTTTGGACAAAAATAATAATCCAAAAACCAATCAGACAAAAATCCAATAAAGTTTCTTTCCTGAAACTTCTCGAACAAGACCACTTTTCGTTAAGTGGACACCACGCACTACTTGTCCAAGTATTGTTTGTTTGCTCAGACTGTTATTTAATATCGACATATTTGATCCGTCCGCCCACATAGATATAGGAAAACATATGCAGGGTGATTCACGACGAAATGCAAATGTTTTAATGTTAAGTATTACAGGCCAGGGGCAACTCAAACATTCTTTTTGAGTCTTTTTGTCAAATATACAGTGTGATTTATGAAAATATTGCAAAAATAAAAACGGACATATTTCGGAAACCAATAGCCGTATTTACTTTAAATTGGGCACGCATAAGGAGTCCCAAGAGCCACTTATACCAATGTATAAAAAAAAATTCCAGGTCCGGACTTAAAAAAAATAGTATTATATATTTAAAAAAACACCCTGTATACTGCAATTTGCAAATTTTGGTATTACCACATAAAATCTAAAGAATTGTGCTCTAATACCCTTAGATTATATTCAACGCGCTAAGTCCCAGTTTTTTATAAAATAATTTCAATCTTGAGATATTAGGGTAAACAATTTTACGTTTTAAATTAATAAAAACGTATTTTTAAGTTAAAACTAATTTAGGCATAAACAAATCAACACCTCAATCAATACCGACCCTACCCAGGTAAATCACTCTGTACATTATACCGTGGTTGTAATCTTTGGACGGTTTTGTCTTGTATGTTTTGATATCAAAATCTCCAAGAAATTTTAATGATTTGACTACGACTTCAAATTAATTCCGAAAACGGATTTCAAATTAAAATAGAGTTTCTAAATAAATTAAAAGTACGCGTTTGTATATTTTTTATATTATTATTAATAATCCAGCCCTGTACCATCCTGTTGTTTGCTTGGGTAGCGTTGGTGTTGATTTTGAAAAATACGTTATTAGTAATTTAAAACGTGATATTGTTTAAAACCCTAATATCTCAGGATTGGAAATTAAATTGTTTTATTTTTTTTATAAAAACTGAGACTTACCGCGTTAAATACTAGTCCGGACATGGAATTTTATTTTTTTTTATCCATTGGTAGAAGTGGTTTTTGGGGCTCCTTATGAGATATGTTCGTTTCTATCATAATAATAATATCACACTTTACATTTGACAAAAAGACTCAAAATTTTTTTTTAGCATTGGATATGAGTTGCCCCTGGCCTGTAATACTTACCAATAAAATATTTGAATTTCGTCGTCAATCACCCTGTATAGTACAACCAAGTAACACAGTATGCTGTAAGACATGACGGACGACTTTTCCACAACAAAAGTTTTTTGTTCTTAGTGCAAAATGAACATCCTGATCTTCGACTATTCACATCGAGAGTGAAACCTAGGACGACGCCGTTTCGTCCTTATTAGAGATTCATCAGCTAGGTGTACCACAACGACAGACGATTCGCTCGCGCTCTTGTGCCGAAAAATTCGGCAAAGCGGAGAGAACTTCTGTCGAGTACCGACCATGGCGCCCTCTGTGTGAACCTCCGACAACCGTTATTTGAAGATGGTAGACAATGTTTAACTTGAGAGTAAACTCAGTGGCGTAGCCAGAAATCGACTATGGGGGGAGGATGGCAAATTTTTAAAAGGTAGGTGCCTATTGCTTGAGCTCCTGAACTGAAGGGATGGGAGTGGGGCGGTTTAATAGTAAATAACAAAAATACTTATTTTCAAAGCAAGTCTCATCTAGTCTCATTTTCATATTTTTCTCAAAATTATCTCTTAAATACGCCACAGGCAAAAATTTTGAAAAAATTACACCAAAATGTTATTTTTTACGCGTTTCAAATGCTATTGATACAAAAATTGTTTAAAATTAAACAAAATTATAACGATATTTAATATTGGTATAGCGCCGCAGGTTCGAATTTTTCAAAAAAAAACTAAAAATTCTTTAAAAATTTTGATTTCTTAGTTTTTTCATAAAATATTTTTGGAAAATTGGATTGGTTTAGATGCCAACAAGGGGTGGCTTGCGGTGGTATACCTATATAGATTTGTTGCCAAATCATAAATGTGCTGCAAATTTTACGAAAATATAAACCAACAATGCCATTTATCACACGTTTTGAATGCTGGTAATAAAAATTCCTTAGAATTAAACTAAAATTGTAACAATTAATGACGTCATAGCACCGCAGGCAAAATTTTTAAAATTTAAGGCGTCACACCAAACACATATCATAAACCGGAGTAAAAGGTCCAAAAAGTGTGGGAGTTGTAGCTCTGCCTGGGGCCCTTGATCATGATTAATTTATTGTAGATTGGGTTGACCCTCCAGGAGAGGGATTTAACTTCCAAAACACCCGCCTGGCTACACAACTGGTAAACTAGAGTCGATAGAAGAAGTCGAAGAATCAATGGAAATTATAAAACTCTAGTTTACTCTCAAGAAGAGTACCCACTGCGTAAGAAATAGGTGCATGGCGTAGCATTGATCCTATGCAAGTTTCGTCTAAGAGCAAAAGCAAAACAATCGAGATGCCGTACTGCACATTTAAAAAACGAATGGGTAGTGGTTGCGTGTACTTTCAATTTAACGAAAAAACAGGAGTTTTTTGTACTTAGTGCAAAATGAACATCCTGTTCTTCGACTTTTCATACAGATGGTGGAACCTAGCACGACGCCGGATTGTGAGGTCATATGAGATTATGCGGCCAAAGTATAGAAACTATTAATTTTGTTTTTAAATCCAGAGATCTAATGTAAAATAAGTTTGCTAAAGCTTTTAAAGAAAGAACAAGTAAAAATTAGCTAATTTATCAGAAACTAAGAAAAGATTGCATTTTTTAGATGAGTGACGAAAGCCTTAATTTTCTCCTTTATAATTGAAGATTTATTTAAAGTGTGTTTAACAATAAAAATTAATATTATTATTATATTAATGTTATTAAACTTTATTATTTTAGGTTGTCTGTACTAATTAAAAAAAATATATTTGTATATACAGGGTGCCCCACGGCAAAAAACGACACGATCGATTTTTCAAAAAGTGGGCTATGGAAAGTTTTTAAAATTTGGCATTATTCCAATGTCGGTGGAGGCAACTCGGCTAGAATATTTTCAAGATGGCGGAACTTCCGGTTATATCGGAAGTGGATATCTACTCTCTTATTTTAAATGGGACCATAATGACACAATATATTATCTAATTTTAAGATTCTAAGATTTCTAGACATATTTTATGTCTATACCTAACTTAAGCCGTTTTTGAGATAAAAACCATATTTGAAAATCTGCATGTTACCCAATATTTTCAATTAGTATAGTGGGAAAACAGTTAACGATAGAAAATGAAATAATATATAGGGTGTCCTACTTAAAATAAGAAAATACTTCAACCGAGTTGCCCCCATCGGCATTGGTATACTGCCAAGTTTTCAAAATTTTCCATTGTCCACTTTTTGAGAAATCGATCGTGTTGATTCGTCGTGGGATACCCTGTATATTTTACTGAAAATAACATAACACAACACATAACACAAAAAAAGTAACTAGATAAATACAAAAGAATAAATTGCATCAAAAGACTTAACATTTCTATAAAGCTAGCAGTTGAATAGCTTCCATGTCCAGTTCGTGATTTTTCTTCCATTTTTTCCCTAAACTAGTCAAATAAGGATCAAAATAAATCAGCAGTGAATGAAGAATATCTTCGTTAGTAGCAGATCTTGTCGAAATCGTTTAAAGTATTTATTTCTAGACTCGGATGCCTCCTCACAAAACAAGTGAACATTATCTGACGCACCATCAAGATGCACGGTCTACTTTAAAAATTTATATCATTGAGGATATTTTGGAAAACCAAATATTGTTGGTTAAATTCAAAAAAACATGAAATAATTTAAAAAAAAAAGAACTTTAGGGTTTAATTCCAAAACAGCCATTGGGGAAAATTACTTCAACTTCATGGAGGTTTTTCATTTTATTAAAATATTTACTGGCCTTGAAAAAACTTCTGATGTTGAAATCAATTTTTTGCAGTAGTCATTTTTTATTTTTATTTGAAGCAATTTTGGCCGCATGATCTCATATGACCTTACCACCGTGCGCCGGCGCCGTTTCGTCCTTATTAGGGAATAATCAGCTAGGTGTACCACAACAATAGTACTTTTAAAATAGGAGGGAAAATTATTGCGTGTTCTTAATTAAAATAGAGAAAAAATGTATTAGTGCAAATATTTTTATTAGGATTAGCCGCTTTCGGCCCTACTGGGCCATCTTCAGATCCTAGGGATTAGTTTATAAGAGTCATTTATAAACATTTTGAATTGATTAAATTTTTATTTTCGATTTTTTTATTTGCAAATTGATTGCCTACCAAAATGATTTGCAAATAAAATCCTCTCCATTGGACCAACTTGGGAAATGTGTGACTCCAATAAATTAATTCCTAGGATCTGAAGATGACCCAGCAGGGCCAAAATAATACACGTTTTTTTCTCTATCATAATGCTTTTGCTGTTTTCTGCCATAATGTTTTAAAAACGTCATTAAAATGTTGCTGCAGCTAGTTTGAGGACGATGTCAACAGCCGCTAAAAATACAGCATTTTACATATGCAATATTGTTTAAAATTTGACTTCCCAGGCAAAAAAATTTATTTGAAAGTAGCATATAAGTGAGGGACTGAGGGTAAACGGCTTTCTGCACGTGGAACAATATTTTTTCTTCAAGTTCAAAATTGAATGTTTATTGATACCACATACAAAATGTATATCTTTAAATTATTTATTTTTATTGAAACCACGATCAAAATGTCTGTAAATTATTTATTATTATGTGTCGGAGTAACTTTTTTTCCGCACTGTGTAAGGGGAACGCGCTACTGGTACTTTGGTCCCTCGTAGAAAAAAGGTTTTTTATTTCCACAAAAAATTCTCCCTGTCTATCGGCCTGTCTGTCTGGGACGCAATAACTTAAAAGCCGCCAAATCGATTTTTATCAAATTAGGCAGAAAAGTTCTTTGGTGAAGGTGGGGGTCGAAAAGGGGGTAAAAGTTGAACTTTTAAAAAAAATCTTATCTTACGAACCGTTCATCGGTCGCACACGGTTTTACATTTGGATGAACTATAAATTTTCAACTATAGTATTTTTTACAAAAAAAGCTCAAGGGCCTTTCTCCACTTGCTATTACCTAAGGATATGTATCGGGTCTATAAAACTCCATCAACATACCGAACTCCACTGGACTATATATTTGTTGTTTAACTTAGTTGAATTTGGTTTTTACAAATACCTGGCCAGGCATTTTGTTCCATACCTCTCAACTGACTCATGCCACACTGATGATATAAAAATAACACATGTGTACGGCTAGTGTATAGCGGTTGATGGAGTTTTATAAGTGCATTCGTTGTAATAAGTCCGCTAAGCAATAAAACCTCTTGAGCAGGTAAGTCGGTGGTTCTCAAACAATAAATTATATTTTTGGAACATGACGAATTACATTTTCTAAATAATAGTAGTTTTTACATCTAGTGTCTAAAATAGTGCTTTTTTACAAGCGTTGGTTTAAATAATAAGCGCAGAAAAAATTATCTTTTTTGCATCGGTAATTAGGAAAGTCATGGTTTGAACATTTGTAAACAGTAATTAAATCATTTAAAGTTAATAAAAAATAATTAGGTATAGAAAGATTATTTTTTTATAAAGTTTTGGTTCTAAAAAGAACCGATATTGCAGTCTTGCGATAGAACGCACCTACTTATAAATGCATACTAAAAATAGTCTTCCTATGCATCTGAAATATAATCCATGCTTTCAGAATCATTATCATCATCCGTAATAATTAACGGACTAATGGTCTTACTTCGTCCATAACCTGTTCTGTCTCATAAGATTAAAAAATAATATTTTCCGTGTGTTCAATGCATTTCCGCCATTCTTCTTTGCCCACTTTGCTTGCTGTTAAATGGCTGCTCTTTACACTTGCTTAAAAGATCACTTTTTAAAAATAAATTTTCATGGTTTAGGTTTTTCTTTGACGGTATTTCTTCTTTTTTCCAGCTGCTTGTAGGAAATTTCTCTTTGAGTCTCGTATGGTAAGACGCATTGTCCAAAACAATTAAGGAAGGGTTTTATAAACTCTTTAAAAGTTTTTCCTCAAACCAATGCTCAAAAATTTTAGCATCCATATTGCCGTGATCGTCAGTTTTTTTTGTTGATGAAAATATTAACTGGCAATTACTGGTTTCGATTCATCCTGCCAAGACGATTTTATTGAAGTTCCGTGCGCAAATACCCATGTTTCGTCAAGAAACACAACTTACCTTGGCAATTCCGATTTTTTGTTTTTTATGTGATCTCTTAAAAATTGCCATCTTTTTGACACAATATTGGAAAGCACTTTTCTGTTGTTCGTTTTTTTATATTTAAAGCCCATCTCTTTTAAAATTTTGGAAAAACGGGAAATTCAAATATCGCAAAGTTGTTTTTCCTTTATCCTTTCTAGAATAGCTTTGAGGGTAACATATTCCTTTGACTTATACATATCATAAACAATATTTCTAATCGATAGTTTAACCCTTGATAGATCAAAGGTTTTTGAATGCTGTTGAACCCTTTTATATGGTCTGTCCAATTCCTCTTCACTCTTTTTGGAAGTCTTCTTAAGGTCTTATCTGAAATGCCGCAAGCATCAGACGTTTTTCTAACGTAAAATAACGTTCCACTTGTAATACCAAACGGCGTTCACCTGGAGATAAACACCTTCTAGGCGTTGTGTCACCTTGCTGAACATTTTCCATAACTTTGCTTTATAACTGCTTTAAATTCCGCAATTAACACACAATAAGAAACAAACTAAAAGCAAATAAAAGCATAAATACTTATTTAAAATAGAACATACCATCCCCAACTGGAGCAAATTTTTTATTTCTTGGAAAATAGTGATTATTGTCATTGACGACAGCTCCAGATTTACCTATCTATAATGACCGCAAAATAATTAAATTCTCGGAAAAATACCTATCAAAATCTTTAACTTATTGACGCAAAAAGTTTTTAAAAAGTATAAATGAAAAATAAAATAAAATAGAAATATTTTACGTTGTATAAGTATAACGCGTAATTCTTAAATAATTTTGTTTTAAGACCGCTGATTTAGCCCACTCGAATACAGTGAACCAGTGGGATGTCTGGTACGATCAAGTACAGCGAGGGCATTCTAACTTAACTGACTTACTGTTCAAAAAGCGATAACATCTTTTCGAAATTTAATCCGATATCGGACTTCATACAGCGAACTGACTATAGCCCTGCGACTATAGCCCTGATGCATATCCTTGGGTAATACGTGTGTGGAGAAAGGCCCTCGAGTTTTTCTTGTAAATTTAACGAGCTCCACTGGATTTTAACTTTGGTTATTATACAACTTAGCTGACTTCTGTTTTTAAATATTTTTTTTTAAATATTTTATGGATACGTGCCTGCTAGCGCCATTTATTTCTCAAGAAATCCCGCTCTGTGCATCGGCTACATCTTGACCGCTATCTATAGATTTATATTCCTCGCAAAATTTGACGCAAAAAGTTTTTAAAAAGTATAAGTGAAAAATAAAATAAAATAGAAATATTTTACGTGGTATAAGTATAACGCGTAATTCTTAAATAATTTTGTTTTAAGACCGCTGATTTAGCCCACTCGAATACAGTGAACCAGTAAGATGTCTGGTACGATCAAGTACAGCGAGGGCATTCTAACTTAACTGACTTACTGTTCAAAAAGCGATAACATCTTTTCGAAATTTAATCCGATATCGGACTTCATACAGCGAACTGACTATAGCCCTGCGACTATAGCCCTGATGCATATCTTTGGGTAATACGTGTGTGGAGAAAGGCCCTCGAGTTTTTCTTGTAAATTTAACGAGCTCCACTGGATTTTAACTTTGGTTATTATACAACTTAGCTAACTTCTGTTTTTAAATATTTTTTTTTTAATATTTTATGGATACGTGCCTGCTGGCGCCATTTATTTCTCAAGAAATCCCGCTCTGTGCATCGGCTACATCTTGACCGCTATCTATAGATTTATATTCCTCGCAAAATTTGACGCAAAAAGTTTTTAAAAAGTATAAGTGAAAAATAAAATAAAATAGAAATATTTTACGTGGTATAAGTATAACGCGTAATTCTTAAATAATTTTGTTTTAAGACCGCTGATTTAGCCCACTCGAATACAGTGAACCAGTAAGATGTCTGGTACGATCAAGTACAGCGAGGGCATTCTAACTTAACTGACTTACTGTTCAAAAAGCGATAACATCTTTTCGAAATTTAATCCGATATCGGACTTCATACAGCGAACTGACTATAGCCCTGCGACTATAGCCCTGATGCATATCCTTGGGTAATACGTGTGTGGAGAAAGGCCCTCGAGTTTTTCTTGTAAATTTAACGAGCTCCACTGGATTTTAACTTTGGTTATTATACAACTTAGCTGACTTCTGTTTTTAAATATTTTTTTTAAATATTTTATGGATACGTGCCTGCTGGCGCCATTTATTTCTCAAGAAATCCCGCTCTGTGCATCGGCTACATCTTGACCGCTATCTATAGATTTATATTCCTCGCAAAATTTGACGCAAAAAGTTTTTAAAAAGTATAAGTGAAAAATAAAATAAAATAGAAATATTTTACGTGGTATAAGTATAACGCGTAATTCTTAAATAATTTTGTTTTAAGACCGCTGATTTAGCCCACTCGAATACAGTGAACCAGTAAGATGTCTGGTACGATCAAGTACAGCGAGGGCATTCTAACTTAACTGACTTACTGTTCAAAAAGCGATAACATCTTTTCGAAATTTAATCCGATATCGGACTTCATACAGCGAACTGACTATAGCCCTGCGACTATAGCCCTGATGCATATCCTTGGGTAATACGTGTGTGGAGAAAGGCCCTCGAGTTTTTCTTGTAAATTTAACGAGCTCCACTGGATTTTAACTTTGGTTATTATACAACTTAGCTGACTTCTGTTTTTAAATATTTTTTTAAAATATTTTATGGATACGTGCCTGCTGGCGCCATTTATTTCTCAAGAAATCCCGCTCTGTGCATCGGCTACATCTTGACCGCTATCTATAGATTTATATTCCTCGCAAAATTTGACGCAAAAAGTTTTTAAAAAGTATAAGTGAAAAATAAAATAAAACAGAAATATTTTACGTTGTATAAGTATAACGCGTAATTCTTAAATAATTTTGTTTTAAGACCGCTGATTTAGCCCACTCGAATACAGTGAACCAGTAAGATGTCTGGTACGATCAAGTACAGCGAGGGCATTCTAACTTAACTGACTTACTGTTCAAAAAGCGATAACATCTTTTCGAAATTTAATCCGATATCGGACTTCATACAGCGAACTGACTATAGCCCTGCGACTATAGCCCTGATGCATATCCTTGGGTAATACGTGTGTGGAGAAAGGCCCTCGAGTTTTTCTTGTAAATTTAACGAGCTCCACTGGATTTTAACTTTGGTTATTATACAACTTAGCTGACTTCTGTTTTTAAATATTTTTTTTTAAATATTTTATGGATACGTGCCTGCTAGCGCCATTTATTTCTCAAGAAATCCCGCTCTGTGCATCGGCTACATCTTGACCGCTATCTATAGATTTATATTCCTCTCAGCTCGACGTAGATCTGTGTGTCCACTTTTTGATATATTCCGTCTTATACGAGCGAAGTTTTTATGAAATTTGTTTGGACATTGAATTTAGGACGGATCTGGAAATTTTATTACATTTCAGCTTCAGATATCATTATGGGTTTGTTTTTGAACAGTTTAGTGTGGCAGATATACCTAGTGATTACAAAGATAATAATTGTATATTGGTATTAGTAACCACCTATTAATAAACCATGAGTTTCAAAGCTTGGCAAGTGGAATCTTTATGCCCCTTAAGGCGCAATTACACAGACGAACATGCTCAAACAAAAGCTCGTGCAAAAGATCTAAAATTTTTTGCGTGAACATTTTTTTGAGCTTTTCTTTGAACATTTTGTTCGGGTAAATTTTTGAGCAAATTATTGCTATCTGTTTTGGAAACATAAATTTCACATCAGTGATCAGTGATCTCAATTCTTTAAAAAAATGGAACACCAACTTTTATTTTAAATTTTTGTGAAAAAAATGGATTAGGGTTACTTATAATATTTTTTTTCTTAGGGTTTTTCCCGGATTTTTTTGCCTGGGGGTTTTTTTGGGATATTCTTGCGATTTTTTTGTTATTTCCAAGGGTTTTTTTTCCTAAATTCGAAAAACAACCCAGGAAAATTTTTCTTTTACAAAAAAATCGGCAAAAACCGATATTCGAAAATTGCACTTTCAAGCGGTAATCCGCGCCTCCCGACTGAGGAGTGGTGGGAACGGGATTTTTTTTTAAACATATTTTTGTACTAGATTTACCTAGTTAGTCTAAGGCCCCAAGGGTTGCTTAAAAAAGCAAAAGGTTCATGAAAATGCTGAAGATAGATATTTACTGTCAATTTAATGTAATAATCAAGCAACATTCCGATTCAAAAGTCTAGTCTATTACTGCAAATTATATTTTTTAGACAAGGGTCGGGATCGTAGGGTTGTAAAAGTGGGTAATAAACGGGTATTATTTAGACGGAACGTGCTTTTGTTCATATATTTGAGATTTAATAAAATGTATATAGGTTTTTCCATTTGACTTAATTATTATTGTATTGTGTTTTAAACTAGGAAGTCAAATAAAGAGATATTCTTTTAAACGTAAATTTGTATCATTACATTTTCCAGGCAACAGCAATAAATAAGTGCCAATTATTATTTTTTATGATTCTCGTTTTTTTTACAACCCCAAAAAAGTTACAACTATACTGGCATATCCCCTATAAAAATCAGATCAATCGAAGTTGCTTACGAGGTAAAACGTGAATTTCGACATCAAATCGTTTTTCCGTCGGAAAGCACTTAATTAAAAATACCTTGTTTTAAAACTTAGTCTTTCTATTTTCAGTTAAGTTCAGTGAATTCCCATAAAACTATAAAATTTAAATTTGTAAGAAATTTTTATTACCAACATTTCTTCAAACAAATTTTGCTTAAAATTCCCTCCAAAATTTCCGTGATTTTGCTCGAACTTTTCTTTGAACATTTTGCTCAAGAGGCTCGTGTAAATGTTTGTCGGCATTTCAACATCAAAGGAAAGTTTGTCTGTGTAAATGCGCCTTTAGACATCTTCAATGTAAAAATATATTCAGAGTGTTTCAACAAAAATGTAACAAGGACCTTTGTTAACACATTTTGAAAAATCTCTCGAGCACGTTCGATTGAAGAGGGACAAGTTTTGATTTGAATTTTCTTAGGGCACACCCCTTTGCAATGCAAGGAAGAGCTTTGGATTACCTTAACAGCGCTGATATTTTTTGAAAAATTCATGGATTTCTTTTCTTTCCTACATATTTGGATTTAAGGTGACCATGAGCCAGCAACGAAAATCTATTTCATCTACTTTTAAGTTTATTTTAAAAACTTTCCTTTTATTTTTCGTTAAAGAACATTTTGGCGTTTTTCTCAGTCTTGGGTGTGGGCTTTTTCCAAGGGTTGAAACCAACGTTTAGTAGCATTTACACAGGCGAATATTCCTTTGATCTTCGAAATGCCGACAAACATTCGCGCGAATTATTTATTTAACGACTCACGCAAGAGGTTCGGGGTTCGGGTAAAAAGGTTCGTGGTGTTCGGACAAAATTTGCTGAAAGAAATATTTGGAATAAAATAAAAATTAGAAAAATTATTGAACTGAATTGTAACATAAAAATTAAATTTTAAAACCTTTCCGACGAAAAAACGATTTGATGCACTTGATAAAAAATAATGAGGATTACTTTACTTCATTTTGTGGGGTTTTGCTGGTGGGGCTTGGTGGTGGCTTTTGGAGATGGGGTTTGGTGGTGGGCTTTGATGAGTTTACACTTAATTAAGGAAAACCAAAAAAGTCTACCAACCTCACAACCTAGCACCCAGCAAATAATAATTTTTCGCTTTCCGTCGGCTTTTACTATTTATTCGAAAAATAAAATAAAATATTTTTAGTGTTCCAATTTAATTTCAAGAATTAAGGTCAGTGATGTGAGACCAAAAATATTATCTATTCCCACTTTCAAAAATTCATTTCCAAAAAAATTTTCGAAATTTGCCCGATTGTTTGTGGCAAATGTTCGAGTGTTCGGTCAAACGTTCGTCGAAAAAGGTTCGCCAGATTTGGCCCGAAGTTTTGGACGAACCGATTCGCTCTGTGTAAATGCGCCTTTTGAAATTTATCCACTCGGTTTTGAGATTTTATTTATTAATAACTAGTTTTTCTGAACTTTTTTATTTTTCATTTATTCTCCTATATAGGACATCTGTAAAGACGTTTAGTTAGAAACTGCGATTTCGTTATTCATTGTTTGCATTTTTTATTTGCCCTCACTAAATCCTTTTTGATTTCATCAAAACATTTAATAAACAATATCCCGTTATCCCAGAATTAGATCCAATTTAAATCTATAGCAAGAAAAGAAACAAAGTATTATCACATAATGTTAATATTGCATCTAGGGATCAGCTAATTTAAAAATATACTTTTAGATTAGGAGAAAAAGCACTTTTAAATCTTTGATTTTTCTTCACCACCCAGCCAACACCGTTACATAAATATTAAGTAAACGTTACAACACATGATTACTTTGTTACATAAATTATAGGTAAACTGAAAGTCACAACAAGGTAAAGAGTAAAGAAGAAGTTAAAAAACCTCCAAATCAGTTAATTCAACCGAAAAGAAACTAAAAAACGAAAGATCAAAAGATCTTGGGTGGAAATAACGAAAATTCAAACTTGGATGAGCATCCCACAAGGTGTTCCTTGCTCATCCAAGTTTGAAACACCTTGTGGGATGCTCATCCAAGTTTGAATTTTCGTTATTTCCACCCAAGATCTTTTGATCTTTTGTTTTTTAAGGTAAAGAGTATTTTCCATATTCTGCATAATACCCTGCACAAAGTTTCTTACTTTTTACGTAAATAATATGTAATTAAAACAACGTAAATAATACATGGCAACAAAAAATTGGGAAACGGCAGATATTGATTAACTAATAACTAGAAAGTAAATCGAAAGGTAAACTTGGGTTAAATTTTTTTAAATAATATTTATATCTCTTACAAGTAATATCAAAGTAAACTTGACCTCACGTAAATAACGTACTCTTTACATAACTATACTATATAAATTTATATCATAAATGTTATATAAATATTACGTATTGGAATGGAACATTTATGTAAAATTAAAGTCATATTGTGTATATAATATATTTATGTCCTTCTAATGTCACAACAAGGTAAAAAGTAACTTCCATGTTCTGAATAATGCCATGCACAAAGTTCCCTTATACTTTTTACGTAAATAATATTTAATTAAACTAACGTAAATATAATATTTATAAAGATAAAATTAACTTCCATGTTCTGCATAATGCCATGCACAGAATTACTTTCTTATTACGTAAACGTAATGTAATTAAAGAAACATAAGTTATGTTATGTAAATATTAAGTAAACTTTATGAAAACTTTTTTATGTAAATTTTTGCCTTTGTATTTTGTTTGAGTGAGTTTTGATGTCCCGTTAGTTATCACGAATTTGTTGTTATATCTTGAAGAATCAATAAAAAATTATTTTTTTTACTCCTAAATTATATTGGGCGGCCAAAAAAAAAAACTGGTCCTTTTTGACTTTCCAGTACTGACTCCCTCCGCTCTACCAATATGTTATGTGCGCCACTGGTTAAAAACTAAAGTTTTGCTCCTAAAGTGGTGTCGGCATAAAGTCGATTGTAGTAATGTGGACCTCCAACACACTGCCGACGTTGTCGACATTGGACCGATTTAATGCCGACGATTTGTGTTTGCTGGGATACAGTATACGACGACACGTTTCCGAAAAGCAGTTGACAGGGTACAGATCGCGCTGATGATAGCCAATGTTCGAAGAAAGCATGACACTTGAAGAAGAAGTTATTTCCCTTCCTTTGCAGTTTTAAAGACTTAATATTTTACATTATTTCATTGTAAGATATCATATGCCATACTGCCTCTATATATGGGGTCAGAGCTCGGCCGCAATGAAAAGAAAATTATAAGAGTCTTATGCGGTGCAAAATATCAAGCAGCCTCTGTTCTTGAAACACACAGTCATGCCTTTCCCATGCATCTTTATATATTCAGTGGCGGTCCCAGCCATTTGAAAGGGGGGGGGGCGGTTTTGATACGAAAAAAAAACTAGGATAAAAGGCTTTTATGAGAAACATATCAATATATGTAAGTATAAACTTAGTAACTACGAGCGCGGATTTGACCTCAAATCTAGAGGGGGGGGGATTTTAAATTGTTTATTTCATACATTTTTTATTTTAAAAAATGTTTAAATGCGCCGAAAATTTTTGAGAAAATTACATTAAAAATGCAATTTTTGAGTTAAATTAAACTAAAATCGTGAGTATCAACGGTATCATAGCGCCGCAGGCGAAATTTTTTAAGAAAATTGCACTAAAAATGCATTTTTTTATTTAAAATTAAACTAAAATTGTAAATATATCAATGACTTCAAAGCGCAGCAATTTATGCCCTACTTTGGAAAAATATCGCCACACTTGTTCATTGCCTCGAAAATGTTATCAGGTATGTTTTGATTTAAGCTTTTGCCTACTTCTGAACAATATTGTTTCCAAATACTGACTTCTCCCCATAAAAGTTCAAGAATTAGTGTTTTGAATTAATCAAACAGTTTATCGTATTTAGAAACGACTTTAGTTAATTTTGCCTTGATTTTGGCTTCATGTTGTACAAAACTTGGTATGAATATGTTCAGGTCAAAAATACTTTTTTATGTCCGAAATGGTTTTGTCTAAAACTTGTTTATAAATTAAATAGAAACTCTGTAATACTGTACTGTATTTCCAATATCGTAGTTTTCCCGGTAAGTACTTCATGCGTTTGTTTATTCTTGGTGTGACGAATTGAAGGTCAAACTGTCCCAAAATACTCTGGAGGAATTATAGAATGTCTTTAAAGCAGAGTTGGGCGCCCAGTGGATAACCGAAAAAACCCACTGGGGTTTTTTTTTGGGTAAAACCCACTTAATAAAAACACGTAGGACTGTTTTAAAAGTGGATTTTTTCATAATTAATGGTATATTATTACCAGTCGTTTGAATCTGATCGTAAGATTCTATAAACTTTGACCAGTCGCAAATCTTTATCTAATCCCAAACAAACTGTCGATTTCTGTATTCCTTCTATTTTTATGCCGTATTTTATAGTTGATAAACGATCGCGAGAATAAGTCCTAATTTTAAAGAACTACAATCTTTATATAATTTAAAAATAAAACCATAAAAATCCCAATAACACCCAATTATAAAACCCAAAAAAGCCCAGTGGGTTGGGTTTTATATAAAAAAAACCCGGATTTTTTTCAACCCTGCTTTAAAGGAAGATTCTACAATTTCTTGTTTTTTCTCCAAAGACTTCAAGGTTACCACCAGCATCTTTGTTGTCTACTTTTTTCTGGAGCAAAGGGGGGGGGGGCGTTCGCCCCCGCCCCCCCTGGGACCGCCACTGATATATTTCACTAAAATTACCATCTTCAACTTCAATGAGAAGTGATAGACTCCCACTCACATCACAAAATGTCAAAATCAAAATCTAATTCACTAAATCTAGAGCTTTCTTTAAACCCATTTAAAAAAGTTATCAAAAATCACTTGCTTCAGAGATGTTTCTACAGTGTTAATGAATATTTGGATGCATCGTTTGAAATATAAGTTGGAGTGGCATGCGCTTGTAGTGCCGCTCTATACTTTCTGTTTAACTTGTCGTTAGTTTATAAAAATTTTTAATGTGTTTTTTTTACGCTATTTAACATTATTTGTAATTCATCTTTTAATGACTTGCTACAATTTGCATTTTTATGTAGAAAAATAGTCAATAAATGTTCTACTTCTATATACTTCTACTTTTATCTACTTCTACTTCTGTCAGATTATACAAATTTTAACTATTTTAAAAATATAAGACTTCTAAATTTAAGAATTTTGTGCCAAAATTGACAATTTATAAAAATTGAAGATGGCGGAAATTTAAAAAAAGGTTTTTTTTTTATCCTTCTGCAATTTTCTTACGTGCGCCCAGTGGCGGCTTTAGAGGGGTGGCGAGGGGGGCACGTGTCCCCCTCCCCAAAGTTTTAGAACAGAAATATTCGATTACATTATATATTTTTATCGAATAAGGTCTTATCTCATCCATATGTATTTTCTATTGGGCCATAATTTATTTAACACTTTCTTTGTATTGCCTGGATACAACAAATACAGTAACCAATTTCTACGGTCACCAAAAGACCTAGACTACTATGTGTATCAGGAGTATTAGTGGTACTATGCGGCAGCCGCCGCGCACCGTCTTCCTTTGCCCTTTGAACTATCTTGTTCTTTTATATATTATGCTCTTTGTCAAAAAAGAGAACATGCTCTATGAAAGAAAAAGAAGACAATCTATTCAATACTTTGTTACACTTAGAATGACGTCTCGTTTTATTAATCCTGCAATATGAATAAGAAAGGGCCGAGAGAAAATTGGATAGGTAAGAAATAAGAGCATTAATCAAGGAAAATTGATTTTTTTTGTCTGACTGAATAATTTTCTTATTTCTTACCCAATGTAAACAAGCAATAGATCAATACACTTGGAAAAAAATAAAGCTCTACACGCAAAAGTTAAGTTTTTGTACCAGTGGCGTACGCAGTGGCGGCTTTAGGATTCGGTTTTGGGGGGATGCGCATCGGTTTCAATTAACTTCCTCTTTCCCTCGAAAGTCAAGTCTAAACTAAATACTTACGATAAAGTATAAAAAAAATCATTATTCTAAACGACCAAAATTCTTTTTTATTTAAAGAATTACCAATTTTGAAAAGGTTACATATTCATGAATTTAAGCTTAATGAATGGGACAGTTTTATAATAAGTGCTACTAATAATATTATTTACTTTACTCGGCCCTTTCTTATTCATATTGCAGGATTAATAAAACGAGACGTCATTCTAAGTGTAACAAAGTATTGAATAGATTGTCTTCTTTTTCTTTCATAGAGCATGTTCTCTTTTTTGACAAAGAGCATAATATATAAAAGAACAAGATAGTTCAAAGGGCAAAGGAAGCCGGTGCGCGGCGGCTGCCGCATGGTACCACTAATACTCCTGATACACATAGTAGTCTAGGTCTTTTGGTGACCGTAGAAATTGGTTACTGTATTTGTTGTATCCAGGCAATACAAAGAAAGTGTTAAATGGCCCAATAGAAAATACATATGGATGAGATAAGACCTTATTCGATAAAAATATATAATGTAATCGAATATTTCTGTTCTAAAACTTTGGGGAGGGGGACACGTGCCCCCCTCGCCACCCCTCTAAAGCCGCCACTGGGCGCACGTAAGAAAATTGCAGAAGGATCAAAAAAAACCTTTTTTTAAATTTCCGCCATCTTCAATTTTTATAAATTGTCAATTTTGGCACAAAATTCTTAAATTTAGAAGTCTTATATTTTTAAAATAGTTAAAATTTGTATAATCTGACAGAAGTAGAAGTAGAAGTAGATAAAAGTAGAAGTATATAGAAGTAGAATATTTATTGACTATTTTTCTACATAAAAATGCAAATTGTAGCAAGTCATTAAAAGATGAAGTACAAATAATGTTAAATAGCGTAAAAAAAACACATTAAAAATTTTTATAAACTAACGACAAGTTAAACAGAAAGTATAGAGCGGCACTACAAGCGCATGCCACTCCAACTTATATTTCAAACGATGCATCCAAATATTCATTAACACTGTAGAAACATCTCTGAAGCAAGTGATTTTTGATAACTTTTTTTAAATGGGTTTAAAGAAAGCTCTAGATTTAGTGAATTAGATTTTCACTTCACTTCACATTGAAGTTGAAGATGGTAATTTTAGTGAAATATATCAGTGGCGGTCCCAGGGGGGGGGGGGCGAACGCCCCCCCCCCCTTTGCTCCAGAAAAAAGTAGACAATAAAGATGCTGGTGGTAACCTTGAAGTCTTTGGAGAAAAAACATGAAATTGTAGAATCTTCCTTTAAAGCAGGGTTGAAAAAAATCCGGGTTTTTTTTTATATAAAACCCAACCCACTGGGATTTTTTGGGTTTTATAAATGGGTTTTATTGGGTTTTTTATGGTTTTATTTTTAAATTATATAAAGATTGTAGTTCTTCTTTAAAATTAGGACTTATTCTCGCGATCGTTTATCAACTATAAAATACGGCATAAAAATAGGTGGAATACAGAAATCGACAGTTTGTTTGGGATTAGATAAAGATTTGCGACTGGTCAAAGTTTATAGAATCTTACGATCAGATTCAAACGACTGGTAATAATATACCTTTTTTTACATTTATTTATTTTATTAATAATGAAAAAATCCACTTTTAAAAAAGTCCTACGTGTTTTTATTAAGTGGGTTTTACCCAAAAAAAAACCCAGTGGGTTTTTTCGGTTATCCACTGGGCGCCCAACTCTGCTTTAAATTATATAATTCCTCCAGAGTATTTTGGGACAGTTTGACCTTCAATTCGTCACAGCAAGAATAAACAAACGCATGAAGTACTTACCGGGAAAACTACGATATTGGAAATACAGTACAGTATTACAGAGTGTCTATTTAATTTATAAACAAGTTTTAGACAAAACCATTTCGGACATAAAAAAGTATTTTTGATCTGAACATATTCATACCAAGTTTTGTACAACATGAAGCCAAAATCAAGGCAAAATTAACTAAAGTCGTTTCTAAATACGATAAACTGTTCGATTAATTCAAAACACAAATTCTTGAACTTTTATTGGGAGAAGTCAGTATTTGGAAACAATATTGTTCAGAAGTAGGCAAAAGCTTAAATCAAAACATACCTGATAACATTTTCGAGGCAATGAACAAGTGTGGCGATATTTTTCCAAAGTAGGGCATAAATTGCTGCGCTTTGAAGTCATTGATATATTTACAATTTTAGTTTAATTTTAAATCAAAAAATGCATTTTTAGTGCAATTTTCTTAAAAAATTTCGCCCGCGGCGCTATGATACCGTTGATACTCACGATTTTAGTTTAATTTAACTCAAAAATTGCATTTTTAATATAATTTTCTCAAAAATTTTCGGCGCATTTACACATTTTTTAAAATAAAAAATGTATGAAATAAACAACTTAAAATCCCCCCCCCCTCTAGATTTGAGGTCAAATCCGCGCTCGTAGTTACTAAGTTTATATTTACATATATTGATATGTTTCTCATAAAAGCCTTTTATCCTAGTTTTTTTTTTCGTATCAAAACCGCCCCCCCCCCTTTCAAATGGCTGGGACCGCCACTGAATATATAAAGATGCATGGGAAAGGCATGACTATGTGTTTCAAGAACAGAGGCTGCTTGATATTTTGCACCGCATAAGACTCTTATAATTTTCTTTTCATTGCGGCAGTGTGTTCATAGAGGCAGTATGGCATATGATATCTTACAATGAAATAATGTAAAATATTAAGTCTTTAAAACTGCAAAGGAAGGGAAATAACTTCTTCTTCAAGTGTCATGCTTTCTTCGAACATTGGCTATCATCAGCGCGATCTGTACCCTGTCAACTGCTTTTCGGAAACGTGTCGTCGTATACTGTATCCCAGCAAACACAAATCGTCGGCATTAAATCACATTACTACAATCGACTTTACGCCGACACCACTTTAGGACTGACGATGGTCCGATTGGAACTTTGTTTAATCGGACAAGAATCGGCAACTGACGATGGCCCGATTTACTATAGTCGACTTTATGCCGAAGCCCACTTTATTTGCTTTAGGGCCGACGACGTTCCGATTGGAACTTTGTTTAATCGGACAAGAATCGGCAACTGACGATGGCTCGATTTACTATAGCCGACATTATGCCAACGCAAACCTTATCTGCTTTAGGGCCGATGATGGTCCGATTGGAACTTTCTTTAATCGGTCGAGAATCGGCAACTGACGATGACCCGATTTACTATAGTCGACTTTATGCCGACGACCACTTTATCTGCTTTAGGCCCCATGATGGTCCGATTGGAACTTTGTTTGATTGGTCGAGAATCGGCAACCGACGATGGTCCGATTACGTCACCTTAAAATTATTAAACTGCTTAATAGTTTCTTCCTAGTATGTAGAGATGGCGCTAACGTTACTACGTCTCCTGTACAGTGGAAGATAAGAATGCGGACTTCTCTACAAGAATCATCTCTTCTGCCACTTAAACCAGCCCGACTGGTTAAGCACCCCCATTATCGAAACTTTGTAGTTTGCCAATGTCGGGCCACTTTAAGCTACCACCGACGGGCCTCCGTCAATCGCCGATGTTGGACCGCTTTAGGAAACCAATATCGGACTTGAATAGTTTACCGATGTCGGGCCGAGACCAGCTTGCCTACGTTAGACCGACCAAATTAAGCAGTTATGGACGGATGGTCGGTACCATGTGGTTAAACCATATCGGACCTTAATCGTACGGCAACGGTTTGCCGATGTCACCAAAAGTAAAATTTACCATTGGTCCGACGGCGGGTTACAGTCTAACACTGCGTCGGCAAACATACATTGGGCCTACATCGCAAAGCGGACAAAAAATACTGCTGGTCCAATGTCGTAAATCGACGTCGTGCCGATGACGGCAAATTCGGCAATCGACATCGGACCGACGGAGGCCCGAGGAAACCGTGTTTGCTGGGGCGCGCCCCCTTTCTAAAGCCGCCACTGATTTTAATGAATATTATCAATTAGTACAAGTTTTAAAAATATTTTAAAAACTTGTAAGCATAGATTTGTTCACGTTTTTTCCATTATCGTATTGATTTTTTCGACCCAAGCTATTAAAAAAACACCCATACAGCGAGTTTTTCGTTATTTCAAAGTTAAAATCACCATAAAACCTGAAAACTTTTTTGTTCGAGTCGAAAATTCGAAACGGCGAACTTCATTTGGCCAACTTTCCCTACAAATTTTAATGCCGAAAAAGTTTGCCAAACTTTGCGGAGGGGTCGATTAACTCCGGCGAGAAAGTGTACCAGTCGGATTTCCAAGGGAAAATCAGAGAGAATCGGGATATGGGTCTTTTTACCGGTGGTATTTTTATAAAAAATACTTGCAATAATTGCAGTAGGAGCTTTTAGAAGTATTTAAAAGTATCGGTAAGTGATAGAAGAGGCGTTTTCTTGGCGAGATAACTCCCACCCGAGCGAGAGCGTTTTGAAGGGCTGGAGGCGGCGCGGGCCCGGCGCCAATGGAGCCTCGGATGGGGCGGTTCGAGGCGACGCACTCGGCGCTATTTTAAAAAACACCAACACTGACCCCCCAATAACGACACAGGTGAAAACTACCAGCATATATACATATCTCACATATAGATCCCACGCGTGCACATAGGCCAAATTTCTATCTCTTATCTACAAATAGTAGAAGGGCCAACCTAACTGAATCGTTATTCCAGGGACATGTCTATCCATGCCCACTTATACCAGGGCCAAGGCTAATCTTAAATAGACTCTCGTTATCCAATGTTGCGAACAAAAGGTAGCCTTTGAAGGCAGATAAACTTTAAAAAAATTTTACAATTGACAATTTTAACAGATCCGATGCGAACACTTTTATTTGCGAAACAATCCATTTTGAACAAGAAAAATCAAATTTAGTCTACTCCCTAGTTACCCGCCGACTGCCTACGGGACGAGGGTAATGTTTTTTGAGTTGGAGTATGTATGTCTGTATGTATGTATATATGCGCCATGCCAGAGACCAAACGGGTGAACCGACTTTGATAATCTTGATATCTTTGGAATATTGGGAGTCCCGAGAGTCCTATAGGCTCTCTTTTATTTGAAAAAAATTAATATAATGGATACATCAAAAAAAAAATACCCGACTGCCACTTCTAAATAGAAAAATGTTTTGCATTCCCATGCAATTACAAAACATTTCTAATTATGTACGAAACTTTATTTAGTACGGGCAAATCGGGGGGTTTTTAATTCTTTATTTTTTTTTCATCTAACTGCAGTACGATAGCTTCAAAACTAGTCCATCAACCACTCGGGCTTTATTTCCAGTATGAAAAATCCGTTGTCATCCAGCGCGGATACCGGCCGGCGAATGTAGATACCAAAAACAAACTTGCGATTTGAAGACAAATGATTTGAATAGTGAAACTGTTTTCAATTCTGCATATTGGCTTTTTCATTTTTTTTTTAAATCCATGCTTAAAAAGTGATCGTAACTTAAAATTTAGAAATGATGAAAGACTGCCTTTTACTGTTTTCGCAATAAAAAGGAAAAAGATCAGCGGATTAATTTTTTAAGTACATACCTACACTGAAAAAAATATCGTACATAGTATTAATAACAGGCGTTTATTAATTTTTTATAGATAATTGTACATTAATAACATGTAACATGGAGAAAAGTTATAAAAATTGTCATATCAAGTAATGAAATTAATAAACGGAAGTTACGAAATCAATAAAAAATGTTTCTTGACATTTTATAGAGAGTTGTTATTAATAGTATGTACAGGTTAGGGAGATAATAAAAGAGAATATGAAATAAATAAAACCTGTTGACGATTTTAATCAATGCATTAAATAAATTTAATAAATGGCAATCTTTGAGTGTCGTTTAAAAGTTGTTATGGAATGTATGTACAAATTTATAATAATTATGAACCGGGCATACAAAATACATAAACACGGTTATGAAATTTATGCACGTAACAGTCTTTTACTAAATTCATTCTTAGTTGTAACTAAAAGCTATGAAAACATGTGTCTTAATCCTTGATTTCATAACACCCTTCGCAAAAATCATTCTTAAAGACTCTTTATATTGTAACAACTTTTTTTTGAAACTGTGTCTTGCAGCAGTAAAATCAATAAACTTGATTATGATGTTGATAAAACTTTACAGTGGAGCAAAAATCATATACAAAATACATTGGCTGTATTTTGTTTTATGAAACGGTGCCTTTTTTGATTCAGTGATGTATATAGTTTCCAAATATATGATTTTTAATTTTAAAGAACGCCATATTTTATTTTATGTATGCTAGGTCCTTCACTATACACCCCACAAATATGTCTGTCTGTACGTATACACGTGTTTAGGCCAAAGTTCCGGCAACTTCACAAGTTTCTCCAAGTTTGGGGAATGCCATTAAATAGTCTAATGTTACAAATTGAATGCAGTGCCAAATGAACATGGATAGCTAAGTAAATTCTAAGAACTCATCAAGGAAAGTATAATATTTTTTTATGTTTTGCTTTATTCAAAAGCGCGGGGGGGGGGGTGCTTAGGGGCTGAAGCCCCTCCCCAGAGCCACTGAAAATCAGCTCATAAAGGTTGAATTTTTTCCAAAAATCACCAATAAAATGGTAATTAGAAACTATTCTGTTACTCAAGCCCTCCCCTCCCCCCGAGGGGGTCCAACCCAATCTTAAAATAAATTAATGATGATCAAGGGCCCCCGGGAAAGCTATAGCTCCCCCACTTTTTTGACCCTTTACTCCGGTTTGTGACGTGCGTTTGGTGTGATGGCTTAAATTCTAAAAATTTTGCCTGCGGTGCTATGACGTCATTAATTGTTACAATTTTAGTTTAATTCTAAGGAATTTTTCTCACTAGCATTCAAAACGTGTAATAAATGGCATTTTTTTATTTTTTTTATACTGGGTCTTTCCATCCATTACAGGATCAATGCCCAGTGTTAGCGAAATTTTTTGAAAAATCAAAGACAAACACAAAATATCCATGCACCTAGCCGGGAATCGAACCCGGGACCTTCCGGCGGCAGGCAAATTTTTTATATAAAAATATTAAATATTGTTACAATTTTGTTTAATTTTAAGAAATTTTTTTTGTCAACAATATTTAGTGTAATTTTTTCAAAATTTTTGCCTGCGGCGCATTTAAGGGTTGGTTTTGAAAAAAATCTGCAAATGAGACTAGATGAGCCTTACGTTCAAAAATAATATTTTTTGTTTCGTACACACTAACTCAACACCTATTAAACCGCTTCTCTCCCCTCCCTTCAGTTCAAGAGCTTAAAAATTTGCCATAGGTCAGTAGTAAATTATTATTAAATGATGAACCCACCCCCCCAGAGTCGATTTCTTGCTACGCCACTGGTTTTTGGGTCCCTTTAAAGAAAGGGAATGATTGGTCCGAAAATTTTATACCTGTTGTTTTACGCCAATCAGAAGCCTTGTTTTTGACAGGTTGCTATGGCAACACCCCGAATTTTTCGGAAATTTTTTCGGGCACAAAATTAATAAGTGATACTTTCCCTGGCTCGACAGCTGTCACGTGCAGATGTCAGAATAACAACAGAGGCGTAGGTACAATTTTCTATTCATTTTATGATATTTTCTTTGCGACAACAAAATTGAATATGACGAATAATAATTAATAAACAAAACAAACAGATATTGGTGAAACGTCATTCGACCAATGCGCTGCAGCAGTCACAGCCAACTTCGCAGATTTTACGTTTTTTGTAAAGAAACAGAGCAAAATAAATCTTTTCACCCCTTTTTGGGTGTTACAAATATTGGCAGCCCCTTATTTTTCGCTTTTACCCTCTCGCTAGTTTTGAAGAATTGATTCGCTACATGTTTCGAGATCATGTCATAAAACACCTCGAAAATATCAAATGTAGTGTAAGGCCAGCTTTATTTAAAATCAATAATATCGCAAGCAAAAAGCTTTGCAGGAAAAACAGCGCCGTTAATTGATTTCTTTGGCTGCTAGTGCTAGCTGCATGGTTTGGCCGTTTCCGGATAGATGTCACTAGTAGAACATTATGTAAAGAAATTTAATTAAAAGCGAAGATATTTCTTTCTAATGTTAACAACCTCACAAGTTTATCGCTCAGTATCGTAAATAATGGACCCTGCCGCCTCCTTTAAGCAAGAAAAAGCTGTGGTTTGGACCTGAAAACATCTAATTTTTAATTTCATGGTGTGGCCGCCATCTAGCGGAATTTGCAGACATCTTGTTAACGGTTATTATTGCAACTATGATTTATGCTCACAATGAATGAGTGGCGACAATTTTTTCTCATGAAAGCAGTCCGGAGATAATAACAAACTGGCACCATTGCTCAATATACCTGTTTCTTTTGTGCACGCAGAACTTTCTATGCCATTTCTGTTTGATTTATTGAAATCCTATCCCTAAGGAAAATCTTAGGAACCCTGTATACCATTAGAATAAGTGGTAATAATATTTAGTGGCGCCGAGTCAGCCGCAAAGAGCTGTACACTGGCACCATGTCGGCGACGCCTAGTCGGCCGCGCCGAGTTGTTCTAGATGCCCAAGGGAGGAAGTGTCACTTTTGCCACTGCGGTTTGTTTGATGAAAATAATTCCCCTTAAGGCTATAGTTTCTAGTTTCTCCCCAGATTTTAAGTAAAAAAAGTACAACTGGCAACGCCTTGTTCTTTAATTTTTTTAATCTTTTGCCAGAGTCCACAGAGAAAACTAAACATCATAATTAGCTGAAATTTTGCAGGGGTGATCATTTTCAAATGCTTAACAAAAATATCTGAAGGATTTTTCAAAATTCTCAATTATTTTTTCTTCAAAATAAAAGCTCTGATGCTGTCATCTATACCAAAAGCTTCAAAATAATTGCGGTTTAGAACAAACCCGATTTACAAAGAAAAAATGAGAAATACTCACAATTCCCTCTGGATTACATTTTTTTTATATTTCCTTGCTTTAGCGAAAATAAAAACTAAGTTTCCTTTTTTCTACAAGCCTGTGCACTCCAGAAAAGTAAACCGATCAATCAATTACACTTCATTGAATTTGGGAGACACACGCAGTTCAATTGTTGGCCGATAGATCGCAGAATTTATATGATTCCAGGGTATCTGCAGGTGTTTTATCAACAAATTTTAAATCGGGCCGCAGTGGGACAGAAGAGTATTTTTACGTTTTCTGGCAGAAAACCATTCGAGGTTATGTTTATCTTTCAAAAATGAGTTTTCAAAAACATTGTTCTAAAACAAATATGAACCCACTCCGCGTGTGCGGTCGCCCGCCGAAAAAGGCCTAGCGCTGTGTGGGCATTACCCCGAGTCTATCAAAGAACCAAGAGAACTTTACTGGCTCGCTGGAATTACTAGGAATTCGCATAGAAACATTCGGCGCCCATAACCCCACATAATTTTGTTTTTATATTGATTCAACTATTTTTTTAAAATTTAAATTATTGCGGCATACTTATGTGCAAGTGTATTAGTGAAATCTTGGGGTTCAAAGGATAGATTTTAGAACCTCAGTTTCAAAAACACACGGATACTTGAGTACTAACAAAACAGGTCAGTGAAGCTTCATTTAGAGGTTGGAAAGACTCTTGCTAGTCGTTGACGCTCCTGTTTAAAATAGAATACGACTATTTCGTCTAGCGCCAGTAGCCGATTTTTAAATCTGCATGCTTGTTGTCGGTGTCAGCTAGCGGGAATGTTTCCAATTCAATTATAAATGCACCTCTAAATGCAGCCTTAAACATTACGCCCAGTTACTTTAGTACGCAGTTGGGAGCGTTTTCTTTTATTTTAGTATTTTACTTGCTTTTTTAGCGGCGCAGAACGTGAAAAGTCTGCAAATTTTTGACCCGGTTGCTAAAAAATCTCTGGTGTCCCACTGTGGATAAACATAAATAAAGTCTCCGCGTTGCCATGGAAAACAAATTCAATGACGTAAAATTTTTCAAAAAAATCAGATCGACATAGTTAAATTGATTTCCCGTACAGTGTTGCTAAAAACAGTTCCCCAGATTGTACCTACGACCTTAAATGCTCGGTTCCCATTGGTCGATGTCGCTGATATATCCCACAAACGACACTAATGACAGTATTTTAAATAGAAACTGGTGTCTTTATTTCTCTCACTAAAGACCAGTAGAAACAAATTTCATCAAAAGTCATATTGTCAGCGTCGACCAATGTTTTCTTCCTGATTTATTCAGGAATAGCCACACAGAGGAATGTATGTCATTTTACCTACGACCAACGAATAATACTAATCTTACGACCGTCGCTCAACACAATTTTAATGCCTTAGTTACGGTCCTATGATAATAATAAAGCTTAGACGTAAACCACAAGATGGCGTGACAAGCGATGAAACTTTATTTTAAATTTATTTATTTTATTGACGCAAAAATGTGAATTATTTTTCAATATTTATTAAGACAATAAATATTTATTAAACGTAAATAAATTCAATGTAAGTACCTAACCAAAAATAAGTACCGTTAAATTAACATATTACGCATTTTTAAGAAAAAAACCATGTTTTTAAAAAGAATTATGAAAAGTCCCTCAGCAAACTTAAAGACGTCTTTTCGAGACCGATGTTTTCGAAAGCACATTTTGAAAACATACGTCACCATTTCAACCGCAACGTCACCGTTTCGAAACATCGCCACTGATCGCCAAATTGACAATTCTTGAATGACATTAATCAGCTGTGTTTGTGTGACTTCTCGATTTTTGGATTTGGAAGTTTTTTTTGTGATTTTTTGAAATAGGTGTCCTAGATCAACAAGTGAGCCTTTTTTTTTGTCGCCGCTAGATAACCTTGGCCTATTTTCATTATTGCTAAAAATTGACAAGTAACGCCATATTGAACCGTGTTCGAAACGGCGGCCGAGGCGCTTTCGAAATCCTTTGAAATGTTTTGAACCGTGACGTCACCGTTTCGTCGCCAAAATAACATTTTACGCATGTTTTCAAAGCGGTTTCGAAATCATCGGTCTCGAAAAGACGTCTTTAGGTTTACTGGGGGACTTTTCATATATCTTTTTAAAAACATGTTTTTTTTTTAAACAAAAAAATGCGTAGTATGTCAATTTAACGGGACTTATTTTTGGTTAGGTACTTATACAGGGTTCCTAAGATTTTCCTTAGGGATAGGATTTCAATAAATCAAACAGAAATGGCATAGAAAGTTCTGCGCGCACAAAAGAAACAGGTATATTGAGCAATGGTGCCAATTTGTTATTATCTCCGGAATGAGAAAAAATTGTCGCCACTCTTTCATTGTGAGCATAAATCATAGTTGCAATAATAACCGTTGATAAGATGTCAGCAAATTCCACTAGATGGCGGCCACATAATTAAAAATTAGTTGTTTTCAGGTCCAAACCACAGCTTTTTCTTGCTTAAAGGAGGCGGCAGGGTCCATTATTTACGATACTGAGCGATAAACTCGTGAGGTTGTTAACATTAGAAAGAAATATCTTCGCTTTTAATTAAATTTCTTTCCATTCTGTTCTACTAGTGACATCTATCCGGAAACGGCCAAACCATGCAAAGCTTTTTGCTTGCGATATTATTGATTTTAAATAAAGCTGGCCCTACACTACATTTGATATTTTCGAGGTGTTTTATGACATGATCTCGAAACATGTAGCGAACCAAAAAGGGGTGAAAAGATTTATTTTGCTCTGTTTCTTTACAAAAAACGTTTTTTTTACGAAAAACTTGAGCTCTGCCACTTTTTTTATTTTTTTCTTCAACTTTCTCGAAATTTTCGTCATACCGTAGAAAAAAATTATTTCCCCCGTGGTCATACTATACTTTTATTCGAAAAAATTTAGAAATAGAGACGGGATCAGTTTTCCTAAAACGGGGGATCTTGGTTTCGAGTGAGAAGATAAAGGGCGCCGCAGGCAAAAATTTTTTAATTAAATTAGCCGAACGCAAATATGTTAGAAAAACAAAGCACGAAATAAAAATGGCGTCGCTTACAATTTTTTTTTCAAAAATTACGTAATTTCGGGAACGCAAAGAAATAGGTCTAAAGAGTATAATTTTTAAGAAAAAATTATCAATTTTCTCGCCCTCCTCCACTGGGACTACAGGGGCCGTGCACAAATTACGTAATGGTCATAGCGGGGAGGGGTGTTACAAAACGTTACGTAGGGGGGAGGGGGGTTTTCGACAGCGTTTGCATTTGTGTGAAACTAAGAAAATTTGGAATGAAAATAAGTGAAAAAATTTTTTTGGGGGGGGGGGGTAGTGGTCTTGAACTGTTCTGACTGTTCCTCCTTTTTGATTTCGAATCAAAGTGCAAAACCCGGGTTGGACGTTCGAAGGCGTCAACACGTCCTATTTGCTTGATAAAGTTTCTACGGAAATATCTCAGTCGATTTCTCCGGCCGTGTATGAACGCTTTAGGTTAGGCATTTGCATGTATCTCAGTCCCCAGCCTGTAAACAGTGCGTAAGGACAATGGTTGCAAAATAAAAAGCCGAAAAATATTTTTTTTACGATATCTTTCATCAGTTTGGTCGAGCAAAAACTATTTTTATTCCAGTCCTACAGGTATGATAATGGAAAACATTAGAAAACAACAACCTGGAATGGATTTACTACGTGTAAGATGTAGTAACAACATCGCCCCATGCCCATCCTTTTCTGCCTAATGTGCTTTTCCGTTTGTCTGCGTCTTATACACGGCTGCTTGGCCCCCTAAGGATTTGCTTAGGAACCCTGTATTGGATTTATTTACGTTTAATATATATTTATTTTCTTAAAAATATAGAAAAATAATTCACATTTTTGCGTCAATAAAATAAATAAATATAAAATATATCGCTTATCACGCCATCTTTGGTGGAAGTATTTGTTTTGACGTTTTAGATAGAACGTCATTGAAACTTCAGGTTATGAAGGTCGTTGACTTAAGGCGGGTTTATCCAACTTTCAGTGGCGGTCCCAGCCATTTGAAAGGGGGGGGGTCGGTTTTGATACGAAAAAAAACTAGCATAAAAGCATAGCTTTTATGAGGAAGATATCAATATATGCATACAAAACTACGCGGATTTGACCTCAAATCTAGGAGGGGGGCGGGTATCAGATGTTAAGTTGTTTATTTCATACATTTTTATTTTAAAAAATGGTTAAATGCAGCGAAAATTTTTGAAAACATTGAATCAAATTAAACTAAAATCGTAAATATCAACGGTATCATAGCGCCGCATTAAACTAAAACTGCAAATATTCAATGGTTTCAAAGCTCAGCAGCAAAGGTATTATTGCGCCGCAATTTAGATCGTACTTACGATTAAGTAAATGTTTTCGTAAAAAATTTAAATCCAGGGTGGGGGGTAATTACCCAACCCCACTGAAATCCGCGCTTGAGTAACTGCGTATAATTTTTTCAGTTATAAAAAACATAGATAACAAACAAAACCTAATAGCTAAATACTTTTTTTTTGAGGTCTAAAAAGTTTTTTAAATTGAAACATTACCTTTTATATTGCAATATCTCAAATATAAGATGCCCATCTGAAAAAAAGTTAATTTCCGATTTTTTTGGGCAAACCGGTCAACTCGCTCAATGTCAATTTCAATATGTCTGTTGATATGCAGCAACGCTAAGCCCCACACAAGTTTTCAATCTATTGAGGCAGGAGAAGCTTCTTTCCGACGAAGCGTTACTTACTGGCAAACATCCAAGAAACATCCAAAACGTCATCATATAAATATGTTTTGATTTAAGCTTTTGCCTACTTCTGACCAATATTGTTTCCAAATTCTGATTTCTCTCATTAAAAGTTCAAGAATTTGTGTTTTGTATTAATCAAACAGTTTATAGTAATTGGAAACGACATTAGTTAATTTTGCCTTGATTCTGTCTTCACCTGGTATAAAACTTGGTATGAATATATGCAGCAAATACTTAGTCTCGTTAATGAACCTTGATTTTATGTCCGAAATTATTTTCTCTAAAACTTGTTTATAAATAGAAACTCTATAATACTGTTCTTCACTTCTGTATTTCCAATATCGTGGTTTTTGAAGTAAGTACCTCATGCGTTTCTTGTGTCTGTCCCAAAATTTTGTGGAGGAATTCTAGAATGTTTTTAAAGAAACGTTCTGCAATTTCTCGTTTTTTCTCCAAAGACGTCACGGTTACCACCTACTTTTTTCCCCCTGGGACCGCCACTGCAACTTTTCACATTGATAATTCATAGTGTATAAGGACAATTTTAGTGTTAATACATAATTTAACAGCACCTGTTTATCCATGAGTTTATAAGCATATTGCATTAGGATAAATTTTGAAAATTGACATACCAAATTGACAAAAAAGAAGACCAAAAAAAATATTTTTCTTTACCTAACCTCAGCAGGTTAGGTATTCTTCCCTCTTGCTAAATCTGTTTTCTAATATCAACTAAAATCAATCACTCCCATTTTGAAATCAACCAAACAAAATGTTTTCTTTGCTTTTTTGATATTGATACTGCATAAAGTTAAAACTAACCAACTTTCAAATTATGCCCTGTGCTTATGAATTGTGAATTATGAAAACTTGGGTAAACACTTTTAACAAGAATAATGTATTTAGCATTATGACTATGAATAAAATTGTGCTTAGGTTACAAATTATCAATATGAAAAGTTGGGTAAACAAGCCTTTAGAGTGTTCGCGTTTGATATTTTTAATAATTTCTGATATTTATGCTAACATTTTCATTGGTTATAGTTAAAGTATAGTAAACTAACTCGCATGTTATGGTCATTACATGCTCACATAAATTAAGACACTCGCCTGCGATTCGCGTATCAAACTTCATCTTCGCGTTTAATGACTATTAACAAGCATGTTGTTATTTAACCTACTATTATCTACTACCTAATAAACGAGAGGCTAATGCCCGTGTGCACGGGTTTGGCTTGACATGTAAGCAATGTGCAATGGTGTGGAATATCATGTAAGTGGCACTTAAGCTGCAGTTAAGATAAGCCGTAGAATTACTGCAGCTTAAGGGTATTTTGAGGTTATGTGAGGTATTTTTTTGATTATGTATTTAAACAAAAGCCATTACACTGAAAAAAATATCGTACATAGTATTAATAACCGGCGTTTATTAATTTTTTGTAAATAATTGTACATCAATAACACGTAACTGTTACAAAAATCGGAGAAAAGTTATAAAAATTGTCATATAAAGTGATGAAATCAATGAAAAATGTTTCTTGACATTTTATAGAGAGATGTTATTAATAGTATGTACAGGTTATTGAGATATTAAAAGAGCATATGAAATAAATAAAACATGTTGACGATTTTAATCAATGCCTTTGATATTTTTAATAATTTCTGATATTTATGATAACATTTTCATTGGTTATAGTTAAAGTATAGTACATGTTATGGTCATTACATGCTCACATAAATTAAGACACTCGCCTGCGGTTCGCGTATCAAACTTCATCTTCGCGTTTAATGACTATTAACAAGCATGTTGTTATTTAACCTACTATTATCTACTACCTAATAAACGAGAGGCTAATGCCCGTGTGCACGGGTTTGGCTTGACATGTAAGCAATGTGCAATGGTGTGGAATATCATGTAAGTTGCACTTAAGCTGCAGTTAAGATAAGCCGTAGAATTACTGCAGCTTAAGCGTATTTTGAGGTTATGTGAGGTATTTTTTTGATTATGTATTTAAACAAAAGCCATTACACTGAAAAAAATATCGTATATAGTATAAATAACCGGCGTTTATTAATTTTTTGTAGATAATTGTACATCAATAACACGTAAATGTTACAAAAATCGGAGAAAAGTTATAAAAATTGTCATATAAAGTAATGAAATCAATGAAAAATGTTTCTTGACATTTTATAGAGAGATGTTATTGATAGTATGTACAGGTTATTGAGATATTAAAAGAGCATATGAAATAAATAAAACATGTTGAAGATTTTAATCAATGCCTTAAATAAATTTAATAAATGGCGATCATTGACTGTCGTTTAAAACTTGTTATGGAATGTATGTACAAGTTTATGAAAATTATGAACCGGGCATACAAAATACATAAACATGGTTATGAAATTTATGTACGTAACAGTCTTTTACTAAATTAATTCTTAGTTGTAACTAAAAGCTATGAAAACATGTCTCTTAATCCTTGATTTCATAACACACTTCACAAAAATCATTCTTAAAGACTCTTTATATTGTAACAACTTTTCTTTGAAACTGTGTCTTGCAGCAGTAAAATCAATAACTCGTTTTGGCTATAAAATTTATGTAAACTTGATTATGATATTGATAAAACTTTACATCGGAGCAAAAATCATATACAAAATACATTGGCTCAATGTATTTTGTTTTAGGAAACGGTGCCTTTTTTGGTTCAGTGTAATTTAATCAGATTATAAAACTGTTTCGTTGACTTAAAATCTTTCTGTGATTATAATAGTGGTCTGTGCTTAAAATAGAACTTCTTTGAGATGACGAAGAAGATGAAGAATTAGACTTTGTAATTAATGGAATACCTACCAAGAAGGATTTTTCAAAGAATGAGATGAACATGCCTTTTTTGCAAATTCGTTGTAAAGAAACTGAAAAATGGGTTGGGTTGGTCTGGTGGTGTAATAATTAGTATGTTTTCACGTCGTATTCAATACGTATCGAAAATCAAGCATCTTGTTCTTCATATGTCACCGAGTATGTCACGCTCTTTGTCGGGGAAGGGAACATGCTCTATGAAATAAAAAGAAGACAATATTTTCAATACGTATTGATTACGATGTGAAAACATATACTAAATAAATAGTCAGGTTTTACAGTTAACTCATTATAGTAGTTTTATTTGACTTTTCCTCCATATAATCATAAATCATCAATAAAATTTGTTTTTTTAAAACAACCTTAAATTTTACGTGGTTTTTGACAGCTGACAGGTAATAATCATTACCTCACAAAAAACACAAAAAAAATGCAGATAACTGCCACGTTGCCAATAATTTCCTTACTTTTTTTTCTTTAAGAACATATTCGGAGCTTTTGCAAACCAAGTAAATCTCAAGGATCACCCTCAGTTCAAGCGGCACTTGAACAAGTGGAAGAAGTAAGGGGAAGTGGTGCACACGGGCATAAAACCCATTTTGCCTTCCAAGTTTTCATTGTTCGACTCAAGGTTATATGAATGTGAGGTTATAGATATATTTTGATTTCACTAACTTTCTCCCCCTACAAATTAAAATAAAAACAAATAATTACCAACCCAACCAAAACCCATCAAAACCAACCCTACCGAATGAGCCAACCCGGCCCAACCCAGAGCCTAACCCTTTTTGCAATCTAACCAAATAAATCCTGCTAGAGTGAGTTTGAAAATAAAAGGTGAGTTGAGTCGGCCAATGAAATCGTGAAACGCAAAGTGGGTTTTAGTCGCTTCTCCTAATAATACGTACGGTAGGAAATATTATAGAACCGATTGAATTTGCAGCACTGTCCGCTGTCCACTCTGCTGTCCCAAACTAGAACAGCAGTAACTCCACATTTTGCCATTTTGGAGTTACTGCACTTCTGTCTAAAATAGCATTTACACAGGCGAATATTCCTTTGATCTTCGAAACGCCGACAAACATTCGCGCGAATTATTTATTTAAAGATTCGCGGAAAAGGTTCGGGGTTCGCGTAAAAAGGTTCGTGGTATTCGGAAAAAATTTGCTGAAAGAAATATTTGAAATAAAATAAAAATTGGAAAAATTATTTACCGCCGTAATATAAAAATTAAGTTTTAAAACTTTTCCAAAGAAATAATGAGGCTTAACTTATTTAATTTTTTGGGGTTTTGATGGTGGGCTTTGTTGGTGGGATTTGGTAGTTTGTTTTTATTGTTTTTCTGTTCATTTGTGGCTTCCAGGACAGTTTTATATGATATAGTTGATTAAGTATTGATAATAGGTAAATGCACGCACACCATGACATAAGTATAGGTGGGATATCTGATTTTTTTAATTTAAACACTTATGAAAAAGGAGTTGCTTTTTTGAATTTTTTTTCATTATTTTTTTTTTGTTTTTTTTTAGTTTATTTTTTTAATTTTTAATTTTTATTATACAAGCTTTTATTAAAATTTTTGTTTTGTATTGATGTGTTATAAAAAGTTGTTTAAGATATTAATAAGACCCTGTACATCTGCTTAGACCTAATCACTAAATTAATAGTTTAGTGGGTAACGGCAATGCCTTTTTGCAGCAAATTCGTCAACTAGATTGTCCAGATCAAACTCATTAAGCTTGTTTGATTGATGTTTGCGTGCGGAAACTCGGGGGGGGGGGCAGTTGCCCCCCTCCTCATTGACGCCACTGGTTTCTTAACTATGAAAAAAGGCAGTTTTGGCAGTCACGTAGGCCGATTTACTTTTTCGCGAAAATATGAAAACAAACTTCGCATTTATTATCAAAAATTAATTTTGATTCACTTAGGAAATTACTCCCGAAAACATCCTATACATAGGTTCTCAGTATTACAGGTCGCCTGAAACTTTGTTGAAGTATAAAACAATTAGGGCCACTAATGTCCTGTCCGCCAGTATTTCACCCTTTTGTGTCCACTGGATTCTCCCCGTAAACCCTTCTTTTCCCCTCGTTAACACCTTGGTCATTTGTGTCCGGTTCCAAACCCGATTGTCAAAAAAATTTAATACAGAGTACAAAATGAATAAACTACTTTTTCGGATGGATATTTCCTCTGTTTATTATTCCTTAAATTTTTTTTATATTATTCTTTACAACTAGCGGCTAAAATAATGTTTTGCTTTAAATAAAAATCAAAGAATGACTAAGAGTATAGACTATTTTTTACCTTTTTAATTATACTTTTGTTTCTTTTACATTTTTCCTTTTTAATTATAATAAATTTAAGAAAGTATTTGCCTTTTTTACATTGCCCCCTCCCCAGGTAAAAGCCGTATCTACGCCGTTGATCTCAAAGGTGAACGCAACAAGCCCTGATGGTCAGCGGTGTAAGGTTGGTACGAAAAGGAAGTTTGCGATGTTGTCCAGGCTATTACTTTAGAGCACTTTGAAACTCTAAAACTGAGTGATCAAATAATGGACCCATAATATGAGACCTGTGTAATGTTGTTAAGTGTAGTTTAGTAATTGATGTTTTAACTTTCATATTAAAGGGCAAGAATGTCAGGTAAGTACTTGGAGAGATCGGGGTCAGTTTTTTTGCTTCTTGGCAAAAAAATTTTTGTCCAAAAACTAAAAAAGGAGGAATTGTGTAATTCAGACGACTACAACAAAATACTAGCGTACGGTAGAAATTAACGGTGGGATTTACTAAAAAGGTTTAGTCTATTTTAGAACGGTCCTAAGTTTAAGTGAAATTTTTGGTTTTAAGCATTTTGAACCAACCCTGCTTGAGTTTTGGACGCAGTTTGAATTATAAGAAGAATTTTAATAATTTTTTTTATTGAATAATCATCTTAACACAATCTTTTGTTGGATTTAAGAAGAAAGTTTCAATTTAGAAGAAAATAAAATTTTAAAATTGAAGACCACGCGGGGTTTAAATAGTAAACACTCTGTAGAACAAATTAAAATTGAGGTTATATGTCACTCTAATTAAAACTTAACCTTGATAATTGATTTTTCCAATTAATACTTGATGTCACACAACGATTTAGATGGGTGATAATAAAATAAGAAGTATATTAATTTTGTATTTATTTAAAAGGTGTTTTTATTTATGAAATGTATTAAAAAACTTAAATGCAAGTTTTTTTTTACATTTCTGTCACTGTCGAAATGTCAGTTTAAACATATTAGCGCTCCGTTCAGTCACAAATAGCGAATTCGGATCTTTTACCTCTGCTTGCACCTTGGCTTGCACTAACCTCTACTGATGAAAGCTATCGCTTTAAAATGAGTGGGCTTTGAGTAAGGAAAGTTATTTTGACTGAGCTTTTAGATAACCTCAATGTTTTACTTTCAGTTTGTAAATAAATTAATATAGTTTTTTTGTTTACTTATGTTTGTATTGCCTCGTAGTGCCCTCATAAATATATTTTGCGTGCTAAAAACAGTTTCAAAATATGGCTTTTTTCTGGACAAAGTAGGAGGTGTTTTATTGGGTAATTAACAACTTGTGATATTAAATAAGGTAAATTAATCCTTGTAAAAACGGTTACTTAGAAAAATTATAAACGAACTTATTACCAAATGCCACAAAACAATCCTTTCTGGGGGCTATAAATTTAAAACACCACACCACCACCTCAGGGGGGGGGTCTAAAAAGTCACCAACTTTATAACCTCAAACACAAATAATGAAGCTATTAAGTGCCAAATTTTTGGCGTATTCGCCATTTGTCATTTTGAAACCTGTCAAAAAAAATTAGTTTTAGAGCATTTTATTCTAAAATATGGTATATTTTGAGAGAAAAAGCAGTTTTTTAGTGGTATTTTGCAAGAACAATACAAAATAATCAATAACTTTGTGTCTTTTCTGTATGGGTAAGTGTTTTTTGAAAATTGGTTTTAAAATTTAGTACACCCCACAGGTGTAAATATTTAGACCTGTGGGGGGTACTATTTTAGATCTTAGTAAATCCCACTGTAAGTGTTTGGTCATATGTGCCCTTTTTCACAAATAAATACAAATTTGTACCAAATTTCTGCATTTATTATTATTATCTCCAAAAACTTTCGCCTGCATCGCCAGTTATTGTCTTTTATTTCAAATTTGGTGCTACATTTAGTGGAAATTTTAAAATAAAATAAAAAATTACGATTTCTGAAAAAAAATCCTTGTGGACCCTCACCTCTCTTTTGGAGGAACCGTAAAAACGTCCTATCAAAATTAAGTCCATAAGTAAAAAGAGCCAACCCAAAAAAAACTTTAAACTAAATAAAATGTTATCCATAGGTTTCCCCATGGCTTCTCTTTTTAATTTTGTCTACTCTAACTCATAAAGCTTAACATCAAATGACATCTATAATTTACACTCTACTTGACCATATTCACCCTTACATTTGATCTTTGATCCCCACTTAATCCTGGAACAATAACAGATTATTAGCACTGTAATGCACAGTACACTTACCTTCTAAAACTTGCTTGCTTTTTTCGGTTTGGGTGGACCCAAAGTAATTAAAATAAACTACAAGTGTTACCAACCATGAATTTAAATTTCGTGCTCTAGGTCACCTAAAAATTATGCTTTTTCACTAAAAATATTTCAAAGTTATAAAATTACAAAGATGGCAATTTGTGTACTTGGACAATTGCAAATCATTAAAAATGTTCGACTTTTTTTTTATTTTCTTTTTCTTTGATCCGAGAAAATGTGCGAAAATGTGCTATTATTTTTAATGTGCTCAAATTTTGCTACGGCCCTTAAAATTATTCTCAAATTATGCTACAATTAGTAACACTGACTGGAAGGCGCACTCCATATATTAAAAGCAAATTTTCCAAATCAGTGACCAAATCTAAGGAAATTGCGGAGAACTGGCAACATTATAGAGCCGCGTTCTGATTGGTTCTAAAGCCATATTCAAAATGTGACGGTCTAGTGATGTGTTGTTTACCGTGGAAAGATAGTTCTTGCGACTTTTTAGCACTTTCTTCACCTAACACACACTTCTTATGCATTTTTATAAATCTTAAAACAAACATATACAGACCGCTTCAAGCTACTGCGAACATAGGGCGGAAGAAGTCTAATTTGCCAGTGTACGTACATGCAGAGACACCGCACGCCTATCAGTGAAGCAACCAATACTGAGGCTTGCGATCACCACTTGCATGACTTTCCTTTGGTATTTAGTACGCCTCTAACCACGGTGCTATGTGGAGCGTAGTCAATGAAACCGGAATTTGGTCAATAAATACGCAAATTTTTATAACGTAATTTTCTTATTTTTTGTCACTGATAAATAAGAGCGTTTTATTGTCAACTGCTCAGATTTATCAGTGACGACGTGTTACAATGAAAATAATAAGGAGAAACAAAATAAAAGCAAGTTCTCAAAATAAAAACATTCTCCCAGTCAAAAAAAAATTAAAGCAAATGTTCGAAAAGTCCTCCTTGCTCGGCTAGACAATATCCGAGCCTACTATAAAAACCCATTCTAACGTTTCCAAGCATGTTAGGGGTGATAATTTGAAAAGCTTCTTCAAAAACAGATAGAAGTCATTAGGAGCAAGATCGGGAGATCGAGCTGGCCATAAAATAGTTCCCCGTGTACTTATAACCCGATTAGGAAATACATTATCAAGATATTCCCTAACAAGGCCAACATTGTGAGCGGAACAACCATCTTGTTGAAACCATGTTTCACCAAATCTTACACCTAACAACTGCCTAGCAGTTGGAATAATGTGCTGCTGCAGTAGATCCAAGTATCTAGGACCATTCAAATTGCAATTGCCGTTAATAAAAAATGGCCCAATTACGTGTTCCTTTATAATACCCCCCCCCCCAAACATTTAGTTTTTGGGGATACTGTGTTCTTACGTCAAAATACAAATGCAAATTTTCCCTCGACCAATATCGAACGTGTGTTGGGTTATGACGATTTGACCATTTGACCATCTGCACTTTTTCGGCAACTTTGTAAACATCCATTTTTGGTTTTAAAAATGTATTATTTCAATTAAGAACTTACCCATCTGTTTCTCGAGCAAGGCAGGAATAAAACAAAATAATAAAAACAAAATGAATTTCCAAAAGATAACACTGCAGCGTGCTTCGAATCCACCTCGTTCGTACGGCACCGAGAGTAAATTGGACTTGATTCCTTCTATGTTCGCAGTAGCTTGAAGCGGTCTGTATAAGTATAATAAATAACAATTGCATAAAACGCATAAAACATAGAACACAAAAATTTGGAACAAATGTTCATTATACGCCCAGAAACATTTTCACATTTTTTATTTACTCACTCGCTTTTTGAAACCTTTTTAGTCCTTTTTAGAGTGTAGGGGTTCTTTCTAGAAGACTTCAAAATGTCAAAATTCAACAAATAGTATTTACTATTATATCTAAGCATGGTCTGTAAGTTTAATGTTTTTTGCGTTAATACCCATGATTTTTTAGTCCATAGTATGGTATGGAGGACAATTAAAATCGTGAAATTTTGACTTTTCTTAATTTTATCAAAAATAAGTTACTAAGGTTCCAAAACACCTTAATCGACGAAAAAAAATTGTCTGTCGGCCTGTCGGTCTGTTATCTGTTGTCTGTCTGTATACACGATAACTCAAGAACGCCTTAATCGATTTTAACGAAATTTGGTACAAAAATCCTCTGTCGGCTGACCATGAACTGATTAACTTTTGGGTAGGGGGGTTGAAGAGGGATAAAATAATTTAAAAAATTGTAACTTTGGAACAAAAGCAGATTTAAGTTTTCATAAATATGTACTACAAATTTCGTTATAAATTCCAAATTCGTGGGAGCTTTAGTTTCCGAGTTATTTAAAAAAACGTTATAATATATAAAAAAAATCATAACTTTAGAAGCAAAGCAGCTATTGATATGCGGTTTTGAGATTTTGGTTTTCGTAAATATTACCCAAAAATTTTGTAATAAAGTTCAATTCTTTCAAAGCTACAGTTTTCGAGATATATTAGTTATTATATTAGCACCAATTTTTTCTGTATAATTACAATACAATACAATACAATAAATCTTTATTTTCCGTAGATTACTTTAAGAATAATATGGAACACGTCAAAAAATAAAAAATCCTAAAGAGGTAACAAAATTAAAACAAATCGACTAAAATAATATTAAATATTTTTTTTAATTTTTACAGTCTCAATTATCCGAAATAGTATCGTCAATAACTTAAGCTAAAAATTATAAACTAAAAACTACCTGAAAAATATTCCTGCATATCATAAAAAGCGTTATGTATCAAAAAAGCCTTTAAATAATTTTTAAACTTATGTCTTTTCTCAATCTCCTGTATTCTCTTTGGCAGTTTCATGAAAACCCTAATTCCTACTGTTAAGGGCAGATTGTTACCTAATTTGGTTTTATGAAAGGGCACCCTATATTGGTTTTTTTGCCTTGTATTTATCTTATCTATATTAATATTACGAATTAGGGTTGATTTTTTTGAAAAAAACAAAATTACACAATTCATACAAATAGAGACAGCACAAAGTTAAAATTTTGATCTTTTTAAAACTATCACGATATGTTTGCATAGGAGGCAGTCCTAGCATGCATCTTATTATTCTTTTCTGCTTAATAAAAACTTCCTCCCAATTTGTTGATCCACCCCAAAAAATAATGCCATATCTCAAACGTGATTCAACCTGACCATGATATATTACTTTAAGTTTGTTGATATTTAAAACAGTTTTAAGATTTTTAAATAAAAAATATGAGGATCCTAAACTGGTATTTACCTTAGCACAGTGATTTTTCCAATCCAGATTTTCATCCAAATGGACACCCAAAAATTTTACAGTTTCTTTATTTTCCAGTACAGTATCCTTAACTAAGATAGATAGATCCAAATTTCTTCTATTCTGGGGAAAATGAAACCTTAAATAGTGAATTTCGGGAATTGAGGCACTCTGAATAAAACTTTTTAATGGCTACATATCTTAAACATTAGTTTATGAAACAGCAAATATTTGTGCCAAATCTGATTTATTGTTTAATCGTGTGTATCCTGCAATAAAGCCGCTGCTGTCTCCGTCGCAGCATGGGTTTATTGCTTACAAACTTGGCGTGTTTTACTTAGTTTGTTTCAAACACACTGGACTCACATGGGCGGACATTGCTAAAGCCTTTGACAAGTTGATCACAGAATCCTATTAAAAAAGTTAAAAGCATTTGGAATAAGTATTGATCTTATTTCTGTATTCGATTCAAAAGAGAGAGAAAATTTTTTATTTTTTAAGGGACAAAAGTCCGACATCTTTTACTCGAGTTCAAGGGTCCCGCAAGGGTCTAACTTGGGTCCATTATTATTATCAATGTTTATTAATAGTATTTTGACCGTTGTTGATTGCGAAAAGGAAATTTTTGCACACGATTTCAAATTATATGCAATTATAAATAGTGTCCCAGATTGTATCAGGTTACAGGAAAATTTAAAGAGAGTAGAAATTTAATGCCAGGAAAATCATTTACAGTTAAATCCGTAAAAATTTAATGTAGTACTTCTTTCAAAGAAACAAAACAACTTACCTTATGCTTATAATTTTAACAATTCAAACTTGGAAATTACAAATTATAGACTTGGGGGTGCTCGTTGACAATCAGTTAAGGTTTTCAAAACATTAATCAGATTCAGTCAAAATCTAAAAAAAATATTGGATTTATTATCAGGAATTGCAACCCTTTTAGAAATATTTCTGCATTAAAGATTTTATACTTTTCGAATGTAAGATCAAGGTTGGAATACTGTTTAATAATATGGAATCCATATTACGACTTACTTAAAAACAACCTTGAAAATGTGCAAAGAAGGTTCCTGAAATTTTTAGCATTTAAGAAAAATGGTGTATACATCCACATGAAGGTTTTAATCATGTAGAATTGCTAGGTATGCAAATATTATAAACAAACTTGGTTCCGAGGAGTCATGTAGTTCGAAAACGCTTAACTTTTTACTTGCCGAGAGCCAGCACGAACTTATTATTTAAATCGCCTCTATTTTATGAACCGTCCAATAGTGTGAGCAACTACTTGAAAGAGACATGATTTCACCTAAACTTGTTTCTTTTTCTGATATAGTGAATTGAAAAACTTAATACTAGAACTATACAATTTTATACATATATAGTTTTTTTTCTTTGTTTTTTCATTCTAGCTCCGTAATTGTAATTTAATTATGTTGAGCTAATAAAGGATTTATTTACTTATTTTTTTTCCTGTTTTGTTTAACGTCAGGAATTGGAACTCTTAGCAAGGGATTTTTATTCAGTAACAGATGTTAAAATGTTTCTGGGACTTTAAACAACATCTGTGCCGAACTCTATCGCTCCACTGTAATTTCTTAAAATTTTACGGATTTTTTGTTTGCCAAGTTTCATTTCTTAATCATCTTTGTCCGTATGCTAATAAACTGGTTTAAAAACAGCTCTAGGTAGATTTGGGTTCAAACCCAGCATAATGTCAATCGATTATAATCGGTTGACGACTTTAAAACACCCCATCCTCAGCAGCGTGCGGTCCATGGAAGCAAGTGGTTCCCTTAGAAAAAGATCATCTTCTTAAACGTAATTTTTGAAATAGGACACAATAACTTTAGATTGTAATAAAAATGCCAAAAATTATTTTAAATATTAAGCCCATAACAAATGCCCGTATACCCACTCACACAGGACAATATTTAAATCAAGGTTCAAATCATTCTGCTACAACCAAGCGAGTCATAATAAGAACTTTGTATTACAGAGCCGTTCAAATTTGTAACAATTCTCATGACTTGGAAATCGAAAAAGAAACATTAAGAAAACCAGGCAGATGTATTCCCTACAATTCCATACATTAAAGCAGTATCAGAGAAAATTCGAAGAGTAGCGAACAACTTTAATATTAAAACAGATTTTAAATCTAATAATACAATTTGAAGCCTCCTTAAATAAGGAATGCATTTACCAAGTTCCTTGTGAGTGTGGTGAATCATACATAGGCGAAACAAAAATACCACTATCTGTTAGGCTTAAGGAACATCAGACGAATACCGAAAGAGGCGAAACAACGAAATCAGGAATCGCCAAACATGCATGGTCAAAACAACACCGAATGAAGTAGACAAAAGCAAGGGTTTTGCACAAGAAGTCACACTGTAAGAAACGAAAATTCCTTGAAGCTGCCTTTGTTGGGCAGAATCAGGGTATTTTCAGAAAACCAAGTATTGAAATTCCAAATATTTGGAAGCCCCTCCTTGGGCGGAGCCAACTTCTTAAACTTGACGGTTGAGTGATTTCTCATAGTACATAAGTATGTAGCTTAAGCAATAGATTGTAGTTTGCACCTGAAGACGATCAGAGATTGTACGGATCGAAACGTCGTGTATAAATAAAATATAGACAAGTTTGAAACACAGAGTTAATTTCAAACACATCATTGTCTCAAACTTTTAAAATGCGGCCTTGACTCAAACCGAGTCACAGCGGAAAGTCTGCCTGCGTGTCGTGTGCGCGCGACTTCTCACGACTCAGCAAAAGTGATGCCATCTTAGGGAATTTTTCCCGCGTTCTAAGGATTTTTTCATGCAATATCTAGGAAATTTTCAATTGCTTCGAACTAATCGACCTGTTTTGAGTTGAAATAATTAAATTTTACCATTTTTCGTCTTTTTTGTGATAGTAAACATAATTCCTAAAATATTATGTTTTGATTTTGATGTACGTAGGTACATCTAAGTTTAAATATTCAATCAGGGCCTACATGTACGAACGGGCCACGATCCTAAACTTTGGTGACGTCACACACCCCATTACAATCGTGACGTAGTTTGAAGGCAGAATTACATTTTCACTGACAGCTGCTAACGAAATTAAGTCACGAAGGTGAGGTGTTTGACGTCACAAAAGTTTAGGGTGGTGGCTCGTTTGCTAGGGGTTTTTCCACAAAAAATTGGGAATTTTCGGCGAACCCAGTTGGAAACACTGCTCAGCAGCAGTATGTCTGCTTTGGCGTGCGTGGAGAGGTCATTGAACCTGCTGAATGCATCGAGTCGCGGTCGCGTGCTTTAGGCGAGCGTGAAAGCTATCATTGGAGTACTTACTCCATATTTGCAGATCTAAATGGTTATCGGTGTGTACAGTCTGTGTACATGCGCCGTGTGATATGGAAGACAATATGGACTTGGACATGCAAATACCGTCAACTTCAGCTGACGGGAATAATGATAAAAACGTCGGACAGTTAAGTAAGGAGGTTGTGTGTGAATGTGTGGTGTGTGTCTTAGTAGGGAGATTTTGGTCAGGCAGTTTAACGGCAAATTTCGTTACTCTTATGGTTACCGTTACCGTAAATAAAGGTAACTTCAAGAGGTTAAAAATAGAGCTTTTGAACGTAGTCAATCGTTTAGCGGTAAACATAACCTTACTATTTTATTGATTTTTGTTATTTTTTTCTCAAGTCTTTTTTTTATTGACTTTTCTAACCATATCATGGAGGGAAATATTAATTAACATAAATTTAGTCAGGCAAATGATTTTTAAAGACATCTTGGGTGGAGTAATAGAAGAAATCGAGCCTCTGCAAACTTATTTGCACTTACTCACCTGTTTACCAAAAAAAAAAAACGGTAAAAAAGGCACCCCACTGCTACTATAGACACGGTTAACAAAAAATAAAATCCAACTACACAAAATTTTTGTAAAACAAAACAAACTTTTATAACCTAAAAATCTTCCACCACAGAATCACATCAAGTTTAGTTGGTTGTCTTTTTACCGGTAAAGGTAGTCGCTATTCGACGCTAATTAGCGCCAGTGATTACCTTTAATAAAGGTAACAGCCTGACAGTGCTCTACTGCGCCTACCCAGAATAAAGGTAAGGGTAACAAACTGACAAAAAACCTGACCTGACCTTTGAAATCAAAGAAGAACCACTGAATAACGTAGCAGTGTAAGAACCGTGGTCTTACGCCGAAAATCGACTGCAAGTTACTGAATTTCCCTCACTTTCATCGAAATTTATATTTAAAAGCTCTGAAAGGTTTTCAGCTTTTCGTATACCGGGTTTCGCCTTCGCAACAAAGAGAATTTACCCATTGAAACGTATGCGTACTGTATACAACATATAACTATGAAATATGAAATAATATAACGGTACTTTCCCTGCTTTTCGCTAGAAAAATGTGTATCGATAATAACTCTCCCAATCAAGTTGGCCTGTGTAAAAGCCCAGAGACCAGGAGTATAATGGGCAGGCGCGTCGATTGCGTCAGGAGTAAAAGCAACTAACAACCATCAGGGATTTAATTGAAATCAACTCTGTGTTTCGGACTTCCATTGTCTATATTTTATTTATACACGACGTTTCGGTCAGAGAGAGAAATATGGACAATGGAAGTCCGAAACACAGGGTTAATTTCAAATACATCATTGTCTCAAACTTTGAAACAAAAGGGATTTAATTCTTGAGCAGGGAACGACATAGATTTGTGTCGAATGATCCCACGTGGAACGCATTTCGTAAAAATTTTGTGTTCGCGCTTCCCGACTCTGAAGCCAGGGATCGGTCCCATTTCTAAGGCAAGCATGCGCGTAAAATGTATATGTTTCAATCTAAAATTTCGAAGAGGTTTTAAGGAAAAGCATCTTGTTTTCGAGGGATGGGATCATTCCCCGGGATTGATCTCTTTTAGGTTATGTTTAATATTTTTGTTTACTCTTGGAAAATTCACCGTAAAAAAATGTTAAAAGTGTTGTCCTGTGTGTGTGTGTGTGTGTCACAAAATTTTAAAAAACGAAAACACCACTATAACATAAACAAAATGGCAAAACCACACCTCGTCAAAAATGTAAACTTTTCGATGATGCCGATTATTTTCAGAAAGTGGGTTCGGCACTTGGGCGTCATGCCCTCATGTAACGGATTTACTTTGTTGATTGAAACCCTCGATTAAGGTTAAACTTGCGGTTAGAAATTTTTTATCCATAAGATAACAAACAAATTCAATTAAATAAAATCAAAGTTTTGTCATTAAATTATCGTAAGGTCACTACGACACTAGCGTAGCTTTGTTAGTGCAGGCGCAGTAGGTTTTTCGTGCCAAAGCCAACCGCGATTTTGAACTTTTTTCTTTGTTTTTCAAAGTTATTTTCGTTACACATTTTGCGACACTTGGGCCGTTATAGTATCTCATAGTTGGTAGTATACTAAATGTATACCATCACTGATAAACAATTATAAAACAAGTCATAATGGAAACCACTAAAGCTGTCACAATTTGTCAATTTACTTATACTGTCAAGAAATTTACGTAGACAACGGGTACAAAACAAGACTTAAAGAGGCCATAGCTTAAAAATCATAGAATTTATGGTTTATTTGTTGCCTGTGTTGTTTCCTAGATAATAAATTGACATTTATTACTTTTTTTTCTTGCGTCGTGTAATTATAACAAAACTCTATTATTTTAGCTGGTACATATTATTTTTTGCTAAATATAGTGTGATCCACATTTAGATAACGGTTCTATGTTGCAGAAGCAAATGCCTAACCCGGTATAAATGTGATATGTAGCTAAAGATGAGAGTATAGCTTAGAGTTTAAACTGAGCTAATCTAGTTAGCTTACACATCCAGCAAAGTGAGACGCCGCTGCCGTAGCTGGCTGTACGTTGCCTGACAAATTAAATCGTTCATCTTTCTTTTGGTAATTAAGGGCCCTTATAACTTTGCTTTTGCGTCCAGTGCTCGCGTATACGTGAATTAACCCGGAGATAATTCGCCTAATCTAATTACTCTGGTCGTGAGATGAGAAAATGCGATAAAGAAACGAAAATCGGGCTTTCTAGGTTCAAAGTACAGATTGATCCCAACTAACATTTATAGTAATAGATACATGGTTACGCTACTTTCCTGTAGTAGTAGTGTGGTCGTCAGAACAACAATTTGAAACTTATAAGTTTGCAATACTCTCTAGTATCGCGTAACAGTTCACCTTACGTAATAATCACTCCCAGAAACGACTTCTTGGTCGTATTCTTTTATAGTGTCGTTTGGAAATATTTCTTACCACCATGGGACAATACCAAGTTCACGTCCCTCCAAGGTTCCTTGTCATGCGTGGAACAGTAATCTGCCGTCTTTATTTTTGGTTTATTGTGCCCTAATATTTAAAAAAATAAATTGTTTTATACCAAAATTAAATTATGATCAGCGAATGTCGATATTCGAATAATATAACACATTTTTAAGTGTAAAACAAAGTGTTTTTAATTATAATATATGTGTTTCTTTGTTTTTAGTATTTTGAATTAGTAAACAAGATTTTACGATTTAAAATCAATTACATTTAATAAAAGTAAATTTTCATATACCGGGTGTTTCAAATTCGATGCTCACCATGGGGATCTCCTAAACGGTAGGAGATACGAAAAGGTTTAAATTAGGGCGATGCGCAATTTGATGCTTTGCTCAAAACTAAAAAAAAAGTTTACAAATTCCGGACAGTTCCGGAGATAGGCGGAAAAATCCAAAATCTTCATTTTTAGTTTTTATTTTTTTGCGCCCTTATTGTTAAAGCCCTCAAAAAACGCTTAAAACTTTCTGCAGGCACTTTTTTAGGATATACCTAGTGAGAGGTCCGTTTTTGAGACTTGACATTTCAGTGTGACTACCGTTTGGTTCACAAAGGATGACAGATAACATTTTGCAAGCTTATTTTAATAAGTCATTTGACGTTTTGGGTTTATTTACCTTCATCAGCCCAAATTTAATTTTTGCTTTTAACTCACTGAAGATATTTTGGAAATAACAAATAACTTTACCTAATATTTTGAAAATACGTTTTTTTAGCTCAAAACGTCAAGTACTTGTCAAAATGATATTGTAAAATATCTGTCATCCTTTATGAACCAAACGGCAGGAGAGAAAAAGCATGTGTCCATAAGAAAAAATGAACTTGACCGTGCTCCTGTCAGACTGAAATATCAAATCTCGAAAACGGACCTCTCATTAGATAAATCTTAAAAAAGTATCTGTAGAAAGTTTTAAGCGTTTTTTGACAGCTTTAAGAATAAGGGCGCAGAAAAATAAAATCTAAAAATAAAGATTTCGGTTTTTTCGCGCATCTCCGGAACTACCCGGAATTTGTAAATTATATTTTTGGTTTTGAGTAAAGCGTCAAATTGCGCAACTTTGCCCTAATTTAAACCTTTTCGTATCTCCTACCCTTTACAAAATCCCCATGGTGAGCTTCGAATTTGAAACACCCTGTATATATATCCTGAATTTTACAAAGCAATATTTACTGGTTAATTGCTACGTTTTCATGGGAATTGAGTTCGTTCTGAAAACGATTTCAATTCGATACCGTCCATGAAAACGCCTGTTTTTCCAGTATTCAAATCGATTTCAATCTACATCCGACCCTGAAAATTTTTAGGATTGGATCAAGATCGTATTGAGATCGAAATACCGATTTTCCATGAAAACGGGGATTGAGTTTACACATGCGTATTACGTCGGATTACCAGACAGCCGCCAAATTATAATTTAATTGCTCTCACTCTTTTTGAGAGAGAGAGAGAGAAATAGAAGTAAAACTGTGGAACCGGCATTCTAAACTTTGGTGGAGTATATAGAAAAAAGAAGATTAATAAGATAACCTTACTTAAATAACTAAAGATTTGTTTTTTTAAAGACTTTAAAAAAATTAATTATGGAAAATAAAAGAAATATTTGGCTCGAAAGTGTATGTGCTATGCACATATGCCAGTCCAGCATTTCTTTCTTCACTTCCACTTGCAAACAGAGTAGCAATTGAAATTTAAAAAAATTGTGTGGCAAGGGCCAACATCATCTTTTGAATAAAATACATTTAAAAAAAAGTACCAAAACTCAAAAATGAATATTTGACTATGACACATGTCAGCTGCCAAATATCAAAATTTGAAAACCGTTTTCAAATCGATTCAAAATCGATTTGAAAACCTGTCATGAAAACTCATGAAAAAAAAGTTTTCAAAACATATTGAAAACGAATTCAATATCCATGAAAACATAGCAAATATATTTAGATATTATTTTTTTAAATATTGCATAGGTGTCGTATATATTAATGAATAATTTATTAATTTTACATATATATTTTTTTTTATTTCAAAAATATTTTTTTATACCTTTATCAAAATCATGATTTTAGTAACTGTCTGCAGATAACTAAAGCATGGCTTTTTTGGTTACCGATGCAAAAAAACTTTTTTTTTTTGATCACGGGTGCAAAAAAAGATTTCTGTCCGTTTGTTATCCAAAATAAAAGACATAGCGGAATATAGTAATATTGAAAAAATCCAAATATTCTTGCCTAAAAATTAAGTCATTTCCGCCAGTTTTCACCAAGTATTTACGAAGAAATCATTTAAGAACTTCGTCAAAATATCAAACTTTCAAAGATTAAATTGTTCCAACAATGAACGTCACCGGGTAAAAGGCGCATCGCTATGGAAACCGCATTGTTATTTCATTTACCAGGCACCTTGATTTATAGTGTTAAGATGGTGTGTTGCGAGAAGTGCTCTTCGTTCGAGATATTTAAAAGTATTTTCCTGTTTTTCTTGAATTTTTTGATAAAGGTATTTAAAAAAATAGTGTTAACAACTCGCGGCTAAACTGTGCTTCTTTTACTTGCGTTTTTAAATACCTCGCTGCGCTCGTTATTTAAAACAACGCTTGTAAAAAAATCACTATTTTAGCCACTAGTTGTTAAAACTACTATAACTACTACATACTATTTTCCGTGCAAATGGGTAAAACTTCGCTATATACTTTCCTGTAGTAGTAGTGTGGTCGTCAGAACAACAATTTGAGACTTATAAGTTTGCAATACTCTCTAGTATTGTGTAAAAGTGCACCTTACGTAATAATCGCTCCCAGAAATGACTTCTTTATAGTGTCGTTTGAAAGTATTTCTTACCCCCATGGGAAAATACCAAGTCCCTCCAAAATTCCTTGTCATTCGCGAATGTGAAGTAGCCCCGACTTTTATTCGTTACTTATTTGCCTCAATAAATTTAAGCCTCATTGAAGTAGCCGATGTTAAACGCCACAACCAGAAAATTACTTTAAATGTCCCTGCAAAAGTAAAAATAAAACTATAAACTACAAAAATAAGTTATTATGACCACTTCTATATCGCAACTTTTTTAAAGTAACATTTTCTGCTGCCGTCTTTATTTTTCCATCCAACATATTTTGAAAGGTCCAGCTTTTGGTTGTGAGAACATAATCCTAAAAACACCACCGAAAAATTTCAATCAATCAACTACAAGGTAGCACAGAATTTTGAGGCCGCGCTGGTTTTTTTGTATAAAACGTGACGTATATTTCACATTAAAATTTCCTTTGCAGTTGAACGTACTAATTTTACAAATTTACATTGTAGTTTTTGTATATGTAAAAAAATGTGCATTCTAAAATGTAATTTTTCACTGTTCTATGGTAAAAGTCCAGTATTTAGTCGGTAAAACACCGTAACACGCCGAAATACACCTGAGGCGGCCATTTCGCAAATAAAAAATTGTAAATGTGTGATGTGTACGTGTACTGAAAAGTATTCGTTTGTGTTTCTTAAGTCGATAAATTTTTAGTTTTTAAAGAAATGTACGTTTTAAAACAACTTTTACTTTGGTGAATCTGAAGGCACAATTAAAAATACTGCTTAAATCAATATCAAAAATCGCGCAAAAAATTGAGATTGGAAATCACCGTAATCTGCATTAAGTAGCCTAAATAATAAAATGATAAGCCCGGCTTAAAGTAACATACTTTATCCCCGACAAATGTAAAGCAAAGTGGATGACGATATTTTATGAACCAAAACATTTTATTCGACAGATATTGTATATAAGGGCGCTATAAAGGTAAGAAAATTTCTATTCCTTGTAAAATTACAATTTGTTTTAACATTTTTTTTGTAATTTTACTAAATTGTTTTGTAAAACTCCAACCTTTAAAGTGATTTTACATAAATTACAGTGTAATTTTACAAAAAAAAATAAAAAAGTATTGGAATTTTACTAAAGGAATTGTAACCTTATAATGCAAAACTTTATTTGTACATTAAAGAAGTGCTAAAATGACCAAATTACATCTTAGGAGTCGGTCAATTCATATAATTTTTTCCGATACTTATCGTTGGTCACAAAATTACCAACGATAACTTCTTTAATTTTACAAATCCTTTTTAACAGTGTGGAACTACCAAGAAATAGCCTGAAAATAATCACAGTTCTGAATACAGGCCAATGCCGACTAAACAAAAACATGAACAGAATTGGTGTGACCAGTACACACAAACTATCTTACCTTTAACCACAACCCTGATTTAAAGATCTCCAAACTTTTCACTTTAAATATAAATGAATTAGCATTTGACTTAACGTTGAGCTATTAGTGCAAGTATAGCTTTTTTGAATCATAGAAAATTTATTTAAAAATCTCAAATTAATTTAAGCATTTATTTCTCATGAGCTTTTGCACCGTTTTAAGTCGGATTTATATTTATATTTTTGTTCATATACCGGGTGGGCCATAAAAAACCGGACAAAATGTTTTCCGTTATAACTTTCGAACCATACCACCGATTTTAATGCAACAAACTGCTCTTTGCTTTTGCAGCTTTGTCCGCCATCTTAGATTTTAAGAAAAGAAACAAACTTTACTCTTCAAAGAGCCACGTCTGTTCTTATGTTATTGAAGATTTTTGGATTTTTTTATGAATTCGTAAAAAAGCTCTATTTCTGCCACGTAGAACGAGATGCAAATCATTAAAATCTGTTAAACGGTTTCCAAAAAAAAATAAAAAATTTCAATCAGTGTTTTACGGATTATGCGATTGCCGTCTCAATTCTGTCTGCATACATTTTCTCATAAATTTATTATTACTAAACCGATTTTGATTAAATAAAAAGCCTCATGGTGAAAATTGACTGTTCTTTAACGACTGCTATTAAAATTTTCCGCCATATTGAAATCCAAGATGGCGGACAGAATCAAACTTGACCCTTCAAAAAGGCTCGTTTATTCATATGTTCTGTAAACTTTTAAATATTTTTTTAAATTTGTACAAAAGTTCTGCTTCCGCCACGCACAACGAGGTATAAGTCATCAAAATCGATTGGGTGGTTCTCCAAAAATTAATTTTTGTTTCCATCACTGTTTTCCAGATTTCAATAAAATAAAACTCTTAAAAGTTCACTATCGAAATTTGTCGCCATTTTGAAACCCAAGATGGCGAACACAATTAAATTTATTTCTTCAAAGAAGCTCGTTTATTCTTAGGTTTCAAGAACCTACGACTCATTAAAATCGGTTAAGTGGTTCTCAAAAAATTAATTTTTGTTTTAACCACTGTTTTCTCGTTATAACTGAACTGATTTTAACTCATTATTACTGAACTGATTTTGATAAAATAAAAACATCATGGTAAGAATCGATTTATCTTTAAAGATCGCCATTGAAATTTGCCACCATTTAAAAAAGCCGCTCTTTTTTTTGTTGCGAGTAATTGTTGTACCCTTTTTTATAATTATAATAATTTTTTAATAACCACTCAACTGTTTTTAATGATTTGTATCCAGTTATACGCGGCGGAGACAGAGCTTTTTTACGAATTTAAAAAAAGTCGAAAAGATTCTCGAAACATAAAAATAATCGAGCGTCTTTGAACGGTCAAAGTTGCTTTTGTCCGCAATCTTGGGTTTGCAAATTACGACAAATTTCAATAGTAGTCTTTAAAGTACAATGAATCTTTGTCATAATGTTTTTTATTGAATTGAGAAGGCAATCGTATAATCTGGAAAACAATGATGGAAATAAAAATCAATTTTTTAAGAACCACTACACCGGTTTTAATGATTTATACCTCGTTGTGCGTGGTAAAAGCAGAACTTTTATACGAATAAACAAAAATAAAAACGTTTTTAGAAAATATGAATAAACGAGCCTCTTTGAACGGTCAAGCTTGATGGCGGCAACTATCTATAGCAGTGTTTAAAGAACAATCAATTTTCGCCATGAGGCTTTTTATTTCATTAAAATCGGTTTAGTTATAATGAATTTATGAGCAAATGTATGCAGACAAAATTGAGACGGCAATCGGATAATCCGTAAAAAACTGGTTGAACATTTTTAATTTTTTTTGAGAACCGCTTAACCGATTTTAATGATTCATACCTCGTTCTCCGTGGTGGCGCTTTTTTACGAATTCATAAAAAAAATCGAAAATCTTCCGTAACATAAGAATAAACGTGGCTCTTTGAAGGGTAAAGTTTGTTTCTTTCCGCCATCTTAGATTTTAAGATGGTGGACAAAAAGCAGCTGCAAAGAGCAGTTCGTTGCATTAAAATCGGTGGTATGGTTCCAAAGTTATAAGAAAAACTTTTTGTCCGGTTTTTTATGACCCACCCGGTATATAGTTATTTATTTTTTTTTCTTCTTAATTGACAAGTTCTACACCTACAAAAGGGAAATAAAAACAACTAAAATATATTGTATTGTGTATATACAGGCAAATAAAAATCAAAATAACAAATAAAAATTAAAATTAAAACACGAAATAATTTTTGTTTATACGGCCAAATAAAAATAAGAATACAAATAATTTTGAACCAAGCAGCACACAGCTTTTGCATATGTAAACCAAACAGCAATGATTGAAATAATTTAAGTAAACTCCATCATACTGTTTTCTTAAATAATATCTGCCAAAAACAAATAAAAAAAATTCGAAAAACCTGAAAACACCCATTTAAATGACAACAACAAATGAAAGTGACGTTATGTGCGTCAATGGCACAAGGGCAAATCCGTTTTTAGATAATAATAAAAGTTAATTAGAAGTTGCCCATCTTTTTATTTTTATTTTAATTTCTCATTTTTATTTTTATTTTTATTTGCCTGTATCGACCCAGCTTAAAGGCAAATATAATTCCTGTTTGGTAATGCCCAATGCTTACTGAAAGTTTTGCGCAGAAAAGGAGGCTTAGGACCTCAAGACCCTATAGGGTTAGCTAACCCCAGAGCCATTGAATATCAACTTTTAAAATTTTTAGTTTTTCCTAAAAATCAAAAATAAAAAGGTTATCTGAGAGTATGCCGACTCCCCCAGAAACCTCAACCCCCCCTTGGAATAATTTCTGCAAACGCCACTGCTTGACGTATGCTAGCCAGTATAGTGTCGACAAAATCTCGGGAACGCCCATTGTAAGTAATTCTCCCATTTTTTCTTATACAAAACACTTTCATAAGAAAACCAAACACATCTTAGCGGTTGCAAAGGCTGATCAATTATGCAAAAACAGAAGCCGTTCTTTCTCTCCAACGTAGATTTATTATTAATTTGTCCCGACCTTATAAAGTTTCCTTAACATAATAGGATCTTGGCTAAAACAGAGATTTCTCTGTATTATAGACTGTGTTCTGAAAACAATCTTCTGGTGAAGTCAAACGATTTTATGACGTTTAAAAAAACTTTTTTTATAACTTTATCTCAAGTACACAATTTTAGTCAAGATGTTAAAAAAAATTCGTACGCGCATCGCGGCTGCACCAAATTGATCCGAAAGTTATCCATGCGCCCATCTTTATTAAAAAAAAAAGAGCAAACTAAATCATAATTAAACAATTTTTCTTTTGTTTTACTTTACCATTCGTTGTAGTCAACAAGAATAAAATGACAAATGACTAAAAAATGGCTTTTTTGGTTAGGCTAAAGGCACAATTAAAAATACAAAGTACTAGATACTCTGCCGTCCTAAGTAAAACTCACGTATCTACGTTTTCGCTTATTTTGAGAAAAGCGAGTTTAAAGTTCAAGTACTTGCTGAAAATTTTATAGCAATAATTTTTTTTGTTGGGTAGAGTTTATGGGTTGAAAATAGGAATATCCGAGTGATGAAACAAAAAAATTTTTATCATTTAATATTTTTCTATGTAAAATTGTAGTAACGGGGAATCGGAGGTAACTAGTCTATGATTCGACTCTGTAAAAAGTATGATATTTATGTATTACACTGAACCAAAAAAGGCACAGTTTCCTATAAAAAAAATACATTGGGTCAATGTATGTAAAGTTTTATTAATATCATAATCAAGTTTACATAAATTTTATAGCCAAAACGACTTATTGATTTTACTGCTGCAAGACACAGTTTCAAAAAAAAGTATTACAATATAAAGAGTTTTTAAGAATGATTTTTGTGAAGGGTGTTATGAAATCAAGTATTAAGAGACATGTTTTCATAGCTTTTAGTTACACCTAAGAATAAATTTAGTAAAAGACTGTTACGTACATAAATTTCATAACCGTGTTTATGTATTTTGTATGCCCCGTTCATAATTTTCATAAACTTGTACATACATTCCATAACAACTTTTAAACGACAGTCAATGATCGCCATTTATTAAACTTATTTAAGTATTGATTAAAATCGTTAACATGCTTTATTTATTTCATATGGTCTTTCATTATCTCCATAACCTGTACATAATATTAATAACAACTCTCTATAAAATGTCAAGAAACATTTTGCATTGATTTCGTAACTTCCGTTTATTAATTTCATTACTGTAGATGACAATTTTTATAACTTTTCTCCGATTTTTGTAACAGTTACATGTTATTGATGTACAATTATCTATAAAAAATCAATAAACGCCTGTTATTAATACTTGTACGGTATTTGTTTCAGTGTAAATAAATAATATTTAATTATTTTTAAACATGGGCGTACACAGGGGGGATTGGAAGCTTAATCTCCCTCCCAGAGGCCCATTGACTCCTCAAGATTCAATTTTTTAAAAAAATCAAGTAAACTGAAACGTTCAGCGCTCTTCCCCCAGAAGTCTAAAGCCACCTTCCTCAGGAATCATTTATGCGTACGCCACTGTTTTAAAATTGAAATTCATCATAATGGTACAAACTACAAAAAATCAATTTACATCAAGGGATATCAACAAAAAGTACTAATAATTCTAAATTTGTTTAAAATTAAACTTTAAAAACAGCACACTATAAATAGTACGAATACTAATAGTTTCTTTAAAATCACATTTAGTTGTTTTAGTGTAAATTTTTCCAAAATTCGAATCGATTTCCTGGCATAACGCTTTGCAAATTTTGGGTTTTCTTTTTCTTCGAAATGCAAACTGGAAGTGGAAGTACGTTGATTAGAGGAATCGTATACTCTTGAATACTTCCTTCAAAAAGTCTAGTTTGGCCAAGTTTTAATGCCGAATGGCTAATCGACAATGCACAATCGTAAAGTTAAATATGTGTTTTCTTATAAGGCTTTTTAGCCAAAAATTTAAACCTAATGCGTAAATTTAATTCACAATGGGTAATTGATAAAAGTTGGCAAATTTAAACTTTTTATGCGTTTAATTATTGCAATTACGTATTACGTTTGGTTCGCGATATTTGGAGATGTCAAAGAAATATTATTTTGTGGTAATAATGGGGTAAATTTTATTATTATGTTCCTACACATCACCAAGACAGAGCTCTATCTTAAAACACTTATTTTGAAAAAGTTAATTTTTATTAACAAACACTGTACAACTACGCAAAACTTTTTTAATGCATCAAAACATTTCTTTCTCTCGCCCCCTCCGCCCTCTGGGTCTTGGCGCCCTTTGGGTGCCCACATCATGTATTAAAACAATAAACATTACAATAAAATAAAACAAAAAGTAAAAAATATTTTTATTTTAAGCAGTTTATATTTTAAAGATGACCACAATTAAAGATTATTTACAAGCAGTGTTTAACAAACGTCAGTTGCGCGCACCGCAATAAGTAGCGATAAAGTCTTTCTCTTTTGCCGTAAAAAGATGGTTTCCTTGTTTTTCCAATGATTTGAAACACTGGCAGAAAAGTATTTATCCTCCTGTGATTTATTGCAAAAAAAAATTAAAATTAATTTTGGAAAGTCAAAAAAGAAAAGCGAAAAAAGTTGCTGGAAAGCGATGGGACAAACCAGTTCACTTTCTTGGAAATGCTCTTAATGTGGAAAAAATCATGTCCATATCCTATTTCTTCCTAGCACCGTACAGATGAGCACTACAAGTGCGAAATCCGGATCTACGGTTACCATTACCTTTTTTGAGGGAAAGCACCCTCGCTAAATCCCTTTTTAAATTTATCAACTGCAGAGCTTAGGATATATGTAAAGATAATTATATCTGTCTCTGTAGAGACGCTTAATTTTCCTTCAAATTGAAGGTACATCTTAGTGTAGGGGCATATGTCGATAATTTCTATCCCGTGGGATTTTTTATGAAGGAGTTTTATGACTATGTGGGATTAATAGCTTTTTAGCCACATAATTAAATTTTACCGGGTATTTTGTTCTCATTCGTGTCGAAGGGGTTGATATGACGACATCTTTCAATATGGAGGCCAAAAATCATAAAACACACAACTTTCGCAACCGGGGCATATTTGTACTCAATTTCATATAACTCGAGGGCGAGAATTCCAAAAAGTTAACTTTTAAGGTCATCCGACAAATCGCAAAAAAAAACAAGATTTTTGCCATTTTCTCTTCAAAAATCTTAATAATTCGACGTTTGTCAGCCCAATTTCAAATGTTCGATCAAATTCGATCCTTAGAGTCTGATGCAGTTTGAAGCTTCATAACCTTGAAATATACCCCGGTGAAATTAAGATATTGCAAAAATAACATACTAAAGGGCGCTATTCATCAACTATTAAAGCGAAGAGGACCAAATTTAGTAAGAGAGATAAGAAAGTCAAGTCCAATAATATTGTTCAAAAAAATTTGGTTCAGCTATTACGCGTTTTAATATGGCGGTTGATATATCAAAATGGTGACCTATAACCACATTTTATTTTATCTAATTTCGTAAAAAAGCAAAATTGACAAGGTGCCCATTAATTCTTGTTGACTTATCGCCGCTTACTACGAAAGAAAAGTTTAGTTGATTCCTGACCTTGATTGACCTTGAAAATACCATGTACAAGTGAAAAACCAGCTTTTTGTAATGTTTTTTCCAATTTAGCACTTCGCAAAAACTGTAAGCGCTTCAAGGACATTTGAGGTGGGATGACCTCGAAAGTATTTTTTTTTGGAATTCTCGTCCTCGAGTTGTATGAAATCGAGTATAATCATGCACCGGTTGCAAAAATTGTATTTTTTAAGATTTTTCGACCGACATCTCGGAAAATGGCATCTAAAACACCTGGTCCAGAATATGGTCATGTATATCTAACTTCTGCTAACTCTCTTATGGGTAATTTAAATGACTTTGTTTGCTAGACAATTGAGTAGAAAAAAAAATCACAGTTTCGAAAAAAAAATTAAAAAAAATATAGGTCATTTTTACTGGGGTATAGCATAAACATCTGGGACGCCAGTAAAAAAAATGGTAAAGAGGTTTAAAATAGAGTGTTTATCTATTTATCTATTATATTAATTTTATGACCGGAACTTAAAGTTTTTGCGTAGTGGTAAATTGAGACTGACACTACAAAAAGCTGGTTTTTAATGTGTACATGGTATCTTCATGGTCAATCAAAGCCATGCATTAACTAAACTTTTTTTTTCATAGTAAGCGGCGATAAGTATACAAGAATTATTGGGCATCTTGTCATTTTTGCTTTTTTTCGAAATAGGATAAATATAGGTCACCATTTTGATATATCAGCCGCCATATTGAAACGCGTCATAGCTGAACCAAATTTTTAACAATATTATTGGTGTTGATCTTCTTATCTTTCATACCAAATTTGGTCTTCTTCGCTTTAATATTTGATGAATAGCGCACTTTAGCATGTTATTTTTGCAATATCTTAATTTTATTGGGGTATTTTTCAAGGTAATGAAGCTTCAAAGTGCATCAAACTCTAAGGATCGAATTTGGCATACATGCCTAATAGTTTGAGGTACATTTGAAGTTAGGCTGACAAAACTTCGAATTATTAAGATTTTTTGAAGAGAAAATTGCAAAAATCTTATTTTTTGCGATTTTTAAGATCATTTAAGGTCGGATGACCTTTTTTTTGGAATCCTCGTCCTCAAGTTATATGGAATCGAGTATAATCATGCCCCGGTTGCGAAAGTTGTATTTTTTTATGATTTTTGGCCGCCATCTTGAAAGATGTCGTCATATCAACCCCCTTTTACACGAATGCGAACAAAACACCCGGTAACACTTGATTGTGTGACTAAAGAGCTATCAATCCCACATAGTCACAAAACTCCTTCATAAAAATTTCCACTGACAGATGGTTTTCTTTTACATGAATCCTGTGTCACATATTTTTATCATCATTTCATCTCCTAATTCCACCATACTGATGAGCACCACAAGTGCGAAATCCGGATCTACGGTTACCATTACCTTTTTTGAGGGAAAGCTCGCTATTCATTGATTTTGATAAATTGTTTTGTTTGTTGATATCCGAAGTAAAAGATGAAATCGGAAAACCCGAAGAAATGTTGCCATTTATGATAAAAACAGTTTTAATAACAGCTTCCCAAACATTTTAAAATTATACCAAATAATGAATTCAATTACTCCTAGCAGTGCGGAAGAGGAGCGCACTTTTAACAGACTAAAAAAGGTCACAAATGATGGAAAACAACTTAATGGGTTTGCTATAATTAGTATTGAGCGGGAATATAGCCATACTATTGATTTCGATGGACTACATGAAGTCAGTAAAAACTCGCAAACTGAATTTGTAGTTTAAAGTTAATATAAAATATGAAAAATTTTCTTATTGATAACAAATGTAGTAATAATTTTTTTACACTATATATTGTGTATGTGACTATACGATTATATACCTAGGTACCAACAACTGTGGTGTGCTCTTGAGCCTTCGCCCCCCCCCCCACCTTTTAAGTCACGATACGCCGCTGGGGGAAACCTCCTATGAGTAAACAAACATTTTAAAATTAAATTTTCCATTACACATTATACATTAAGCATAAATTATGCATTCAAACTTGGGTAACTAGGTTAATGTTTTACTATTTAATCTGGTTTTGAGTTTATCTACGGTTCGAGGTGTATTAAAATAAACGGGGAAGTTTTGTTTTTCCAAGATATTGCCCAATTTTTAGTTCAAGAGTTTATTAAGAATATTAAGCTGATGCCGAGATTAGACTGAAGAGGAGTAAGAGAAAAGAGAGTTGTAACTTTAATTCAGAAGCAACAGGAACTTTTAAACCGAAGTGTTTTTAGGAACATTTAATTAAAATATAAATTAATTTCCAGAGAAATGGTCTTTTTTGTCAGAAATATAAAACAAATTATTGAAAAGTAGGAATCTAAACACTGACGGAGAGCTGATTTGAGTGTTTACCTTCAGCGTATAAATCGTATATGCATGTTTGCACCAAAATAAATAAGGTTGGGAATGGATCCGACCGTCTAAAAGTAGTAGTAGTAGTAGTAGTAGTAGAGAGAGGGGCGAACGTGGGCTTGGCAATTAGGCTACTTCATGGGCTTTTTCAGCCATACCCGTTATGTACCCCTATCTTACTACTTCCGCTACCAAATCTTCTTTACGATCTTGCGAAGTTCAGTATGTTGGCTCATCGAAGCAAGTGCAGCTCTTCCTCCCAGCGACGTAGCGTGGGGGGGGGGCAGGGAGGTTCCTCGCTCCTCTGGATCTTGGCGCTCTTTGAGTGGCCTCAGCTATGTATTAAACCAATAATATAAAAAAAGTAATAAAACATTTTTATGTTAAGCAGTTTATATTTTACCCACAAATAAAGATTATTTGTAAGCAGTGTATAATCAACGTCAGATATGCGCGCCGCAATATGAAAAGGAAGACACATACAGATTGTGTCTTCCTTTAACCTGTTATTAGAAAATTTGATGCATGGAAAAGTTTCATAGTGAGAACAGGGCTTAACAATTACTGACCAATGAGTAAACGATTATCAGAAGTTTGCCGTGAAAAAGAAAGATGTTTTTCTTGTTTTCCCAATGATTTAAAAAAGTGGCAGAAAAGTGTTTATCCTCCTGTGATTTATTGCAAAAAAAATTGAAAATTAATTTACTCACCATTATTTATGCTATACCTTGGTTATACAAGCGTAGATCTAGACTTTAAAACAAATATATTCTAGGTATGTCACATTGGATATCCTTATAGAGACGCTTAAAACAAATTTCAAGATTTTTTAAAAGTTTCTCAAAAATTCGATTCTTTAATTAAAGTAAACGATTCAAAAAACAATTTAAAATTTCTCGCTGACTCAATCTGATTTTTTAGTTCAGATCTAGAAAGTGCTACTACAAATGAATATAAATCGTTTTTTCTCTCAAAAAAGGTAATGGTATAACCGTAGATCCGGATTTCGCACTTGTGGTGCTCATCAGTACGATGCACGGTGATAGGAATTAGGAGATGAAATGAAAACCATCTGTGAAATTGCAGAAAGTGAATAAATCGTTTTGTTTGTTGATATCCGAATTAAGTAATTATTTTTGTTATTTATGATATAAAACAGTTTTAGGAACATCTTCTCAAACATTTTTAAATTATACCAAATAATGAATATTAGAATTGCTCCTAGCAGTGCGGAAGCCGAGCGCACACTTTTAACAAAGTAAAAAGAAATAAACACTGTGAAAGGTCACAAATGATGGAAGACAACCTAAATGCGTTTGCTATAATTAGTGATAAGCGGGAATATAGCCATATTATTGATTTAGATGGACTACATGAAGTCAGTAAGAACTCGCAGACTTAATTTTTAGTTTAAAGTTAACATAAAATATAAAACATTTTCTGATTCATTTTTTACACTACATATTAAATTGTGAATATACTATTATATACCTAGGTCCTAACAACTGTGGTGCCCTTTTGAGCCTTCGCCCCCCCCCCACCCTTTAAGTGCATCGTGAAGCAACCCCAAGTCAGCTGCCTTAATCAGGCCTGTACCGTGTAAACGTAGTAATAAAGGAAAAGCTTTCTATCAATAAAATGCAATTCGTCGGTATATTGTCATATTTGTAACATTTTAGGTAAAAATTTTAGGTCATCAATTTTGTAGAATTTACTTGCCTTAGCTCATTAATATATGTTTGGCACAAGAAGGCAAAACTGACTTAGTATTTTGTGCAAATATACCGAAGAATTGTAGTTTTTTTTCCTAATTAAAAAGTCAAAAATTTACCTTTTACGATTTTCTAGTAGGTCACGCTCTTTGATTACGTAAGCCCTGTTTGCATAGGGCTAATTAATATTAAATCAGCATTAAGGCAGCCGTGTGCGGTCATTCATTAAGGCCCAAAACTTGGTCGAAAGTTTCCTGCAGGGCTCGTATTTCGTCTGTGTAGTGCATAGTCAGCACAAGAGCGGTTAAATATACCTGCCTTGATTTTGGGAAAACTTGAACTAACACTACGCAACAACAAAAAATACTAGTTGATTTCGGAAACTATTTTAAATTCGAGAGATGTGATTGTTTATGTTAATTACTTTGTATGCCATACAGCCCTACGACTGCCTGATATTAGACATTTTCGGCGAGATTTACTAAAAGGGTTTAGTTTTTTTAGAACGGTCCTATAGGTTTAAGTGAAATTTTTGGTTTTAAGCATTTTAAACCAACCCTCCTTGAGTTTTGGACATTTTGATTTGTAAGAAGAATTTTAATAAATTTGTTTATCTTAACACAATCTTTTGTTGGATTTAAGAAGAAAGTTTCAATTTACAATTAATAAATTTAAACACACGCGGGGTTTAAATAGTAAACACCCTGTAGAACAAATTAAAATTGGGTTTATATGTCACTCTAATTAAAATTTACCTTTGTTAATTAATTTTTCCAAATTATACTTGATGTCACAAAACGTTTTAGATGGGTAGTAATAAAATAAGGAGTAGATTAATTTTGTATTTAATTAAAAGGTGTTTTAATTTATGAAATGTATTAAAAAACTTAAATGCAAGTTTTGTTTAGATTTCTATCACTGCCGAAATATCAGTTTCAAAATATTAGCTGCGCTCAAATCACAAACAGCGATGATCTCTTACCTTGGCTTGCACCAACTTCTGCTGATGAAAGTTACAGCTTTGAAATAAGTGGGCTTTGCCTAAGGAAAGTTTTCTTGACTGAGCTTTTAGATAACCTCAATGTTTAAATTTTAGTTTATAAATAAGTTAATATACTTGTTTTGGGTTTTTTTTTTTGGTATACTTATGTTTGTTTTGCCTCGTAGTAAATATATTTTTTTCTGCTGAAAACGGGTTCAAAATATGGCGTTTGTCTAGAGAAAATTGAAGGTGTTTTATTGGTTAATGAACAACTTGGGATATTAAATAAGGTAAGTTAATCCTTATAACAACGGTTACTTAGGGAAATTATAAACGAACTTATTACCAATTGCCACAAAACAATCCTTTCGGGGGCTATAAATTTAAACCATCCCCCAGAGATGGTCCAAAAAATCATCAACTTTATAACCTCAAACACAGATAATTTTCCAGAATTCTGAAGGGTGAGATTTTTTGTCGTTTCGGAAGAATCGCGACCTATGTGCCAAATTTTTGGCATATTCACCATTTACCATTTTGAAACCTGTCAAAAAAAAACTTAGTTTTAGGACATTTTCTCCTAAAATATGGTATATTTTGAGAAAAAATGCAGTTTTCCAATGGTATTTTGCAATATTAATACAAAATAATCAATAACTTTGTGTCTTTTCTGTATGGATAGTGTTTTTTGAAAATTGGTTTTAAAATTTAGTACCCCTCACAGGTGTAAATATTGAAACCTGTAAGAGATCTTAGTAAATCCTACTGTTAAAGTTGGAAAGATATTTTTGATTCCTTTGACGCCTTTGTGGAAGCGTCCTTAAAAAAAAGAGTTAAAGTTTTCGAAAAAAGTGAGAGGGCAATAGAATGGAAGATAGATAACAAAATGGTTAGGATACGCTAGCTGCGTACGACTACTGTAAGGGTGGTCGTAGAGATAGGTGAGACATAGTCGCTTTTGTACGACGTTTCCGTTCTGAGCATGCGCACTGAGTTACGATTACGACCATGATGTATGGATCAACAAAAAAAAATACTTGTCGATTTCGGAAACTACTTTAAATTTAAAAAAAAAGGAAGTTAAAAAACCTCCAAATCAGTTACTTCAACCAAAAAGAATCCAAAAACAAAACAAAAGAGCAAAAGATCTTGGGTGGAAAAAACGAAAATTCAAACTTAGGTGAGCAAAGGACCAAGCGAGAAAAGAAATGATTAAACCATGTTTCGCCCTGGGCAACCAGCTTGGCTCATCAGTGGTTTCACTGGTCACCCTTCCCAAACATCATTAACATCGAAACATCGCTTAATCATTTCTTTTTTCGCTTTGGTCCTTTGTGTGTTCCTTGTAGGATGCTCATCCAAGTTGGAATTTTCGTTTTTTCCAATAGTTACATAGGTAGTGTACACGAATCTACGCGCATCGTTGAAATTAAGAACCCCTGGCATCCATGGCCACATGCCCCTTGCCTCCATGTTAACACAACCTAACCTCATACATAAATTTGCGCGTAAAGTTGATGCCACGCTGGAGATTATTTCCCAAATTTTCGCGATTTCCAGCAGTGAAAATGAGTGATTCTTCGAGGAAAAGGAAAACAGAGTCAAAACTGGCAAAACACCAGGCAAAAGTGGCGAAAATTTAGCAGAAAATTGCAAATTTAGCGCCCGAATCTGATGATAGCCATGGTAAGGTTTTTCGTTTTTTTTTCAGTTTTTTTTAGTTTATTTTTTTAATAGAGAACAAAATTGTAAATTAGGCCAGTTCATTCGAGCCAAACTGTCAAAGGGGGGTTACTCGATCTTTCCCAGATAGTTCCAAAAGGGGACTCGACCGTCCAACCGTGCATAAAGGTCACTCGGCTTTCCCAACCCACGTGCAAAAAGAGGGGTCATTCGACCTTTAAAAATGCAGTGATTTTGAAAGGGCTGGCTAGCACCATCTATCTTTTTTAAGGCCTTTTACCATTTTTAAATCCTAGTCTACTTAGACACTACGTTTTGTCTCATCTTGTTTGCAGATGAACAAGAGACAAATGCAATTGGAACCACAATGGCACAGGTTCACAACCAAAATGCTGAGATGCCTGAAAATGAGTCATCTGAACAACCATCAGTCCGAGATATCACAGCAGTTCTAGGCAGAGAACCAACTGTGGACTAAAACCCAGCATTTTTAATAAATGAAGATTTGGCGAGGCGATACCGGGAGTTTCTAAAAACTGGTCTTGAAAAATAGGACCGTAAAAATCTTCTTGATAAATACAGCTTTCCAGATAATTGCAGTACTCTAATGAGTCCCAAGCTTAATGAGGAAATTAGGGCTGTATTGACCGAACAGGCCTTAAAACAGCGATTCAAAATAACATTGGAAAAAGAATTGTTGCTTTATCAATTATCATCACAAAGTTTATAGAAGACCCAGAAAGCCTTACAAATGACGACATAGCAAGATTGGTAGATGCAAGAGTGATTTTTTGTGATGTCCAAAACTCGGTTTCAAATCACAGAAGGCAGCCTTTTTGAAAACCGATGTTAAAAAAGCCATTCAGGAGACTCAAATCAGTGAATATCTTTTTGTCTCAAACATGCAAGAAAAAATAAAAAATGCTGAGGCACTTCATCAGCGTGGCAGGAAAATAAAAATGCCCATTTATAAAATGAAACCAAAATTTTTTGGTAGTGTTGTGACTCCTACGAACAAGCCTGCAACATTCACTGTTAGACCATCTTCTTCAAAAAACTTCCGGGGGCCTCTGCCACCCAATCCGCCCATCTAATACCAGAACCGATACAGGTTCAAGACAGAGAAAAAAGGGAGGGGAGAGAGCCGAAACGAGAAGTATCCCCAACGCCACAAATAATAGTAAGTAGCCAGACAGGCAGGCTCCCATTGCAAGACAAGACTGTGTTATCTTAGCTGAAAGGGGTTAAAATCCCTTTCTTCGCAGACCCTATTCCTGTATCATATCATAAGTCATAAGTGATAAGAATTTAAATTTAATCAAAGAACTGTTAGAAATGCAAACAATTTCAAGAGTGGAACATGAAAAAGGGGAGTTTATATCTCCATATTTCTTACGGGAAAAATCAAATGGCAAGTTTAGGTTTATTCTAAATTTAAAATGTTTAAATACTTACATTTCTGTGCCTCACTTTAAGCTAGAAGATTACAGGTCAGCTTCAAAACTTATCACAAAAAAGTGTTTTTTTTGTTTAACAATTGATGTAGGGCACAGAAAATTTCTCAGATTTATCTATCAAGATACTTTATATGAATTTTACGTCCTCCCATTATGAAACCTGTTGTTCGAAGGCTTAGGTTAGAAGGTCATATCTCTCTTCAATATTTGGATGACATTTTGTTTATATGAAAATATAAAATATATGAAAATATCTCTAAAACTGTAAACCTCTTACAATTTCTTGGGTTCACCATGAATAGAGAAAAGTGTGTCCTAACACCTACACATGAAATTGATTTTTTAGGGTTCTTGTTCAACTCAAAAACTTTAACTATCACTTTACCACAAAGCAAGAAGGACAGCATCTTACATCACACCCTTAAAATTAGAAACAAAAATACATGCTCTATCAGAGATTTTGCAAGGTATATAGGGAGGCTTGTTGCCATATACCCCGCAGTACCATATGGCTGGCTATACATAAAAAACTTTGAATTTGAAAAATATTTTTACTTAAAACAAAACAACCAAAATTATGGTGCAAACATGCCTATTTCAGGGTATTTAGAACAAGACTTTGAATGGTGGGCCAAGAACATAGCAAACGCTTTAAAAACTTTAAATCCAACTAAATACACTTTAACAATATTTTCTGATGGCTCGTCCACTGGTTGGGGAGCTCATTGCAATGACAACTCTGCAGAGGGGTTTTGGGATTCCAAAGAAATAAAGTATCATATAAACTACTTGGAGCTAAAAGCTGCTTTTTATGGGCTGAAAATTTTTGCCAAATCTTTTACAATATTATGCATTAATTGCATGGGTAGTGTGAAATATAGATCTTTAAATGGGATCACCAGAAAAATTTGGCAGTGGTGTGAAAATAAAAAGATCCATATTTTTGCAAGTTATAGACAATCTAAACAAAAGAAAATTGCAGACTTGGAATCTAGAGCCCTACCATCAGAAATTGAATGTCAATTAGCTGACTATGCTTTTGAAGAAATTGTTAAGAAATTTGGACACCCGGAACTAGACCTGTTTGCCATCTATCAAAATAAAAAATGCAATAATTTTGTTTCTTGGTTTCCAAACCCAGAGTCCTTGACCACAGATGTTTTCACCTTGTGTTGGTCAAACATTTTTTTCTATGCTTTCGTTTAATAAACAGAACAATTCAGAAAATCATTATTATAAGGCAGAAGGGATTTAAATTTTTCCAAACTGGCCTAATCAACCCTGGTACCCAGTTATTCAAAGATATTTAATTGAAAAAATTATTTTTAAACCCCACAAAAAATTACATTCCTCTCCTTTCAGGACACACCACCCTCTATTCAAGCACGTTACCCTGGTGGGTGTAAAATTATCCACGAGGCATTCAAAATAAATTGTGGAATAAGGTCACTAGAAGGACTCGAAATAATAACCAAGGGGATTTCAAGGGGCACCTTAAAACAGTATGAAACATTGCCAAAACAGAAATTTAAGTTTGTACAGACCAAATATGAATGATATAATCGATTTTTTTCTTACTGCCAAAGCACTTACATATTCAACATTAAATTCATATCGGTCTGCCTTAAACCTAATCTTAAATTTCAATGAAAAAGAGTAGAAAGTCATGAGCAGGTTTCTTAAAGGATTTTTTAATTCAAAGTCCACAAAACCTAGATATGAAGAGATATGGGACCCAACTTGTGTTTTAGAATATTTAGAAAAACAGCAACCCCGGAAAATTTAACTCTAAAACTGACAGCACTTTTGGCCCTAACTAGTACCCATAGGGTGCAAACCTTGTCTAAAATTTCAATTAACAATATTGTTGTTGAAAAAGATCAAATTAAAATTAAAATCTCAGAAAAAATAAAAACTTCTGGACCCAATAGAAACCAACCTATCTTGTACTTTCCTTTTTTTAAAGAAAATTCCAATTTATGTGTAGCTTCAACCCTACTGTACTATCTAGGGAAAACGAAACATCTCCACACTTACGGAAGTCAGTTGCTATTAACTTTTCGAAAACCCTATCACCTAGCAACAACTCAGACAATAAGCAGATGGATAAAAAAAACCAACAGTGGCGTAGATACAAGCATATTTAAAGGACATAGCACTAGGCATACAGCCACAAGTGCTGCAGAAAGATCTGGGTTACCTATAGATATCATAAGAAAGACAGCGGGTTGGACAGACAAATCAGAGGTTTTTAATATTTTTTATAATCGCTCTTTAACTTCAAATAAAACTGCCTTTGCGCGGGCTATTTTAAATAGTAACTTTAAAAACATATAACAGCATTTAGTTTACTCCTCATATTAAATTTGATTAAATTGCTGTGATATATATTTCCTGAAATTCTAAAGACTGATGGTTTTACAATTGCTATATTGTTGTAAACCGTAAACCATATATATATATATATATATATGTACGTATTATATTATATGTTCTTGTTTTTCTATTATTAGTATTAATTATTGTCATGTGTACAGTTGTACATTCACAAATACTCATGTAGGTATTGTCATTATTATTTTTGATATTACTATTATCTAGTATTATATATACAAAGCATAATTAAAGGAATTTTTTAGGTACTTAATAAAATAAATTAGGTAGGACACCTACATAACAAAATTACTTGAATAAATAAATAAATAGAAATTGTTGAACATTGTGTCTATATATTATTTTAATTTCTAAAATCATTGCTCCTTTAAACATCTACCTATGTAACTATTTGTGACAGAAATGTGCTGAGAAATTTATAAAATAAACGACTTACCTGGAGGAAGTTCATTTTAAATTTCTTTAATATTTCTGTCACAAATAGTTACCACCCACCCACCTCTATAAAAATTTAATTCTAAAGTTTTAACGGACCCCTTAGTAACTCCATGATTTTCAAAATTTCCCGCCTCTGCAAATTTATGTATGAGGTTAGGTTGTGTTGACATGGCGGCAAGGGGCATGTGGTCGATGATGCCAGGGGTTCTGAATTTCAACGATGCGCGTAGATTCGTGTACACTACGTATGTAACTATTTGTGATAGAAATATTAAATAAATTTAAAATGAACTTCCTTCCAGGTAAGTCGTTTATTTTATAAATCTTTTGTTTTTTAGTTTAAATTCGAGAGATGTGATTGCTTATGTTAATTACTTCATGTGCCACACAGCTCCACGGTCCCTTGAATAAACAGTTTCTAGTAATTTTTTTGCTCCACCCACCTGATGACGACACAAAGATATCAGCTGGTTTCTTTAGTGATTTTTGTTGTTGACATTTGGGAATATGTTATTTTTGCAGAAGTTTTTGTAATAAAAATTGTATTTGTTCATCATTTCTTTTCTTTATTTGGTCTAAATTACGTGCCAAACGATATCATTTACATTATTTTTATCATAGGTAGCTGCATTTATGCACTCATATTATTATATGCTCTCTGCTTTTTCCTTAATTATTACAAGTAATATAGGCTTGAAAAATATATACAATAAAAACTTTCTGCCAGCTCACTTAGCAACAAGTTCATTTAAAATTGCATTAAATATGAGTTTGTACGTCAGTGCCGTTTTAATTTTAAGTAAATATTACCCCAGTTCATCCTGGCGCATTCAGCTAATAGTAAAAAACTCCCTGTGAATCGCGTTGACTTGCTGGTCGGATATTAACATTACGTGTCCTCTCTATTTAGATTTATATGCTCTCTGGTTTTGGGCAACGAAAAAATTTTGGTAGAAAGACATTTCACAAATACTGATTTTATTTTTGTCTATAATATACCGTCGTAAAAGTTTTACGTCAGTTTTGAAGAAATTTTGACCAAGATTTGATTGTTTCATTTTATGCTTTATACTTTGTCAACAAGCACACGTAACGTATGAGCAATAAAATTTCAAAATTTGTATATTTAAAGTTTATTATCCTCTTAAAAACACAGTTGACTTGTTTTAAAGCCAGTTTGGCACGTAGTATATTTGTTCGTCAAGTTTTGAAATCCGCAGAATGGCAAATTATACACAAAAATTATTTACCATTCTTTTAACAAGGTTGGTTAACAATTGGGAAGAAAAAACATGGGTCTGGGGGATGCAAATAAAGTCAAATAAACATTAATTTGTTATTAAGTTAGATCCTTTTTGCATTTTTTACATTGTCCCCCCCCCCAGGTAAAAATCGTATTCAAATTTTGAGGCTAGATGAGGCATTCGCCTTAATCAGAGTTCATCATTAGCAGCGATGTCAAATTTTTTGAACTTGAAAACGTTTAAGTTTTGACCATTATGTTGTCCCATAAGAATGTTTGCACTAGTAACTTCTAAGCCCACATTTTTGGAAATGGACGTACGCAAAGAGACAAGCCAAAGAAGAAAATATTTTGAGCAGATTTTCTGAAGACCCAGACTTTTTGTTTTGCTATAATAGAATAAGATAAAAATGTGTAGGTATATATGTTCGTTTGCGTTTTTTAGCCATCCATATATAGTATGGAGGCTACTGGGATTGGGATCTTCTAAAAAAGTTTTTTTCCACTAAAAATAAGTTATTTGGACCAAAAAAGACCTAAATACAAAATTTTGTCATGGTGTCTGTCTGTCTGTCTGTCTGTCTGTCTTATCTTATATGTCTGTATTACTCAAAAACCGCTAAACCGATTTTTATCAAATTTGGCACAAAAATTCTCTGCGGTGAGCTGATTAGTTGAGGTGGGGGTTGCCAAAACGGTAGGAGGGGGGATTAAACTTAAAAAAAAAATTGTAACTCACGAACCGTAGCAGCTAGCGGCACGCGATTCTTACAGTAAGATAGATAAATGTATTTTCAACCAAAAAAAAACTAAAAAAATAAAAAAAAAATCGAATTTTTTTTTTTCTTTAAAGATTTTATGGATGAATTTTTGTTGCATGCGCTCTTGTTTTTCGAGCTGCTGACAAAAAATTGGCATACAAAATTGCTTTTTTTATATTCTTTCATCAAAAACATGATTTTAGTAACAGTTTGTAGATAACTAAAGCATGGCTTTTTTGGTTACCGATGCAAATTTTTTTTTATAACGGGTGCAAAAAAAGAAGTCAGTTTTTTACTCAAAATGAAAGAAAAATAGCGAAAAAAAGTAATAAATATTATTTTTCCTAAAAATTAAGCCATTTCCGCCAGTCTCCACCAAGTATTAACGAAAAAATCATTCAAAAACATCGTCAAATATCAAACTGCCAAAGATTAAAATGTCGCAACAATGAACGTCACCGAGTAAAAAGACATATCGCTATGGAAACCATTGTTATTTCATTTACCAGCTCTTCGTTCGAGATTTTTAAAAGTATTTTCCTGTTTTTCTTGAATTTTTCGACAAAGATATTTAAAAAAATAGTGTTAACATCTCGCGGCTTTTTCGCGTTTTTAAATACCTCTCTGCGCTCGTTATTTAAATCAATGCTTGTAAAAAAACGCACTACTTTAGCCACTAGTTGTAAAAACTACTATCTTTTATCACGGTTGCAAAAAAAGGTTTCTGTCCGATTTTTACTCAAAACTAAAGAGAAATATCGGAGAATAGTAATATTGAAAAAATATAATTATTCTTGCCTAAAAATTAAGCCATTCCCGCCAGTTTTCACCAAGTATTTACAAAAAAAATAATTTTAAAAACATGGTCAAAATATTAAAATGTCAAAGATCAAAATGTCGTAACAGTGAACGTCACCGAGTAAAAAGGCACATCGCTATGGAAACCATTGTTATTTCATTTACCAGCCACCTTGATTTATAGTGTAATGATGGTGTGTTGCGAGAAGTGCTCTTCGTTCGAGATTTTTAAAAGTATTTTCCTCTTTTTCTTGAATTTTTCCACAAAGATATTTAAAAAAATAGTGTTAACAACTCGCGGCTAAACTGTCCTTTTTTTATTCGCGTTTTAAAATACCTCGTTGCGCGCTTTATTTAAACCATCGCTTGTAAAAAAAACACGATTTTAGCCACTAGTTGTGAAAACTACTACTCGCAATTTGACAAGGCACTCTTAGTTTTTCTTTTGACATGTCGCTTCTCGAAAACAATTTTCAAAGGTCACTCTATATCGACACTTTGATATATCTAATAAAGAGTTTTTATTTATATAGAGAGAAAATGGATTCTGGAGTCCACGCGGAAAAGACACAAATTGACAAACGCTGTTCCATTGTCACATACTAATGTTTCCATTTTTTCCACAAAGAAATGTTCCCCGAAATGACATGAATCGGTTTTTACTTTCCGCCTTCGATTAAGCGGAAAATGCCCAATTCCCACCAAATGGGGGAGAAATAGAATCCTATTTCTCCATAGAGAATATGAAAGGAGTGCAGAAAGACATGTTAAATTTAAAAATATTAAAATCCTGAAATTTTGACTTTTCTTAACTTTATCAAAAATGAGTTACTAAGGTTACACCTTAATCGACGAAAAAAAAAAGTTGTCTATCGGTCTGTTGTCTGTCTGTATACACGATAACTCAAGAACGCCTTAATCGATTTTAACGAAATTTGGTACAAAAATCCTCTATTGGCTGACCATGAACTGGGAGATAAAATATTTAAAAAAATTGCTAGAAAGCACGGATACCATACAACAATTTATTTTATGTTGAAAGAAAATGAAAATATCTCGAAAACTGTAGCTTTCAAAGATTTGAACCTTATAACAAAATATTTGGGTAATATTTATCAAAACCAAAATCTGAAAGACGCATATTAATAGCTGCTTTACTTCTAAAGTTATGATTTTCTTAATATATTTTAACGTTTTTTCAGATAACTCGGAAACTAAAGCTCCCACAAATTTGGACTTTAGAACAAAATTTGTAGTCCATATTCATGTTAACTTAAATCTGAAAACCTTATGTCGCTACTTGCTTCTGTTCCAAAGTTACAATTTTTTTTTAGTAATGTATCTATAACCAAGAAAAGTTAAATTACTGTTACAGTTTCAAATTATGTTTAATAATAAATAAAAAATTTAATATAGTCAAAAGTCCTTTCCCCTGGCTGTAATCAAGTCAATTTTTATTTTGATGGAAGAAATTTAGCCAACTAATAAAAATTTTTGTGACAAGTTACTCAAAGAAAAAGTTAAAACTAAGACAAACTCCATTTTTATGATGTTTTTTTAAACTTCCCCCCTGATTACAGGTGGCATGTTAGGTTCAGTTTCATTATACTGGTGACTTTATTTGAATAAGGTGTAAATGCAAATATTTATAATTATAGTTGTTTTTTAGAAAAAAAAATCATTAATGTTCATTCAAAAGCGTGGCTTAATTACATGCCAATATCCTGGTATGCTTTTTTTCTCAAAATATATCATATTTTCGGAGAAAATGCCTTAAAACTAAATATTTATGACAGGTTTCAAAATGGAAAATGGTGAATACGACAAAAATTTGGCACATAATAGCTTTATTATCTGTGTTTGAATTTATAAAGTTGGTGATTTTTTAGACCAGCTCTGGAGGGTGGTTTAAATTTATAGCCACCAGAAAGGATCGTTTTGTGGCAATTGGTAATAAGTTCGTTTATAATTTCCCTAAGTAACCGTTTTTACAAGGATTAATTTACCTTATTTAACATCCCAAGTTGTTCATTAACCAATAAAGCACCTTAAATTTGGTCCAGAAAAACGCCTTATTTTAAACCCGTTTTCAGCACAAAAAAATTATTAATAAGGGCACTACGAGGAAAAACAAACATAAGTGAATGTCAGTGACTATGCACGAAAAATATACCAAACAAAAAACCCAAAACAACTTTATTAATTTATTTACAAACTGAAATTAAAACATTGAGGTTATCTAAAAGCTCATTCAAGAAAACTTTCCTTACTCAAAGCCCACTCATTTCAAAGATGTAGCTTTCATTAATAGAGGTTGGTGTAAGCCAAGGTACAAGCAGAGGTAAGAAATCCGAACTCGCTTTTTGTGATTTAAACGCAGGTAATATTTTAAATCTGAGAAATGTAAAGAAAACTTGCATTTAAGTTTTTGAATACATTTTATAAGTAAAAACACCTTTTAAATAAATATAAAATAATCGTTCTTTGACATCAAGGATTAATTGGAAAAATTAATTAACAATATATTTGGGTAATATTTACGAAAACCAAAATAAGTTTTAATTAGAGAGACATGTAACCCCAACTTTAATTTATTCTAAAGAGTGTTTACTATTTAAACCCCGCAAACTATGTCCAAAACTCAAGGAGGGTTGGTTTAAAATGCTTAAAACCAACAGTTTTACTTACACTTAGGGCCGTTCTAAAATAGACTAAACCCTTTTAGTAAATCCCACCGTATATGTTTTGAGAATGTTTGTTCAAACAAAGGTTGTACTATCCATTCTGAAAGTTTAGAATAATATGAATTTTTTTATGGGTTAATTTCCCTTCCCTGGCATCTCTCCCCTGGAAAAAACAGACAAATGTGTCTCCCCTGGCATTATTGATATTTTTGATGAAGCCTAATATATTTTTTTAACTTCATAATGTTAAATTTATTTTTTAAGGTTGTTTAGTGTAATTTAAATAAACATTTTTGAATAAAATTGTTGTATATTTTGTTAATATTGTCACTCCACTGGCATATTTGCTAATCCTCTGGGACTTAAAATAAAAAAAGTCAATAAAAATAAAAGTATGTTAAAAAATTGGCTGCTGACAATTGGATTTGAATAGGGGTGTGTAAAACAAACATACTATACAAAAAAACTCAATAAATACACAAAAATTTATTTAGTAAAAAAATTCATTTATGTATGTACAGTTCTGGTAGAACGATCCACCTAGTTTGCAGGAATATTAGAAATGCTAATGGTGATTGGTGTCATCACAGGCCTTAAAGACCTTAAAAGAGACAAGGTACCTGACACTTACGGAGACTTTGGTTATATTATTATATGGAACAATGTTTACCTTTCTGTTGTTTACAGTAAACACACCAGTGGCGTACCTACTTAAATATAAATTTAAACATGGATTATATTATTAAAATTTTACTATAACATGAAATCTGCGAAATAATTTTAAAAAAATTCAAAAAATAATTCTGCCAATTTCAGCTTTGGAAACTAATTTTCTACAAAATAAATTTATGTCAAAGTTTTTATATGATTTATAGCAATTTCAGTTTTTAACACAATAAAATTATGCCAAACATAACAAAGAAACACAGTTCATAGCACCTGGAATATCAAGAAAAAAATATTATCCACTAGCAAAAAATTATGTTATTGTGTTTCTTAATTTTGTTATTTTTTCTGGTCATTAGCAGAAACTTACTTATACTGGCTTCTTCAGAACAAAATAAAGTCAATAATGCTTAGGGTATATAGAGACAACTAGGACAGACAAAAAAATTTAAATATCAATTCGAAGGGCAAGCGCAAATGGCAACGGCGACAGTATAAATCAACCTTAATATTCAAGAGGTAGGAATTCAATATTCTTACAAACCTGAACACACGTGAATTGACTTTTATTGTTGTTTGTAAGTTGGCTTAAGGACTTTACCTACCTTTGTTTTATAGTCTTTATAAAAAAAATCCTTCGAAAATATCTTATTTGCGCATTAACTACTTCATCAAAAGTATCCTTTATTTTATCGTCTTTATAAAAAAAAACCTCGAAAAAAACCTTATAAAAACTTTCGAAAATATCTCATTTGACGTATTGGTAATTAAACACTTCATAAAAAAAACGTGTTTGTTGATATTTTAATCTAAGGATCTACTAATTTAAGTATATTTTATAAACTGACTGATTTCACTTGAGGCGTTTTCTCGCGTTGAAATTATTTTGAAATATTATTTGAAACAATTTAGATGTGACGTCATCATTTAGAACCGAGAAAAAATGAGTAGTTCAAAACGCTGACGTAGTTTAGTGTAACCTCACTTTTTTTCGTTTTTCTGTTTATTTTTTTGGTGTTTAAAATTAAAATGGATCAACTACTGGTTTATCTAACAAAACCTTCGAGTGTACGGCCCGTTTTAGTAGCATGGATGGCAAGCAATGGAAGCTACATGGATACTGAAGTTTTATTTACTGTTCTTTTAAGCCCAAAAAATCATATAAGACCACAGGGATACCATGAAGAATGGTTAACAAGATATCTAGAATACGATTTTTCATACATTTTCACGCAAAAACAAAAAAAAATCGGTTAAAACAAGAATGTAGAATTTTGACGTATCTTCTACGCACGCGTCAGTTTTGAAACCAGAATGGATTCCGTTTCAAAATATTTTTAACCCGTTTCGATATGACGTCACCGTTGCAACGCGAGAAAACAGAGGCGTTTTCGCGCGTTGAAATTTTTTTAAATATTATTTGAAACTATTTAGATGTGACGTCATCATTTAGAACCGAGAAAACATGAGTGGTTTAAGACGCTGGCGTAGTTGGTGTAATCTCACTTTTTTTGTTTTTCTGTTTATTTTTTTGATGTTTAAAATTAAAATGGATCAACTACGGGTTTATTTAACAAAACCTTCGAGTGTACGGCCAGTTTTAGTGGCATGGATGGCAAGTAATGGAAGCTACATGGATAGTGAAGTTTTTTTATTTACTGTTCTTTTAAGCTCCGAAAATCATATAAGACCACAGGGATGCCATGAAGAATGGCTAACAAGATATCTAGAATACGATTTTTCATCCATTTTCACGCAAAAACAAAAAAAAATCTTAGGTTCAAACAAAAATGTAGAATTTTGACGTATCTTCTATGCACGCGTCAGTTTTGAAACTAGAGTGAATTCCGTTTAAAAATATTTTTAACCCGTTTAGATATGACGTCACCGTTGCAACGCGAGAAAACAAATGTTTCAAACTTTTTAAAAACATTTTAAACAATTTCAACGCGAGAAAACGCCTCAAACGTTTCAAACTTTCAAACGGAGCTTAAAAGAACAGTAAATAAAAAAACTTCACTATCCATGTAGCTTCCATTGCTTGCCATCCATGCCACTAAAACTGGTCGTACACTGGAAGGTTTTGTTAAATAAACAAGTAGTTGATCCAATTTAAATTTAAACATCAAAAAAATAAACAGAAAAACTAAAAAAGTGAGGTTACACCAACTACGTCAGCGTTTTAAACCACTCATTTTTTCTCGGTTCTAAATGATGACGTCACATCTAAATAGTTTCAAATAATATTTCAAAATAATTTCAACGCGCGAAAACGCCTCTGTTTTCTCGCGTTGCAACGGTGACGTCACATCGAAACGGGTTAAAAATATTTTGAAACGGAATCCACTCTAGTTTCAAAACTGACGCGTGCGTAGAAGATACGTCAAAATTCTACATTCTTGTTTTAACCGATTTTTTTTTTGTTTTTGCGTGAAAATGTATGAAAAATCGTATTCTAGATATCTTGTTAACCATTCTTCATGGTATCCCTGTGGTCCTATATGATTTTTTGGGCTTAAATAAAACTTCAGTATCCATGTAGCTGCCATGCTACTAAAACGGGCCGTACACTCGAAGGTTTTGTTAGATAAACCAGAAGTTGATCCATTTTAATTTTAAATACCAAAAAAATAATCAGAAAAACGAAAAAAGTGAGGTTACACTAAACTACGTCAGCGTTTTGAACTACTCATTTTTTCTCGGTTCTAAATGATGACGTCACATCTAAATAGTTTCAAATAATATTTCAAAATAATTTCAACGCGAGAAAACGCCTTTGCTCTCAGTTTGTTTTCAAAACAATGGACGATTTGCTCCAAAATATCACTTTGAATGCACTGAAATATTCTCCTACTGGTAAAAAAAACACACTATAAACGTTTTTTGACAAAATGTGGTTTTAAAACGATTTATAAACTGCTCAAAACATCCTGAAATTTGAAAATAAATAACACGAAAAAGCTTATGTCAATAAAAATATCATCTGACCGTCTGCACTCTGCCGACTTTCCCCACCCACAAGCCATCTCTACCTAAAGTGGTTGAGACAGAATTCTCTGTCCCTATCGCCGTAGTTTCTCACCTTGGTTTTGTTGTTATTTTATTGGTCAATAAACAGTGGTTATTATTTGCCAAGGAGTTTTCGTTGGACCAGATATTTTGTCTCTTTTTAATCTAAGCCACAGGCAGTACCATACGATGGCCTTTTTCATGCAGTTGGATCCCGATACAATCCCAAAAAAGCGGTATTAAACGTGACAGAAAACAAAAAAAGTTCAATTCGCCTCGTTTTCACAAATAAAAAACCCCAATAAGTATGGTTATGCAAAAACTTCAAATGACGTGAAATGGTCAATAGATTCTTCCAACCTTTCTTTAACCCTTATGTGAGGAAAAAAATAGTAATCTTGATAATACCAAGGACATATAAGTAGGTATTAGTAATAACTAACAAGCATGTAAAAAATTTTCTCATAATATTAACCAGTACGCCCAAAAAAAAACTAAATTAATCAGGTTCTGAACACCATGCATACGTCAAAACACAGCTGCCTTGCAATGTTGCCATATTACAGTGGCGGTCTCAGCCATTTGAAAAGAGGGGGGCGGTTTCGATACGAAAAAAAAAAACTAGGATAAAAGCATAGCTTTTATGAGGAACATATCAATATATGCAAACTAAATTTAGTAACTACAAGCGCGGATTTGCCCTCAATTCTAGCGGGGGGATTTTAAGTTGTTTATTTCATACATTTTTTTTTATTAAAATTGTATATATATCAATGATTTCAAAGCGCAGCAAGCGAAAATTTTTTAAGAAAATGACACTACAAATCCCACTTTTAACACAAAATGAAACTCTAATACCGTAAATATCAAAGGTGTTATAGTGACGCAACTTATGCCCTACTTTGGAAAAATATCGCCACACTTCACCCAATACAAGTTCAAGCATTTGTGTTTTGAATTAATCAAACAGTTTATCGTATTTAGAAACGACTTTAGTTAATTTTGCTTTGATTTTGGCTTCACGTTGTACAAAACTTGGTATGAATATGTTCAGGTCAAAAATACTTTTTTATGTCCGAAATGATTTTGTCTAAAACTTGTTTCTAAATTACATAGAAACTCTATAATACTGTTCTGTATTTCCAATATCGTGGTTTTTACAGTAAGTACGACGAATTGAAGGTCAAACTGTCCCAAAATACTGTGGAGGGATGATAGAATGTCTTTAAAGCAGAGTTGGCTGCCCAATGGATAACCGAAAAAGCCCACTGTTTTTTTTTTTTGGGTAAAACCCACTTAAAAAAAAATCACGTAGGGCTTTTTTAAAAGTGGATTTTTTCATTATTAATACATAAATAAACGTAAAAAAAGGTATATTATTACCAGTCGTTTGAATCTGATCGTAAGGTCCGAGAAACTTTGACCAGTTGCAAATCTTTTTCTAATCCCAAACAATTTCTTATTTTATTATTATAAATAAGACCATAAGTTGAAAAATGTCTTGCAATGGATGCTGCAGGGTAATTCTATGGTAACGGTCGTTACACTGGAACTATGGTTTTATAACTTTCAATGCCAGCTACTCTCAGGTTAAAAATATTGTCCAAGAAGTAGTAACTAATAATGAAAGTTGAATATTTCTTTAGTTTAACATGTGTGAACTTAAAGTTGTATATAACATTAGGCCTACACAAATTCACAGTAAAATAGTGTAACGGTCGTTACGTCCCGTAAGGCGTAGAATTACCCTGCACTAGCTGGCAACAATGCAAATTATAAAGAAAAAACGATTCTGGTTCAGTATTTGCAGAGTCTACTTTTATTACTGGATTCTAAAACCTCACAGTCCATTCTGAAGCACTCTTTCTAGTGCTACTCTTCAGCATTTTCCTTTTAAAAAAATGGTTTAGAGTTAATAACCAGGAAAAAAACGAAAACTTGAATCGTATACCATCATGTCATACTAAGTAAGCAGGTACTTACAGTGTAGTAAATACAAAACCATAAAAACCCCAATAAAACCCATTTGCAAAACCCAAAAAAGCCCAGTGGGTTGGGGTTTATATTAAATATCCGGATTTTTTCCAACCCTGCTTTATAGGAACGTTCTACAATTTCTCGTTTTTTCTCCAAAGACTTCAAAGTTACCACCAGCATCTTTGTTGTCTACTTTTTTCTGGAGCAAAGGGTGATCGCCCTCCATATTATTAGAAACAAAACGGGCCCTACTAACTAGTAGCTTTTTCACACACAATATCATTGACGTCATCCCCCCCCCCGAAATGACATATCTTTAGATTATTGAATTAGAGCAGCGTAAAGTTTCTAAATGATAATTAATAGGAAGGAATGTACGGGCCCGTCCTAGCGGAAAGGAACTGCAAGGAAAACAAAACACTAAACTTGACTTCCTACAAGACAATTTTATGGGCGTACTTATTTTGTTCTTATTTTTGTCTAAAAATATTTTGTATAAGTGAGGTTGAAATGTAATTTTTCGAGCTAATGTTCGATAACCACTCTCTGCGCGAGATTCGTGTCGTCACTACGATCGATCGATCTGAAAGTATGTTAACCGAAAGCGCTATTATATAAAATCAATCAATCAATCAGTCAATTATTTATTGGTGTTAAGTCAAAATAATACAATAAAATCAAACAAACTATTAGGTGCTGCACTAAAAAAAATATTAACATAACAATAACAATGTGCTGACATGACATAAAACGGTCAACAGTTTACCAAAGAGTGGTGATAAAATTACTAGTACAACCGATTAAAATTATATAAATAGTTATTATTACCGTTTAAAATAAAGAATTCTTTCAAAATATATAAAATATTTGAATAATGACGTAACCAGTTTGAAAATATGCAAACAAAAATAAATCAAAACGCGAAATCGAAGTTAAAATTTCCGTCAAATGATTAAAAGAAAAACACTAAGTCAAACAGAGAGAGAGAGAGCGAGTGGCTAATTTTTTTGATTCTGGTATAAACCACTAAATTATTTATTTTTATGTACGTTCCAAATTATAATTTAATGATTAATTATTAAAAGACCCACAAAGCCGTAACGGCTATTAAGTTAACCGGCGACGCGACGGCGACGAAAATTTTCTAGTTTTTAAAATCTGCTGGATAAATTTTTAACAAATTTTTAAATAAGAAAACGTTATACACCAGAAAAAAATGTTCTAAATAAGCACTGGCGCATCCAGGAGTTGACTTCGGGGGCCATAGCCAGGCTTCTCGGGGGAGGTTTTAACCCCAAATCCCCCCCCCCTTTCTCATTTTTTTTGTTTTGCCTCTGGTTTTTGAGATATATTTTTTTATAAAACAGTACTTTTTTGCTTTGAATGGCTACGGGTGCTGCACAGTTTGATTCAAATTCACCAAATTCGCTCAGATGAAAGCCACATAAGGGCTCTATAAAACCTTATCATTCATTAAATTTTAGATAACCGTAGATCGGAATGAGAGCTACGTAAAATAAAAAAATAAATATTTCGTGAAACTCCAATTTAGGCTTCCGCACATCCACCATTTTACACTGGACGTCAATTTTTTACATACTCTCCATGTCAATATGTGTTATTGTAAATATCCTTACTCCTGTTAATTTATTTACCTTTCCATTGATACCCCACAACCCCCCCACTCTTGTATTCCTCAAAAAAATTTAAACAAAAATTTCTACAGGAATTGTACTACGTTTTCCTTGATACCCCACAACCTATACTTGACATGACAATGTTTTTTTTAAATACCCCCACCCCTTTACCACTCTCATCTTACTCCTCGCATCCACCTTGAATGTAAAACAACTTCTTTGCGATAGCAACTGATTATGTGGGGGAAACAACAAAGATTGCAGTTCTTTCACTGGAAATTACATATTATGGAAAACCAAAAGTTTTACCATTAGTGATGACAGTTTTGAAAAAAAATCAAAAACCGTTTTGAGCAAAAGGAACAGTCTTTGTAAAACCATACAAAAATTGGAGTTTCACGAAATTTTTATTTTTTTAATTTTACGCAGCTTTCATTCCGCTCTACGGTCATTTAAATTAAAACGAAAGATAAGGTTTTATAAGGCCCTTATGTGGCTTTCATTTGACCAAATTTGGTGAATTTAATGAACTGTGTAGCACTCATAGCCATTCAAAGCAAAAAAGTACTGTTTTATAAAAAAAAAATTATCTCAAAAACTAGAAGCAAAATAAAAAAAATTAGAAATAACTTTTTTCATCTTTTAACATGGATCATATTTAGACATTTAAAAAAAAATAAAAATTATGCTTTAAATACAACAAACTTGCGATTTTGACACCCTTGTGTTTAACCCCTCCCAGCAAGTTAACAGCATAATATAAAAAAAAAATGTGGGACGCGCCGACGGGGTCCGAATCGACAACCTGCAGGTTGATAGACCAATGCTTTATTCACTGTATACACCATACGCTTATAAAAAAAAATAGGTTGAAACCGCGAAATATAAACGTTTTGGCTGATTCTTTGATGGATATATAGACAAGCATCTCTAAAAGCAAGGGTTACCGGGTTCGTTTTCGGTCATCCATTTTTTTTCGAGTTTTTTTTAACTTATTTCCGTCATGATCTCCCTATAAATAGAACAATGATCGTTGCAAATGGGATTGTCGAATTCTTAGGATGGCAATACGTTGACAAATCATTATAGGTATGCATTATTATTAGTAGTAGTAGTAGCATAGGGGCGGCCCGTGGGCCTGGCAATTAGGCCTCTTCATATGGGCCCTTTCTGCCATACCCCGTTCCTTACCCCTATGCCCCTACTTCCGTTGCACCTCTCTCTCCGGGCCTCTCTGTCTTCTTTACGAAGTTCAGTATGTCGGCCCATTTGAGCGAGGGCAGTTCTTCTTCCTCTATCCTGGGAAATCCCCACTTCAGCTGCCTTGATATGGCATATGCATCACACTCTGCTATCAAGTGCTGCGCCGATTCCCCTTTGAGCCCGCAAGCGGGACACACGGGATATCCTGCTACTCTTATTTGCGTCAGATGTTTGTTCAGCCGATTGTACCCAGTCAGCATCTCTGCCAGTGCAATCGGACCATCCACGAATAGCTTGGACTGTCTGCACTTTGACTCTTGCCTCCAGGACGTCTTCAGTTCATTGTTCGCCCATTTGTTGAGGTCACTCTGTACCTGTTTCCTCGTTATTCCCAGAAGAGGTTCTGGTCCAATGTATTGGGTTTCGGCCCCTAGTCTGGCAAGTTGGTCCGCTTTCTCGTTCCCTGGTATTCTCTCATGACCTGGGAACCACATCAGTGTCACCCTTTTGTCTTGAGCCAGTGTTTGCAGTGCTTCAGCGCACTCCTCCACCAGACTACTGACTATTTTGGGTGCACTTAGAGCCTTGAGGGCAGACTGGCTGTCGGAGCATATATACATATGTCCCTCCTGACATTTATGACGTCGGGTAGGGTTGCTGCCATGATAATGGCATACACCTCCGCCTGAAACACCGTAGCGTGTTCTCCAAGTAGATAACTCTTCTGAACTTTTAGGCTTTCCGCGTACACTCCTGTGCCGGTTGTCTGCCTGACTGACAGTTTAGAGCCATCCGTGTAGTAGACCGTCGACGTCGCCTCTCTGCTTAATTCCGTTCGGAATTCTTCCCTTTGCCACTCATTCCGTTCTGGTATTGTGACCTTGTACTTTTTATCGAACCTCCATGGTTTGAGCGGTGCTTTCAATGGCAGTCTTAGGAGGGGCAACTCTTTCGTCGCCAGTCCCTCGACCGGACCGCCAGATGGCCCTCTCTTTCCTCCCTGCCCTTCCACAGGCCCTGGTTCCTTAATCGTAGGTGCGTCGCCATCGCCTCCTTCTTGATCCAAATTGGAAGCGAGGGGAGACCCAAGATTGTTTCCAGTGCGTTAATGGGGGTCGTCCTCATTGCGTCGGTCATCCCTCTGCAGAAGAGCCCTTGCAGGCTTGTAAGCTTTTTGGATATGGTCAGCTTCTCTACAGCGGGCCATCAGACCACTAATCCGTATTGGATTCTTGGTCTTATGATGGCCGTGTATATCCAGTGTAGGATCCTCGGGCTAATGCCCCAGGTTCGACCGACTACTCGGCGCAACTGCCACAAAAATCATTTAAAAACATTGTCAAAATATCAAACTGTCAAAGATTAAAATGTCGCAACAATGAACGTCGCCGAGTAAAGAGGCACATCGCCGTGGAAACCATTGTTATTTCATTTACCAGCCGCCTTGATTTATAGTGTAAAGATGGTGCGTTGCGAGAAGTGTTCGAGATTTTTAAAAGTATTTTCCTGTTTTTCTTGGATTTTTTGATAAAGGTTTAAAAAAAAATAGATGTTAACAACTGGCGGCTGAACTGTGATTTTTTTACTCGCGTTTTTAAATACCTCGGTGCGCTCGTTATTTAAGTGAACGCTTGTAAAAAAAGCACTATTTAAGCCACTAGTTGTGAAAACTACTATTTCCGCATGATTTTTCAATATTTGATGCCTTCACTTGTCCTTAGTAGAAAAATTCACTAACTGTAAGGGAAGGGAAAGTTAAGTGATTTTCCACATATTGGTAAGTAGATAAATCGCCAAGGGTTAACAAACTAGTGAGAAAATTCCATTAGTCCTAATTGAAGGAAAATTTGAGTGACTTGTCGCATATTGGTAATTAGATAAATCACTAGGGGTTAACTCGGGTATAAATAGGTCGTTTTACTTGCAGCTATTGAATTCATCACTTGGAGCTAATAGAAACTTTACTTACCACTAACAAAAAAAAACTAAGTAGACACTTCACTTGGGATGGTTTTCTGAGTGTAGGCTGAGTTTTTAAAAATTGTCTCCCTTACTTGAAATTTTACCGCACGCCTGCTATATAGGTTACTGTTTAGTTTAGTTGCCGATAGCGACAGCCTAGACAAACTGCCCTATAGGATTACGAATCGGTGGATATTTATGGTAGCCTAGGTGACTTAGGCGTTCAACCTACCATTGTTTACGTCCTCCTTCGGTCCTTCGTCTTAAGATTTATCGTAACGGCTTCGCGTAAGAGGTGTATAGGTACACAATAGTTTAAATAGGTTCTGGTCATGTTTTAAAATTAATCGGTGTATTCACCGATAGCATCAAACGTGTTTCTACAAAATAACCGATGGATCGAAATTAACTTTGTGTTTCGGACTTCCATTGTCTATATTTTATTTATACACGACGTTTCGATCAGTACAACCTCTGATCGTCTTCAGATGCAAACTACAATCTATTCCTACTTACTTATATACTATGGGAAATCACTCAACCATGAAGTTTAAGAAGTTGGCCGAACATGCATGGTCAAAACAACGCCGAATGAAGTGGACAGAAGCAAAGGTTCTGCACAAGGAGTCACATTGGAAGAAACGAAAATTCCTTGGAGCTGCCTTTATTGGGCAGAATCAGGGTATTTTCAGTAAACCAAATGTTGAAATTCCAAATATTTGGAAGCCCCTCCTTGGGCGGAGTCTAATTTTAATGGGTGCTCTAGGAGCACTAGAAATCTTTGAGAGCTCATTTATTTTAAGTCATTTACGAAAAAACTGTGAAAACCGAAAATAATTATGTCAAATATCACACACCGGGGCGTTTCTTTATGCGGAGTTTGATTGGCAATCTGACATTGACGTTACTAGTCATCTGTCCATTAGTCGATGCCACCGAACTCGAAAAGCGTTGATTTTAAAAATATGTTCGCAACGTCAGGAACATTAGGTTGGCATTGTAACACTTTATACCGGGTGGGCCATAAAAAACCGGACAAAATGTTTCCCGTTATAACTTTCGAACCACACCACCGATTGTAATGTAACAAACTGCTCTTTGCAGGGAATTGAGCAAGACTTGGAGTAAAAGTATTTTTTGTACCATTTTAAAATATAAGATGGCGGAAAGAAACAAACTTTACCCTTCAAAGAGCCACGTTTATTCTTATGTTACGGAAGATGTTTGGATTTTTAAAAAAGCTCTATTTCTGCCACGCAGAACGAGGTACGAATCATTAAAATCAGGTAAGTGGCTCTCAAAAAGAATAAAAAAAAATAAGTGTTTTACGGATTATGCGATTTCCGTATCAATTCTGTCTGCATACAGTTTCTCATAAATTCATTATTAGAAAAGCGATTTCAATGAAATAAAAGGCATCATGGCGAAAATCCATTGTTTTTTAACCACTGCTATTGAAATTTGCCGCCATCTTGAAATCCAAGATGGCGGAAAGAATCAAACTTGACCTTTCAAAGATGCTCGTTTATTCATATTTTCTAAAAACTGTTTAATTTTTTTTTATTCGTAAAAAAGTTCTGCTCTGGACACGCACAACGAGGTAAAAATCATTAAAACTGGTTTAGTGGTTCTTAAAAGATTAATTTTTTCCATCACTGTTTTCCAGATTATATTATTGCCTTCTCAAATCCGTCTGTATTAATTTCCTCATAAATTCATAATTACTGAACCGATTTTAATTTAATAAAAAGCATTATGACAAAGATCGATTGAACTTTAAAGGCCACTATTGAAATTTGTCGTAGTTTGTAAACCCAAGATTGCGGACAAAATCAAATTTGACGCCTCAAAGACACTTGATTATTCTTATGTTTCGAGAATCTTTTCGACATTTTTTAAATTTGTAAAAAAGCTCTGTCTCCGTATAACTAGCATCTTTTTTTCGTGATTTTTGTGAGCAATCAAAATGAGCATTAGAATCGGTTTAGTAATGATGATTTTATTAAGAAATCAATGCAGAGATGCAAGAGTCTAAAATGCAAACAATCGTTAAAGAAAACGCTGATATCTTAAGAACTACCTACAAAGGCGATTTTCGTTATGCATGGTACGGGACGTGATAAACCTGAAATATTAATATAAATTTAAGGGTACTCGCAACAAATAAAAGAGCGGCTTTTTTCAATGATGGCAAATTTCAATGGCGATCTTTAAAGAGAAATCGAGTCTTACCATGATGTTTTTTATTTTATCAAAATCAGTTCAATAATAATGAATTTATGAGGAAATAATGGTTCAAAAAAAATAATATTTAGGCTCTTGAAACCTAAGAATAAACGAATTTCTTTGAAGAGATAAATTTAATTGTGTCCGCCATCTTGGATTTCCAAATTGCGACAAATTACGATAGTGATCTTTTAAGAGTTTTTTATCTTCGCCGTGATGCTTTTTATTTTATTGAAAACGGTTGAGTATCAATTTGAGAAGGCGATCATATAATCTGGAAAACAGTGATGGAAACAAAAATTAATTTTTGGAGAACCACCAAACCGATTTTGATGATTTATACCTCGTTGCGCGTGGCGACACTAGAACTTTTGTACAAATTTAAAAAAATATTTAAAAATTTACAGAACATATAAATAAACGAGCCTCTTTAAAGGGACAAGTTTGATTTTGTCCGTCATCTTGGACTTTAAGATGGCGACAAATTTCAATAGCAGTAGCAGTAGAACAATCGATTTTCGCCATGAGGCTTTTTATTTCATCAAAATCGGTTTAGCAATAATGAATTTATAAGAAGATGTATTGAGACGGCAATCGCATAATCCGTAAAACACTGATTGAAAAAAAATTTTTTTTTGGGAACCACCTAACCGATTTTAAAGATTCGTACTTCGTTTTGCGTGGCAGAAACAAAGCTTTTTTAAGACGTCATAAAAAATCCAAAAAATTTCCGTAACATAAGAATAAACGACTCTTTGAAGGATAAAGTTTGTTTTCGTCCGCCATCTTAGATTTAAGAATGGCGGGAAAAAATATTTCTAGGCTTGCTCAATTCCCTGCACAGAATAGTTTGTTGCATTAAAATCGGTGGTATGGTTTAAAAGTTATAACGGAAAACATTTTGTCCGGATTTTTATGGCCCACCCGGTAATATCAGTATTAAAATAATATTATTTTTACATTTTCTGTGGGGCTGTTTAATGAATTAACAAAAGGAAAAATTTTAAATATTTCAACGAAAAATAATGATAAATAGTTTTTTTGTTTTTTTTTTAATTATTTGTCTGAAAATGTTTTTTAAAAAATAGTAAAAAAAGGGTTATTGGTGCAATATAGAATAAGAAAATGTAAGGGATTCTTGCTGTTTTCTTTAAATTACATCAATTTACAACGCCTAATTCATTTGGAGTTTTAAAAAATTTTTAGGACCCCCTAGAGATTAAAATGTTTATTTACTATAAGATTTGACGTGTGTCAGATGTCAGCGCTATTAACGTCGATCGAGAAATTTCTAACCTTGTAGGGAATTTCGTCAGTGTAGCCTCAACCTTGTAGGTTTCTCCAATTTATTCATTTTGTCACATAAATTTTAAAAATCCACAAGGCTGCTTTTGTTTATAAACAAAAAACTATAAATGCAAAGAATATTAAAAAGTCGTGTCGAAAAACAAAACAACAATCACTATTATCCGTGCTGATTGAGGTTATGTTTAAAGATAAGGGAACGGTAACTGTACCGAATTAAGGGAACACCGTATTTTATTACGGTTCCCTTATAAAAACGCAAGTCACGCGCATGTTCAAATGTCAAATGTCAATTTTTCTTAATAAGGTACCGCGAAAATGTACGTCCAATAAGTCTCTATTTCTCGATGTGTTATTACTGCAGTGTCTTTTAAGAGACCGTATCTTAAAACTCGTGACATATATAATATTTCTGCCTCAAAATCTTAATTTTGGCTTTAAATAAATTACAATATTACAGATCAAGTTTTTCAAGATCAGTACTTAGACTAAGACAGTTATATGCAAGTAAAGTCTCACGATATACAAAAGTATCCTGATCCTGATACTATACGCATTATAAACTCCAACCAATATAGAACCCGACAGGTAACACAAAATATCGCTGAGATACCAAAGAAACATAAAAGATTAACTCAGTGTATTTTTTCAAAATGACAAAAATAAAAAAATGCATAAAATCCTGTTTTCCGTAAAGGAAGCTATTCCAAAATATCAAAAACTTAAACAAGAAGAGGCACTTATTCTAATTCTAATTCGACTAAAATAAATACATTTAAACTCTTTTTTCTTCTGGACCTTTTCTTACATATAAACTAAATCTTAAGAAATGATCTAGCATTAGTAGATATAGTAGTTATTAAGCATAAATAACATATTTATATTGCGCTAAGAGTTCATATTGAAGAAAGTGGAAAAGCTACGCGCTGGCAGAAGTTCCTTGATTTTTATTTTTGTTTATTTAATCGGATTTTAAAATAATTGTAATTATTTTTTAGTTTGGATTTTAAATAAAGTATTCATTCATTCATTCATTCAATAACTAACGAATTTACAATTTACTATACGATGCCGCGATGTAAATCCTGTGGAATTTCAATCTTTTCTAGCTAAACTGTATCTAAACAAAAGGTCTCGACGGTTTGGGACATCAAAGAACAACATGAGATTAAAAAAAAAGCTCTTCGTATTGGTTAGAACCTTTTAAAGACACATTAGAGAGAACAGAAAAGATGTCATATTAAAGAAAGTGGGAAAAGCTACGCGCTGGCAGAAGTTCCTTGATTTTTATTTTTATTTATTTATTTATTTAATAAGATTTTAAAATAATTGTAATTATTTTTTAGTTTGGATTTTGAATAAAGTATTCATTCGTTCATTCATTCAATAACTAACGAATTTACAATTAACAATTTACTATACGGTGCCGCGATGTAAATCCTGTGGAATTACAATCTTTTCTAGCTAAAATATCTCTAAACAAAAGGTCTCGACGGTTTGGGACATCAAAGAACAACATGAGATTAAAAAAAACAGCTCTTCGTATTGGTTAGAACCTTTTAAAGACACATCAGAGAGAACAGAAATTTTCATTTAGCATTAACTCGATCCTATCCTATTCGAGTTTGGTGTGGAAACCGGAGAAAAACACGCGAGAGAAAAGTCCATCGAATAAGCCTTCAGAGATTTTAATTTTATTAAGTCGAACTTTCATAGATATTCTAAAGGCGAATTTACGCTAACCAAACAATTAATTAAGCAAGCAAGAAATTGACAGTTGTGCATGGGGAATTGAACTTCTGCTTGACATTTGACATTTGCGAGGATAAACGGTGGTGTGTGTTCTCATAAGATGAACTTTTCTGACTTGCTTACCACCGTAAATTCGCCTTCAATTTTGTGCTTGTAATCTTGAGAGTTTAATAGTAGCTATATATATAAGCTTTTATTTAACTTGCAATGTATGTAACTATCTATGTAACAATATGTTTGGTCGGGTGGAATCTTGCAACTTAATTTTGACCAACTTTCCGACATCTGATCGTCTTAAAATTTGGCATGCTTATATACTTGACAACACAAGAATATAGTGTAATGAAATTGACAGTTCCCCCCTACTCGAAGAGGGTGGAGGGGGATACAAATGAAGTACGCCCGATTTCGTTGAAAGTTGGTGTGTTGTGGCACTTATATATGGTTTATTTCAAATTCAAATGGTAATACATGATCAATCTCTAAATCTAATGAAATAAACAAAGACACTGAAGAAACTTTTATAGTTTCTTGTTAGTGTTAAAAAGTCATAATTCAGGTTTCTTTGTCAAATTCAGGTTTAAATGTCACAATTCAGGTTTAAATGTCACAATTTGATTTCACGTCACTTTTTGAGTAAAAATTGTCACAATTGATAAACGCTATAATAATTCCTATCTACACTATCAACAGATTCCAGTAGTTTATTATAACATAGTTTTAAATAGATTATGTATAATAAGTCTGTTTTTACTACCTATCCACCTTTTTAAATTATTTTTAAATCTTTTTTCAAATATATGTTATTTGGTAGGAAATTGTAGAATTTTGGAGCCATGTGCAAGAACGGCCTGTGTCCTATTTCTTTTCTATTTACACTTACACTCGTTTTTGAATCTTGTATTGTGCGGGTGTGATACCGTGTTAAGAGTAATTTTTTTTCGGTGTATGCAAATAAGTAGTTGTAAAAAGTAAAGTTGCCTAATATCATATATTTTTGACTCGGAGTATAAGCAATCACTAGAGTAGGTTCGATTTTTATGAAAAATGATTTTTAGGACCCATTTGTGTATCACATCAATGTTTTGAAGGTAACTGTCTCTGACTCCTCCCCATCCAGCAATTCCATAGTTTATTTGAGATTGGAACAGGGCAAAGTAGACTTGTTTTAAGCGTTTAACATTAAGAAAATCTCCAAGATAGGAAAATCGTGTGATTAAATATCTTGTTTTATTAGTAAGGTTTTGAATGTGTTTATCCCGTCTCAAATGACAGTCTATAGTAATTCCCAAATACTTTGTAGAATCAGCATTGGACACCGCAGTATTTTCATTTATATTAAGTTGTTCGAAATCTGGTAGACTATTTGCATAAAACGAAAAAGGTAAGAATTTTGTTTTATTTAGTGTTAGCTTGTTTTCTTGAAATCAGTTATTTACGTGTTTTAAATCTTTTTCCACTTTATCTTTTAATGCTTGCCAGTCTTGTACAGAATAGAAAAAGATTTTAGTTTGTTCGATTTCAATCAAAATTGGCATACAGAGGTTTTTAAGAAAGGGGAATCTGAATTTTTTATCAGATTTGAAAATTTTATTATGGCGGATTCAAAATGGTCGATTCAGGGCACAAATCTTAAAATAAAGGGTGTGTGTTCAAATTTGGTATGCGTTTATAGTTCCGGCGAAAATACGATAATATGGAATTATTAGCTACACACTTCACTTTATCACTTTATTATGGTATAAGAAGAATAAAAAATTATTTTCTTCTTTTGACTGCATTTAATAAAAGCTTGTTCTTTAAAAGTTTTTTCAAATAAAAATTTTTAAACTTAAGGTCATAATTATGATCTAGAGAAATGGTTTTTACTAACACTCCATGTATGTCGGTGTTTGCAATACAACGTCAAATGACCTACCAATCAATGACCTACCCGAACAGTACTGCGATCTATGTTCCAACCCTTGAACTACGCATTTCTCTTTCAAATTCAATGAAATAGAAAAGTTTAGAAGGCTTTTATTAGCCAGGATACCCAAGTTTTTAGAACAAAGAAAACTTTTTTTGCTAACCTAGAGAAATTAAAAAAGGAAAAAATTAATCTAAAGGAAATTGCTGATAATTCTCCAAAACTTTTACAAAAGGGTTGTTTTAAACTGAATTTAGTTTAAAACTTTTGAGAAAGAATCCTTCAGCTATTTTGTAAATCCTAATTTGAAAATGAACAACCCTACAAAATATACTTATTCTTACCTTAATCTTCACAAAAAAACACCTTTCCTTTAAGAAAATACGAGAACATAACAATATCAAAATTAAAAGAGTCTTTAACGTAAAAAAACGCTCCCTGCTTTCTTGACGGATTTTAGTTTTTGCTGTTGATCTTAGATTGCGCCAAATTAAGCACGATTAAAACGAGCGAATTAAAATGGTGTCCTGTTAGTGGTTTTGTGAAAATTACATCTTAAAATCTATAAGTCAGGGTATTAGTTGCTGAACGATTGAACCAATATATGCAGATAGACAATGAGGATCCGTTTTCGTAAATTATATTGTACGAACTCCAGCTCATAAAATTATTTGATTCTATGTCTACTTTAGACTTAAGTTATTAAGAAGAATGCGCCACATATTCGCTCCTACACAAAGAGAAAGACTCGAGAACACAAAAAGGGAATCAAATCTCTCAGAAACGCAAAAACAAATCCCTAAATTTAATTAATGACGTATTCTGGAAGTAGGAATGCTTTGTAAGTGCTTCAGCCTTGCGCTTTGGAATGGCCGAATGTCCGAGTGGACGAAAACATAGTGAGGTGAGTAAAACCTAAAATGTTATAGCGAATTTCACTACCTGCCTCGGTGCAGAATTATCCGAGCTATGACGTCACGGCCCGAGCCTTTGCATGTTTCAGTACCCGACCAAAGCCGCGGTGCAATCAACGATTTTCGTACCCTACTATACTTTTTATAGTGTTTTGGAAAATATAGCAGTTTTTAAGTTTTCTTTAGTGTGCGTTTTTATTAAAAAATTACCATTTGCTTTGCACTTTCTAAACTCTGGATCAAAACACATAGAAAAGGAACAATAAGGTTACAGTGGCGGCTCGTGACTTATAACACTGATTAGGCAGCAAGATCAAAAATTTTTAAAAAATAAACACCATAAATGAGAATAATATTGGTCAAATTTAAAATCTAAAACTTATTAAGATGAAAAAAAAACTATTCTTCAATCTACTATTTTATGCGTTTTTACTTTGACATAAAAAAATTATATTTTTGTATAGAATGACATTAATCCACAACATTTCAAATAACATTGAATTTTTGTATTTTAACGCCCGAGAACGAAAAAATTATCCTAGGGCTTTAATAACTTTTAATAACACAATTTTTTTGTTTGTGACAAAATCAGAATGTTTGAATATATAATCACCTGCCATCAAGGCATGAAACGGATCTTTTAGTCGCCTCATGTTGTCATGTAATTTAGAAAAAGTAAAAGTCGTCTCAAGGCTTTATACAAAGAAAAATAGGGTTTTTAAATGTACGATTGGTTGATTTTATAATTGCAATAACAAAAACGGGATTTTCCATTTTTTAATTTGCAAAATTTTAATGCGGCCAACGAGGCTTGATGCGGCAGACAAGATGAGAATTCATTCTCGCCTCACCCAGCCACCACGCGCTCTCGGCAGGCTCTCGGACAGCGTTGATAGAAGACCGAAGCAAAACCGTTACAGAGTGGGAAAGCGAGGCGACCGGAATGAGTGCTTCATCCATCTTTGATGGGACATACAAAACAAAGCAAGGCGGAATAATGAAATGAATGACATAAAAGAAATAGCACCCTAATATTAAAATTTAAAAAAATGTTATGAAGGGCTTTTTTCATCTACAAAGGTTAAACACAAAAAATCTCGCAAAAAATAAATATACCAGTTTTTCCAAAAATTTTGGTGAGGCGCCGCCTCACTTGCCTCATCTGACGAGCCGCCACTGTAAGGTTAACAAATACAAAATGAGATGATGCCAAGATGTGCGCATTTGATTCTGTCGGCTTGCGGAACAGCGCGTTCGGCAAAACGAATACGAAAGGTCGTCGGTCACAGTGGAGAGTACTGTCTAGGTGAGATATCAAGATTTTTAACAACGAAATGATAAGTTTCAGTTTTTGATCTAAACCAATCAGAGCAAGATTGCGGATAATCATGCACTAGGATGATCATCGGACAATGTGAAAAATAATAAGGACTTTTTCTTTTTAAATTTTTAACGCTATTTTGAAGTAAACATCAATTTGATTAATGGAATTCAATAAATTCGAGGAAATTATACTGAAAATTTTATGTCAGTTGTTTTAAGCCAATCACATCCCTTGTTTTTGACAGGTTGCTATGAATTTTTCGGAAATTTTTTCGGTCACGTGACCTAGTTGAAAAATTAATAAGTGATAATTTCCCTGGCTTGACAGCTGTTACGTGCAGATGTCAGAATAACAACAATAGAGGCGTAGGCGTATTTTCTAATCATTTTATGATATTTTCTTTGCGACAACAAAATTTAATATGACGAATAATAATTAATAAACAAAACAAAAAGATATTGGTGAAACGTCATTCCACAACTTCTCTCTAGTAGTATAAGATTATAAGAGTATGAAGAAATTTGTTCATTTCGGGATATTGAGAATCTTTTTTTTTACTCGGGCAAAGGGAAAGTGAAAAAAATCAAATTCAAACTATTTCAAATACAAAACTCCTAGCGTCCAATATAACACATTTGCCTATACACCTATTTTCCCCTATCCTCTAGTATTATAATATTGCGTGATTTAAATAGAATATAATCACCTTGATATAAAGATGCAAAACTTATTTTACTAGAGTACCAGGGAAATGTAAAAATAATAGATAAAATTGTATAGCCACAACATAGGTAACACAGACATTCAAAGTGTCAAAAAAGTAATTAAATAGCCACCTTATATTAAAACACCAAACCTCAAAGCAAAATAAACGCTTGCCAAATTGTCAAAATTTGTATTTCTTTTTTAAATAATTTTTCGTATAAAATTTTCGTACAGAATCTCACGCAAGCTTGAATTAATCTCCGTAAATTTTTTTCTGTGGCAAATTTTTATAAGAAATTTCGCACCTCGGAAAAATTTTAGGAAATAATTCATGATTATAAGTGAGAATATACCTTCTGCATATTAATAACTGGAAATTTTTTTTCTGGATTAATCGCATCTTAAATCTTTATTTTATATTTTCTAATGTTTTAAATAAAATTTGTCCTCTGATGGAAATATGTAGTTTCACTCGGTATATTCTTTATCAAAATATAACGCGTGTCACACTTCGTCTAGAGAGGGTTTAAAAAAAAAATGTAATCCTTAAAACATTGATTTTTGTTTTAAATACATCGTCATAACTACCATTTACCGTAAAAAGTTAAATCCTCTATGATTCTGTTGGACTATTTTTGGAAAATACCTTTTCTGAGAATCTTAAATAGTAACCCCCTATTTCGACTTCATATTTGTATTCTCGCTGAAATTGAAATTTTTGTGATATTGACTTTTAAAATGTCAAAAATTCAATTTTTAAAGGACCATATCTTAGAAACTAAACCAAATATCTCTATTGTGTTCAATATCCATTTTAGAGTCTTTTTACGAGGAAATAAAACATGACAACAGTTTGACAATTTGACCTTCTACTTCATATTTTTGGAATAATACCGTCAAAATCACTGAAAATCAATAAATTGTAAATAGGAATGTGCAAACGTCAAACTGTTGTCATTTTTATTTGCTCTTAAACCCTCAAAAAGTATCTAAGATAATGGACCTTTTAAAATTGAATTTTTGACATTTTGAAAGACAATAGAGAGATTTTGGAACGCTTAAAATTTTGACAACTTTGACAGCCGCTGTGGTAGTGTTTAACAACGACTACACAATAAAAACTGTCACTTGTAAAAAAATTAAGGTATGAGAAAAAACAAAAAATTCGTCTTAATTTTACAAAATAAGTGTTTTATATGCTAGAACGTGGTAATATTTTATTATTTTTAAAATTAATTACGCCAAAATTCTCTAAAATTAACCAGAGAAAATAACCATAACCACAACAAAATGAATTCGTAGCTTACGGCAGTGGTAGTGGTTAATTACCACAACAGAATGACGTTTAGCTATTGCGCACACGCAGTAATTATCACAACCACTACGAAGTGTCAAATAAGCGTTCCAAAATATCCCTAATATTTCGAAAATTACTAAAGTAAACCTTATGATATGGGATACCATTGAAAAGAGAATTTTAGTGAGAATTCAAATATAAAGTCAAAATAGTAGGTTGCTATTTAAGGTTCTCAGAATATTTTCCAAAAATAGCCCCCCAGAAAAGGGCTACATAGGGGATTTTAATTTTTACGGTAAATGGCAGTTTGCGATGTATCTAAACCAAAATTTCATGTTTTAAAGATTAACAGTGGGATTTACTAGGATCTAAAATAGTACCCCTCACAGATCTAAATATTTACACCTGTGGGGGGGTACTAAATTTTAAAACCAAATTTAAAAAAAAAAACACTTACCCATAAAGAAAAGACACAATGTTATTCATTATTTTATATTATTATTGCAAAATACCATTGAAAAACAGCTTTTTCCTAAAAATATACCATATTTTAGGAGAAAATACCCTAAAACTAATTTTTTTTGATAGGCTTCAAAATGGCATATGGTGAATACGCCAAAACTTTGGCACATAATAGCTTCATCATCTGTGTTTGAGGTTATAAAGTTGGTGAGTTTTTAGACCACCTCTGGAAGGTGGCTTAAATTTATAGCACCCAGAAAGAATTGTTTTGTGGCAATTGGTAATAAGTTCGTTTAAAATTTCCCTAAGTAACCATTTTTACAAGAAGTAATTTACCTTATTTAATATCCTAAGTTGTTTATTAATCAATAAAACACCTCCAATTTTGTTCAGAAAAACGCCATATTTTCAACCCGTTTTCAGTACAAAAGATATATTTATGAGGGCACTACGAGGCAAAACAAACATAAGTGAAGGTCACTGATTATGCACGAAAAATGTACCAAACAAAAAAACCCAAAACAACTATATTAATTTATTTACAAATTGAAAGTAAAACATTGAGGTTATCTAAAAGCTCAGTCAAAATAACTTTCCTTACTCAAAGCCCATTCATTTTAAAGCTGTAGCTTTCATCAGTAGAGGTTGGTGCAAGCCAAGGTGCAAGCAGAGGTAAAAGATCCGAACTCGCTGTTTGTGATTGAACGCAGCGCTAATATTTTTAAACTGACATTTCGACAGTGACAGAAATGTAAAAAACACTTGCATTTGAGTTTTTAAATAAAAACACCTTTTAGATAAATACAAAATTAATCTCCTTATTTTATTATCACCCATCTAAATTGTTGTGTGACATCAAGTATTACTTGGAAAAATCAATTATCAAGGGTAAGTTTTAATTAGAGTGACATATAACCTCAATTTTAATTTGTTCTACAGAATGTTTACTATTTAAACCCCGCGTGGATTTCAATTTTTAAATTTTCTTTTCTTCTAAATTGAAACTTTCTTCTTAAATCCAACAAAAGATTGTGTTAAGATGATTATTCAATAAAAAAATTAATTAAAATTCTTCTTATAAATCAAACTGTGTCCAAAACTCAAGGAGAGTTGGTTTAAAATGCTTAAAACCAAAAATTTCACTTAAATAGACTAAACCCTTTTTTTTAAACCCCTCTCTAGTTCTAGTTAAATTTCGTTTTCAGCCAGAAAAAATCCCTCACCCTACGGGTTCAGGATTTTTTCAGATCGCGTGCACTCAAACTTTTGTTAAAAAATTGGCTTCAAACAAAATTTCCAGAAATTTCTTAGAAATCTGACATACGCTAGGTATATTACTACTAATAATACGAAAAAAACTTCAAAATTGCCGAAATTTTTTGACGATTGCGTGTTTTCTTTAATTTTACAAGTTCGTAGGTTCGAGCTAATTTTGAAGCTCGAGTGGTATTTATGGGATTATTTCATTAACGAAAACACAAATGACCGGAAACAATCAACGGACTTTTTTACATATTTATTGGCGCTGTCTAAAATACTGTATCAAATAGAGCTCCAAAAAAATTACATCAGTCCGATCATCAAAAAATTGGACTATACAGCCAACTTTTTTTCTGTTTTAGTGAAAACATGCTGCTGCACTTGTTTAAATAAATAGTAAGTTGTCATATTCAATAACAAATATCTGTTATTTTCATTGACAGGACTCCAAAATACATTCTCTTTGAGCTTTCGAAACGTTTTTCAACGGGTCGGCTATTCTTTGTCGTAAAACCAATAAAACAACTTAGGTAACATTAAATTTTTTTAGACATTGCTAGAATATTGTAACAATAGGTCGGTACATAAAGTTGGCATAGCCTGACTTTGATAGATTCGGCACTATTTTTGACAGTGCCGTACGAACACATATACATATATATTTTTGGGCATCTTACCCGGCTGTTATGAAATGACTGAAACAAATCCTCGCATTTTCAAGAAAGTTTTACTTAAATTTTTACGTTTAAGTGCTCTTAATTAACTATAAAACTAACTAACTAACTATAAAAATTTTCTTGGTTCCTGGGTCTATCTGAAAACTACGTTTGGGCAGAGAGCATATAAATCTAAATAGAGAGGACACGTAATGGTAATATCCGATCAGCAAGTCAGCGCGATTCACAGCAAGTTTTTTATTGTTAGCTGAATGCGCCAGGATGAACCAAGGTAATATTTATTTACAATTAAAACGGCAGTAATCCCGCGCGTTAAATGAATATCGATTTATCACTGGCGTACATAATTATATTTGAACTGAACTTCACCCTTTGCCCTCTACGCCACCAATATTTTCTGTTAAATGAACTTGTTGTTCAGTGAGCTGGCAGAAAGTTTTTATTGTATATATTTTTCAAGCCTTTATTTCTTGTAATAATTTAAAAAAAATAAGTGTTTTTTATTTATTTTTTTTAACTATTTTGCTATCTAAGGTTAATTCAAATTTTATACAAAAATACATGATTAGGAGATCAGAATGGGTGAGAAGGTATGTGAATACTGATGGTTTTGTTCTCCTAATCCAAAAGAGGCGGTTGTGACGCAACCGTGTCAATTTCCATCATGGGGAGTCTTCTCCATAATTGTTTTTATGATTTTTTTAAAATTTGACCGCCGCTGGTAGAAGCGTAATGTTTAATTTAAAAGAAAAAACTGGCAACGCAGGGCAACACTTTTGGGGAAGTTGGTACGTAATTTCGTCGGAGAGGGAGTCGATCGCCTCCCTCTGTATTCGCCACCTGTAACTGTACGGGTACGAAAGCGAAAGTGGCGCACCAAGCTTCGAAGTCAAGAACAAAAAAAAGCGACACTTGGTTTTCAAGCCTGTTGAGCGGGGTCGCAAACTTACCATTAGGTGTCCTCTTTATTTAGATTTATATGCTCTCTAGTTTGGGCTATCCGCCAGAGCTTTTTTGGGCGCGATGCTGTCAAAATAATGTCGACCTTTATGATTTTTGTGCCACGGTTTGAGCCGACTTCTAATAAAGGACAGCATTAACTTTAATTGTGTCAACTTTATAGGTAACACGATATGAGCATGTTTAAATGACAACACTGAAAAAAAAATGCATTTTATTTTTTAATAAATTGTGTTTTAAAGAAAATAAATTTATTTTAAATATAATATTATTAAGTTTAAAAACGTGGGAATATTTCTTTTAAATACATTTTTATATTATACATAGAATCCTTCCAGATATTCTAACCTAAAATTCGATTTATTACAATTTTACAGTAAACATAATCGGTGGGATTTACTAAAAGGGTTTAGTCTATTTTGGAACGGTCCTAAGTTTAAGTGAAATTTTTGTATAAGTATTTTAAGCCAACCTTCCTTGAGTTATGGACATAATTTGATTTATAAGAAAAATTTTAATAAATTTGTTTATTGAATAATCGTCCTAAAACAATCTTTTGTTGGATTTAAGAAGAAAGTTTAAATTTAGAAAAAATGAAAATTAAAAAATTTAAACCCAAGCGGGGTTTAAATAGTAAACACTCTGTAGAACAAATTAAAATTGGGGTTATATGTCACTCCAATTAAAAGTTACCCTTGTTAATTAATTTTTCCAATTAATACTTTATGTCACACAACGATTTAGATGAGTAATAATAAAATAAGGAGTAGATTAATTTTGTATTTATTTAAAAGGTGTTTTTATTTATGAAATGTATTAAAAAACATAAATGCAAGTTTTTTTTGCATTTCTGTCACTGTCGAAATGTCAGTTTAAAAATCTTAGCGCTGCGTTCAATCACAAACAGCGAGTTTGGATCTTTTACCTCTGCTTGCACCTTGGCTTGCACCAACCCCTACTGATGAAAGCTTTTAAATGAGTGGGCTTTGAGTAAACAAAGTTTTTTTGACAGATCTTTTAGATAACCTCAATGTCTCACTTTTGTAAATAAATTAATATAGTTGTTTTAGGTTCTTTTGTTTGGTATATTTTTCGTGCATAATCAGTGACCTTCACTTATGTTTGTTTTGCCTCGTAGTGCCCTCATAAATAATTTTTTTTGCGAAAAATGGTTTCAAAATATGGCGTTTTACTGGAGAAAATAGGAGGTGTTTTATTGGGTAATGAACAACTTGGGATATTAAATAAGGTAAATTAATCCTTGTAAAAACGGTTACTTAGGGAAATTATAAACGAGCTTATTACCAAATGCCACAGAACAATTCTTTCTGCGGGCTATAAATTTAAATCACCCCCCTGAGGTGGTCTAAAAAATCACCAGTTTTACAACCTCAAACACAAATAATGAAGCTATTATGTGCAAAATTTTTGGCATATTCACCATTTGCCATTTTGAAACCTGTCAAAAAAAATTAGTTTTAGGGCACTTTCTCCTAAAATATGGTATATTTAGAGAAAAAGAGCAGTTTTTCAGTGGGTATTTTGCAATAGCAACCGAAAATAATCGATAACTTTTTGTCTTTTCTGCATGGGTAAGTGTTTTTTAAAAATTGGTTTTAAAATTTAGTACCCACTACAGGTGTAAATATTTAGACCTGTGGGGGGTACTATTTTAGATCTTAGTAAATCTCTCAATATTTTACAAAATATTTTAAAAATATGAATGTTTTAAAATTTGAAAAAACAATACATTAAAAAGTATTTTCAATAAAATAGTTTTCTTGAAATAAAACGCGAACTTATTTAAAACTAAAATAATTGCAGAAAAGATTTGTGACGTAGAGGGCAAAGGGTGAGGGGAAATTTGGAATTTTAAAAAAGTGTAATTCGATATTTAATTGTACGACGCGACGGATGTATCTTGACCAACAAAGGCCGAAACTTCAAAAAAGATATGACTGATTTTCAAAAACTCTTCGAAGATTGGCAAGTGCTAGAACTTTTTGCGGAATTTCAAGGTAAGTTTTGAAAAAGATCGAGCCATAAATAGATTTTTTTTTCCTTTTATAAAAAATCCTTGTAAAATGTCTTTAAACTTTTTATTTAAAAGAAATAGTTTGTTTAGGCATTTTATGTCCATATAATTTGGTCCATGTTATACTTGCATTATGAAAAAAAATATGACCTAACTTACGCAATACAAAAACGCTAAGCCACACATTTTAACCCATGAAGTTTCCCACGACCGCACGACTGTGGTATATTTTAATATTCCCACAGTTGTGGGAAACTTCAGGGGTAAGTAGTAGTAGAATAAGGGGGGGCTCCTGGCCCGGCGACTAGGATCTACGCGAGCCCTTTTCGCCATCCCCCAGAGCTTCCCCCTCACGCTCCCACTCCACCATGGTCGAACCTTCCCGTCCTTTGGATAAAGGTCAGGATATCCGACCATTTCAGCATCGGAAGGTGTTCCGGCTCGAAGACTTCCTCTCCGAAGATTCCCTCTCTGATTCCTCTGTAGGCAGGACACCTTGCAAGATAGTGGTGTGAGGATTCATCCTCTTCCCAGCACTCTCCGCAGGTTGAGTCCCGCACTACCTTCATCCTTGCCAGGTGCTTTTGGAGCGCGCAGTGTCCAGTGAGGACTCCTATTAGAGGTCCTATCTCTGTTCGTTTCCTGCGCAGTAACCAGTCGCTTCTTGTTTTGCTGAAGCCCTGGATGAGCTCCTTGGCTTGCCTGGCGTCCCCTGTGTATTGCCATTCCATTCCATTCCATTCCTTGGTGGCAGCAGATTTCATCTGACCTCTGGTAAATCCCAGACTAGGGGTTAAAATGAGTGATTTAGCGTTTGTGTATTGCCTAAGTTTAGTCAAAATTTTTTTTCATAATGCAAGTACCACATGACCCAAATTATATGAAAATAAAATGCCTAAACAAACTATTTCTTTTAAGTAAAAAGTTTAAAAATATTTTACAAAGGTAACACTAATTTTAAAAAACAATTAAAATAATTCTATATAGAGGAATTATATTGTTCTTTCCAACTATTTTTTAGGACAAAATCTAACCCTGACTTGTTTTTGTCTAATTTTATTTTATTTGTTAATTTGTAAATTTGTATGTACGGGTGGTCCAAATTCGAGGGGCCTCTATACCTTTGGGCTTTTTTAGCATAGTTAGCCCAAAACTAATATACATGTTACGGGCTCGATTTTCAAGAGAATTTGAAAACTAAAAACCGCATTGCGATATGTCAAAGCGTTTTTAAGCTACAGGGTGAGTCTCAAAAATGTGTGTTTCTAAAAACGCTCTACAACTTTTTTATTTGTAAAGATAGAAATTTTCATTAAAAACATTTTTTGAAGATTTTTTAAGGACAAATCTACCTATTTCACCGATTTTGTCGTAAAGCCTTTAGTTCACGAGATATAACATATAGTTAAATTTTTTTAAATGGAATACTTCAATTTTTAAAAAAAAAATTAGTTTTGTAATAAAATTTCCTGTTAAACGATGTATCCTACACCTATTTTTATTAAATAGTTAAACAGATATCTGCAATTTTTAATAATTATTATGGTAGGCTGTGTTTAACTCTGACCTATGCAGTTTTAGGGTATCTATCTAGGTAGCTATGATCAAATAAAAACAAGCCCAAGCGTCAAAAGTGGCGTCTTGAAAACTTTGAAAAGTACGACATGACAAAATGTTATATTGAAAGTAACGAAAATCGACAGACGGCGTTAAATCTATATTTCCAGAGATATCCGAAAAGAAGGCAACCTAGCTCAAAAATATTTTTGAAGTTAAAACGTCATCTACAAGAATACAGATCCTTTACAAAACCGTGGCCTAGGACGTATAGAAACCTAGCCAGAGATAGAGAGTTGGAAGAACTAACGGTTCTAGGAGAAATAGAAATTAACCCGAATACTTTCACCAGGGCTATGGAGAGAAACACTGGAATTCAACGCAGCAATGCCGTTCCGGTGCTTAAAAAACACAAGTTTTTGCCCTATTGACCCCGACGGGTGCACCAATTACGGCAACGAGATTTTGCTCCAAGACTTGCATTTTGCAGGTGGTACCTAAATAAAAGCCAAGAAGCCCCGATTTTGCCAGAAAAGTTATTTGGACGGATGGGGCAACGATTTCTAGTGATGGACTATATACCAGATATAACTGCTATTACTAGAAACAGCAAAATCCCCATATTATGGTGGAACAAGCGAATCAGGGAAGGATCAGTTTTAAGGTATGGGTAGGCATCTACAGAGGGCGAATTATTGGGCCATATATTTTTGATGGAAATTTAAATGCTGAAATTTACCAACGGATTTTAGAAGAACAGGTGATTCCGTTTATCGACAATTTGCCACTTCAGCAAAATAATGAGCTATACTTTCAACATGACGGTGCACCTCCTCACAATGCATGAGACATTACTAATTTGCTAAATATTGTGTTTGCCGAAAACTGGTTCGGAAATAATAGTCCTATATATTGGCCCCCCAGGTCTCCAGACCTGACCCGTTGCGACTTCTTTTTGTGGGGGACAGTCAAAGACCTTGCATTTCGAAATCGCCCAACTACTAGAAGGGAATTGGAAGAGGCACTTCGCACTGCATGCAGGCAGCTTCGTGCGGTAGAACTTCTTAATGTAGAAAATAGCGTCAAGGAAAGATGTAGGATATGTTTACAAGAAAACGGCCGTCAATTTGAGCATTTGTTTTAGAATTAAAGAAAATTGGTAGATGTAGATTTTAGGTGATACATAGTTTAATTAATAAAAATTTTAAATAAAAACTTTTAATAATTTTATTTTTGTTTATTATTTTAGGGTTGGTAATTATAGTAAACTAGAAGTTAAACTTCGAGGTTGCTGTGTCCCCTCGTGTCATAGCCAACTTGATTTTGTATGAAAAAAAAACAATAAAAATTTTATTTACACATTTAGAGCGCGGACAGCGCCTACTATGGTAAATATCAAAATATGCAAATATCTTTTAAACTATTTAATAAAACGACAGGAAATTTTATTAGAACACTGATTTTTTAGAAAAATTGGGGGTATCCCATTTAAAGAAATATAACTTTGTTTGATATCTCGGGAACTAAAGGCTTTAAGAAATCTTCAAAAAATACTTTTAATGAAAATCTCTATCTTAATAAAAAAGTTGTAGAGCGTTTTTAGAAACGCACATTTTTGAGAATCACCCTGTAGCTCAGAAACGCTTTGACATATCGCAATGCGGTTTTTAGTTTTCGACTTCTCTTGAAAATCGAGCCCGTAACATGTATATTAGTTTTGGGATAACTATGCTGCAAAAGGCCAAAGCTATAGAGGCCCCTCGAATTTGGACCACCCTGTACATAGGAACGTTGTTTTAACACTTACTCATTTAATTTTGTTAATTTTATTAATTATAAGAATTTATAAGAATTTAAAAGAATTACATTTGTATCAATTACCCGCCAGATTTTATATGTATTTCTTGTACTAAATTTGGTACTAAGAAGGTAAGAACAAGAGTTTTTGGCTGAAAGAAAAAAAATACAGGGAAACGCGCAAACGCGAAGAAAGAAAAACTTCAAATCGGGCAAAAACTAAATCAAGAAATGCTAGAAAGGGATTGGATAGAATAAACAAAGATAGAAAAGCCGACTTCGTAACAATTTAATGTTATATATATAAAATATCTAATTCTAGTGTATGTAAATTCTATTGTAATTTTAGTCTATGTAAATTGTATATTACTCTTTAAAATATTGGATTTTTGTTACATATATTAATAAATAATGTATTAATTTTATATATATTTATTTTAATTCTCTGGAAAACAGAAGGTTCTAAATATATAATTTATTAAATCTTAATAAAACATATTATTAATCTTAAAACAAGAAATATTAAACGGTAATACACAGAGACAACATAATAACTTACGGAGACTAACAGAAATATGGGCCGCGCAGGAACTACGTTCCTGTAGCGCATAGCGCGTTGCGGCGGAGAATGAAAGTAATGGTTGTATGTATGTGGTACACCTACCTTGCCCCGTCCATCTCTTTCTATATGATCATAAAAGAAAGACAGAACATTTTTCAATGTCGAAATATATTTCAAACAATTTTAATTTTGTACCTGCCCGTTTTTGCCACCGCTTGTCAAAGTCTGTCAAGCCTGGCAAGCGGTTTTTTTAGATTTTTAAAAGTGAGTTATTTTAATCAATTTTGGTTGGAAATCGTGCTAGTTTATGGGATCAGCTATATATTGGATTAACAACTTATTGTAAAGTCCAAAATGCCATTCAAATCAGGCTGGATCACTACCATTAAAGCTAGAGAGCATGGGACTATTTGAAGAGTGCCGAAAATTACGGTTCAGATTTTTGCGAACCAAATCCCTGAAGAAAATATTGTGATGATTTATACAGAGTTAAGCAAGAAGATAATAGGTTAAAATACAACCAATAAAAAGAGATATAGGTTAAAACATTTATAAAATCCGAAAGACTTATACTGGGATTTTTTCCCAATTAATAAAAGAAAATAACATAATAAAATATTTTAATATTTGATAATATTTCTCAACATAGTCATAACCCCCTCCTTCTGTTTTAGATTTTTAGAGGGTCCAAAAAACTTTGTGCAAATTAAAGAAAGTTTTTTAGCTGCATGAAACAGTATAAAGTTGGTTAAGATTTTTATAGAGTTCAAACCGAGGCTAAAACTGTTGGCGAATGCATTGCTTTTTTAACACTAAAAAGTATGGAAAAACTGCGCCTGTTAAGTTTTTTTATATCTTTTTATTATTAAATAAGTAAGTGTCTGTAAAAAATTAAGCAAAAAAATATATGTATTTTATTATGCGTCTGGCTGTACAAGTAGTTCCTTACTGTAGCCACTGGCTGCGCGGGTGTCGCCGACAAACAATGTTCCCCAAGTATAACACAGTATAGGTCACTCTCGCGTAGCTTTACTTTCTCTATGGTAATACATATTTTTTAAAATTAAATAAAATGATTTTTTAGATTTTAATAGAATACATTTTGAACTTTAAGATACGATGGATTTTATATGTAAGTTAATATCTTATTGTAATATATTTTTATAATACTTTAAGTTTTAACAAGTTTAGGTTTCGAAAAACTGCGTTCGCCACTTCCTACGGTAACGGGTAATGTCAAAAGAATCCTCAGTGCTATAACGACATTTGGAGCAATATTCATTTTTAATATTAATTTAAGAACCCTTAATGCTGCTTGTTTAGGTTCAGTCAATATTAATAAATATAAATACAAAATTAATATATTATGTTTGACGGGGGTAGTAGGCTTTGCGTGGTCGGACACGACACTTCTTATTTATCTAACCTTCTTTTAAGAAAGAAATTCACGCGCTTTTTGCCGCCCCTTTGTATTTGCCGCCCCGTGCGGGGGCGCGCACTACACCGTGCCTGGAGCCGGCCCTGAAGGTAAGTTTGTAAAAGTTGCTTCCCCTACTTGAAATTTCACAAGACGCCGCTGATTTTTGGAAAACGCAATAATGCTAAAAAGATATTTTAACTTTAAGATGATTTTTTTCAGTCCCCTTAATATATTATTTTTATTTTGCCGGTTTCTGTTTTTGTTTTGCAAGGTATATTTTAAAAACTCGCTATTTTAACCACTAAAGCATACAAAGTAAAATTAAAAATATTTTAAACCATTATTTAAAAAGAAAAAATGACTGGGTAAAATTATTTTATTTTTCACCTCTTTCTCTAGAACTATATAGTATAGTATAAATTTTTTGATTAATTTATCTTCATTTTCTGTCGTTACTTTATCCAAATTTTAAAAACCCACATCACGGAACTTTTGTCCTAAGAGAAACACATTCTTTTCCAATATGTGCTTTTATTAAAATACCCACCTACCTACTGCTCTTTCTTATAAGTAATTTTACTCCACAAAACATATTCCTTGTTGCTGTTCTCTCTGGAGAGCCGTAAAATTAATAGACGTATTATCGGGCAATAAAGATCCAGGTCAGGTGTATCTTTTCCAATAGAAATGTCGCCCGAAAGGAGATACACGGCGTACTTACAACTCTCAAAAGACAACGAAAATAGACCACTAAATCTTGAGTTTTTTCAAAATAAATCAGGGGCGAAATTATGGCCTTTTTCACTCGAGCGAAACGATAGAAATTGTTTGCGGGGCTCTGATTGCCGCGTGTATATCTCTTGAGACTAGTAACGCTACGTGAGTACAAGGGCTAAATTTTTCAAGCCCAAAGTTAAAATGGAATTATTTCCAAGAATATGCCAATCAAACAGTGGCAAATATTTTACGCATCCCATACATTTTTATATTCACTCTACTCCCTGTTAAAATTTGGGGTTTATTTGTAATGAAACACACAGGTGTCCTATTATAACTGACTGACTATTTTTATTTATTATTCAGACAAAGGAAAAGTTCTTATCTTATATGTATTACTGTTCTCGTTTTTAAACAAAAGAAAACTGATTCGTCACTCGATATATAAATTTAATCGATACTGTATATAGTATCACATGTTTTATATACATACTGTGATCATTATAAGCGTAAGTACATTTTTATTTTTGTCACTTTTTGCTATGTATATGAATATAAATTAAATTAATATTCCAACCCTCCCACTCAAAAAGTGGACTAAAATACTACAAATATTATATATATGTATATATATATATATATATATATATATATACATAAGTATATATATGTATACGTGTATCGTACTTCCTTCCGGAGTATAGACTGGACGGACCAACCTCCGGGTCTTCTAGGCATATTTTTACAGTAAAAATATATATATTTGGGAAGAGGGGAGCTTGCTTTACCGGAATATCAAAAGAGGGGTAGCTAACAAGATTATCATATATTTTGTATACATATATAGAAAAATGGTGTACCTCGACCCCTCCGCGATGTTGCCAAATCATTGGAAGGCAGAAAGGCTACTTAATATAATATCTAGTGTTATTTTAATTTAACAGTTAAATTTTTAACTTAATGAACTTTAAAAAAAAAAATCAATAGCTGCCGCAATTATTCCTTTTGTTATCGGTCAAAAATAACTATGGAACAATTTTTTGTAACAGTCGATCAGAAATTTCTTGGGATACACTGTATTCTGGGGAAGCATTTTGAACCCATTTTTAAAAGAGTTCTATCTTTGTTTTCCCCTGAAGAAGTGTGAGCCTCATTCATAAAGGCAAAATTATGGACAATCATTAATGGATTACTCCCGAACTCTCCAGCTTTAAAGAACAGGTAGTAGCTCTTCAGTTTTTGTCCTGGCAGAATTCTCATTATAAAGAGCTTTTTAAAGAATGTAAATTTTATTACGATCGAGAACTTAAGCAAAAAGTGATCATATTTTATTAAAAATAAGTCTAGCGAAAATTTAGCAAAAGCGACATGGGACGCAGTACAAAAATACACAAATTGTAAAAAACGGCAAACTTTACTCGCTGAGCATTCAGATCAAGAAGAATTAGCAAATCATTTTAACGGACACTTTACCGAAGCTGCATCAAATCCTCTCAGAGATAAAGATATCATAAATAAAACCTATATGTTTCTGGCGGATAATGTAAGAAAATTTTTTCAAAAATATGTTAAAACCCACTGCGTAAATTCCTAAAGAAAAAAATTTGTTCGTTTGTCAGTGGGTTTTCAATAAGATAAAAAATTTGCCTACACACATGTAAATCGTAACTAGAATGTAAGTACTTATCTGACGTTTCGGCAGAAATTCTACTGCCGTTATCAAAGAACTTTATTCTTTTCAAAAACTTTTTTCGATTCTTTTTTAAAATATCTGTCTGTTGTCATTGAAAAACCCAAAAAAAGTAGTTTCGACATAAAGATATCTTGCAACTTGATTTTAACAATACACCAAATTTTGAATGTTGCAAAAACATGTTTTTCAATCCTACAAAAGCAGAAGGAATCATTGAAATTTCAAACACTAAAAAATAAAAATAACGCAGGAGCCGACGAAATACCATCAAATATCCGTAAAAAATGTATACCTCTGGCGCGACAACTGTAATTTATCCAGAATAACTAAAAATGGCTCGTCTAATTCCGATTTATAAAAAAGACGATCCCAATAGCTTGGGAAACTATAGGCCAATAGGTTTATTATCCTCTTTCTCTAAATTGTATAAAATTCTTCTTCACAGAAGGCTTCTTAATTTTTTCGTAAGCAATAATCTTTTTAAAAACTTTCAAAATCAAGATGTATTTATACCAAATAAATCTACAGGAAAATTTAGATTTTAACAAAAATATGTTAAAAACACTAGAAGAAAAGTGCAAGGGCTGTGGAATCCTGCTTGACTTATCAAAAGCATTCGACAGAATCACTCACATTATTTTGCTAAAAAAGACTTCAAGCATATGGTGTTTGTGGAACCCCGTTATATCTTTTTAGATCGTATCTTCATCAAAGAAAACAAAAGAGGCTCATTAAGTCAAATGCTTCTACTGCTGAATCCAACACACAAATGTGGTTATACCGGTTGAAACAACTGAGCACAGTGAGCAAAGTTGTCTGAAAGTACTTCTAATAAGAAAAAGCTGGATGACTCGTAACCAGCTTCTTCTTAGTGAGAAGAAAACAAATTATTTTCATAAATAACAAAACTATAAATTTAAATAGAAATCTCTTTTTCAACAATGAACAGGTAGAATTTGTAAATAGCACTAGGTTTTTGGGTGTTGTAATTTCCAAAAATTTAAATTACTTAATGGTCTTCGGTCTATCTATTATGGAATATGGTATTCTATTGTGGATTGTGGGGTAGTAGTAGTCATGCGTAAAATGTTTTAATTTCACAAAAAAGAATAGTCAGGATTATGTTTGGGTTGCAATTTGGGGACAGCTGCAGAGGGATCTTTCGCCAACCATATTTGATCTATCATCTACTGAAAAGAGTCCTAACTACGTCTCAATTAGGTACTTTAAGAAATTGTCGGATACAATAAAAAATCACAAGTAGCTACAATGCTTTTAGAAAAGTTGCTTTTGTGTACATTTGGAATATTGAGCCCTATACTTTGAAGGAATATCTAAACTATACCACTAATTGCTAGTGACAGTCATCGTAATATTTTCCGATTTTATTATTTTTTCATTTTATAAATTTTTTTCTGTCTGTACATTTATTTATATACATTTTAATATTTTAAAACCAAATTATGTATGTTTGTTTGTAATCAACTTGCCCTTACGTGTGTTTTGTGTTATTATTTTCTCAATTTTTATTTTAATTGTTGTATTTTTGTGTCTTGACTACAATTTACCAACTATTTTTCTTGTTTTCCTTTTTTTATTTTACTTTTATTTTATTATATTATACATTAATATTTATACATATATTTGTTTTTCGAAACTTTAAATTTTAAACTGTTAAAATCTATAAAATATGGTAATAAAGTCTATTCTATTTTATACACTCTTTTTAATATGGCCGCAAAAACATAACAAAAAAAATTGGCATGTGATTCTTTGCTTGATTATTCCGGGAGCTAAAAGATGAATGCAGTATTAGTGGCTGTGTCAGATTTGACAGATAACTAATATAGTGAGGAAAATAAGTTACCTCAAAGTACCAGCCCACGAGTGATTTAGTATTTTCTAAAGAGACACAACAACTACGATTTTAATTTTGCACGAAAATCTCGTTAGGTACGATAAGGGAGTCGTAAAATTACGATCGTCCCTGAATACGAAATAATGTTTTGACGCATTTAATCAGCTGTAGCTGTCACGCATTCGCCATAATTTTAAAAGTGCACCTGCTTGATTGGTCGACTCGATAGAGATAAGGATACAACTGCTGATAAAACTGAAATTTAACTTTTGGACAGTATTTAACGCTAGTATAAGCTTAACAGACACTAATATTTGATTTAAACTTTTAAGCACTAAACTCTAGTATATGCTGCTACTAAATATAATTATAAGAATATATTGGTTTTAGTATTTACCATTGAACTAACGATAGGTACATAAGTACTGAATACTAGTACTTAAATACATACATACATACAAAAATATATAAAGATAGATTCTAGTACAGGTGAATCAGAGATGCACGTACTAAAGATAAATTTATTTGTACTAATTTTTAACGGTTTTTTATTTAAAGTTTTTTTATCAGGATCACGTCAGTCATCCCAGAATTTTCACGGGTGTATGTTATTGTCTTTCATGGCACCGTTTTCGCTTGCAAAACAGGTGGTATTTGTTTTCAGTTTTGGATAGGAAAAAACCTATTATTTTAAAGGTATGGTAAACAAACTATGTAAAATAAGTATTTTTTTAAATAATTATATTTTTTTAAATTATTATCCATGCATTTTTTTATTTTAGATTCAAGGAACGTTTTAATTATCGAATTGTTTACAATGCAGTATGCCCATCGATTTACTACGACGCCAAAGAAAATTTATTATTTAATAATTCTATATTATATATTTTTTGTCCATTTCCGATAAAATTTATTAATTGTTTTTAATGTCAGATAACAATACTTATTTATATATTAAAATTTAGTACGCTTGTACTACATTTAAATTTACGATAAGCTTATATGTAGTGCAAAAAGAACTGTAATTTAGTAAAAATAGTATTAAATATTAGTATGAAATGGCATTTGTGGCACTAAAAGCTGTAGTACAATAAGTACTACGGTTTTAGTTTAAAAATAATAAATATTAGTACAAATGTATTAATATTTACTCCAAGATGTTTGAGATATTGTTTCGCAAATACTAAATACTATTATTAAAAGTACTGACAAAGAGTTATTGCTAGTAAAAATTTTCTTAATATTAATGCAATCTGTACTTTTTCAAAATAAATATTAGTGAGGCTTTATACTACTAGTTATTCTTAAAATACTGATTTATAGTTCAAAATCAGCCAATTCCAAGATCAGTTAACTTGTACTAATATTAAATACAAATGTTATTGACGCTATATTGATCCCAAGATTGTCTACGTTTTAGTGTATGGTACTAATATTTAGGACATATTTCTTTCCGTGCAAATACTTTTTAACTGTTAGGCAAAACCAGAGAATATATTTTAATTTTCGTCAAAGAAAAATATCGACAACTAAAAATTTCGAATATTATCAATTGCTACGCTTATTTCGACAGCTCTATCCGGATCGGAACCGGATTGGCTTCATAAATCTCGCTTAAAACACGTGGGATTAAGCGATCGAAAACTTCAATCCAATCCTAAAATGTTTTGGATTGGACTGAGTCAGAAATTGCTAACTTTCCACCCGAGAATTTGTTGGTTGGTCTCTTTTTTTGATTTAATATTTTATTATTTATGTATGGTTTCCTGCTTTGTCCAAGTGCCTTTCTTTTCCCATCTTGATTTATTGATTTAACTTTTAATCCTGCGATATAAACGCTCAAGATTAGGGATAACAATTTCAAGCGGCTTGAGTTTCAATCCGGATCGGACCGTCGAAATAAACGTAGTAAATAGTTTGTCAAATTTAAAGCAAAAATGCTGCACAGTGCAAATGCCCGGGTTTCCTCGCCCCCTCGGGTCCTCCTACTACTTACTATTATGGGGAAGCAAAATTACCGTTATAAGTAGGACCATGAGGGTTAAGTTTTTAAGATCACCAATTTAGCTCAAACTAATACTTCGACAGGTATTAAATTACAAACAGTTAATCTGCAGCAATCGTCTGATCACTACTGCATAATTTATGTGCGCTATAATATCCGAAAACCCCACTGCGACACAGACTTGTTTTGACCTTGTTGGTTCTCATCGGCAGCAGCGTAGCGTGGGGGGAGGGGCAGGGGGTTCCTCGCCCCACCTTATAGACTTTTGAAACAAGATGAAATCGGAAATCCCGAAGAAATGCTGCCATTAGTGACAAAAAACTTTTAAGAACAGCTAAACAAAATAAAAATGTGAAAGGTCACAAATGACGGAAGGCAAGCCGAATGCGTTTGCTATAATTAGTATTAACCGGGAATATAGCCATACTCTTGATTTCGATGTGATACTAAACTACATGAAGTCAGTAAAAATTCGAAGACTTAATTTTTAGACCAAATAAGTTTTAACATATTATACACTATATCAGGGTTGAAACTGGTCAAGGAAACCTGGAAAACCTGGAAAAGTCACGAAATTTAAAAAGTGACCTCGAAGAGTCAGGGGATGTGTCCCAAGTCATGGAAATTAGGGAATTTTTACAGTATGGTTTTTATCTTTTATGCTTTCCTCACTATTTATTATCAATTTTTATTTTAAGAAATATTCTTCTTAAATTGCACAAATGTTTGCCTGCAACGCAATAACATAGTTAGTTATTATATTAATTCCAAGTTCATCACATTTACGTCATGATTTTAGAAACACAAAAAGAACTGCGACTGCCCCTGAATAGTATTTCACAGAAACGCGAAAAACACAAGGAAAAACCTCCATCATTTTTGAAGAATTTACTGATGTATTGCAAAAAGATTTTGCCTGCGGCGGTATAATTTCACGATAGTTTTGGTAACAAGTCTAGAATTGACACTGGATCCCACCCCAACCCACTTTTTTCGATATACGTAAATTTTTGTGTTCTGCTTAAATCGCAAAAAATTAACAAAGTATTTATAGGTCCACAAGCTTGTGAAAATTTAAATAACTTTTTTTTTAATGTGATTATTGGAACTTGTAAAATAACCTGGTTTGGTCAGGGAAAACCTGGAAAAGTCAGGGAATTCAAAAGTAGAAAATCAGTCACGCTACGCTCATCGGGGCCCTTATTCTTGAATTGACAGAAAAATCGATAGAAACGAGTACTTCCGCAAAACTCCAAGCTATCACGATTTGTGCGAAAGCCAATCAAACTAGATCTAACACACTCATTATCAGCGGAAGGAGTCACTTTACAGCTTTGTAATAGTAGGGGGGTAAGGATAAATAATAAAAAAAACTTAATTTGAAGTAAAAATGTGACCCTAACCAGTCATCTCGGGGGGGGGGGGGGGGGTTTCACCCCAAAACTCCCTCTCGCTGCACCAGTGATAGCAGAGATATTTCAATCGAGTCGGGCCATGTTTATTGGCTTTGCGATTACGTCCTCTACTCGTTGGCTTAAAAACCCCGAGGTTGGCAAGCGGACTACAAATCTCAGTCCATACGACCCCAATCTGACCTAAATGGGGAATACAAATTCGGGTCGGCTCGACGTCGCTAATTGTACTTCAATGGTATAGTAGTTTACCTAGGACGACGTGAGAATACTTCCGCCAGCTTACGCAATTTTATATTATTTAATTGATTACCTAATATGGTACTTGTTTAGCAAATTTTAAGAGAAATATATATTATTAATTATAACTCACAAAAAATAAATAGCCACCTTTTTATTTCATTAACAATAAAAGTTATGTTATTAAAAAGGGCACTTTACCGAGTAATCTAGAGCGAAATATTTCTGCGAGGGCCACTTTACTGACAAAGTTGGTCAAGATGAAGCGAAAAATATCTCTCCCCTTGCGAATTCGCACAAAATAGCAAAAAGAAAAAAATATCTAAAAAAATATATTTTTTTAAAGTACTATTTCGGTTGTAATTAATACTAAAATCACTCAAGAATAATGCTAAACACATCTTTAAGGCATTATTAAGACTCTTTATTGTGTTTTTTAAAAGAAAAACAAGGCAAAAATTGTTGTCAATAATGACTGCCCAAGCTTGCAACTCCAAAATGGCCGAATTTAAGCTGGTATAGTACTTTTATTAATTTTTTACCTATTTGGACAAGGACCCGATTTGCAGCCCTAATTTTATCCAAATCTAACTAGCCAACGCTAAAATACGTAATATGTGCAAACGTTCGGAATCCGCCTCCATTCTTTCATAGCCATCTAACCAAAACTGACTTAAAGGAAGAATAAGAGTTCAGCTGAACATAACCTAGAAAAATATTTTCCGTTTTTGCTTGCATTTTCTTTAAAAACATGAGTTATTTTAAAATTGTATTTATTAAAGCACTGAATGAGCTCAAACCTGTCTCGGAGATGTGGGAGAAGGATAACAGTTGTTGGTTCCCCATAAAAAAAAGGCGACATTAAACAATATTAGTGTGACCACACTAATGCGCCAGATAAAGTGGACTGGAAATATAAGTGCGAACTGAAAGTCGATCAGATTTTTGGTTGGCAGCAAGCCAACAAATTCTGCAATTTGATGTCCCAGATGCAAAATTGTAGGTTAAGTATCCTTCTTTTTCTTCGTTCCTTTTTTGGTAGGTATCCAAATAAGGGCCCGGAAATGCGACGTCGATTAAGGTAACAAGGCCGACGATATTTCGTGGTCGATTTAGGTATAGGCGTTAAAACAGTCAGCTTTGAAACGTAAACTGACGTGAATCCGTCTGGGAAAATATTTGTACAAATTACGCTGCCTATTTTGACGTCGTTTAAGTTTAAGATTCACATAAGAAGTTTGTCGCTTGATTTACTAGTAGACAACTTTATTTTCTACCTAATACGACGTCGCTTAATGACAGATTAGGTTGGAAGACGGATAAATGCTACTTGGAAAAGAACTCCTTTCTATCGAATACTCACCGGTGACTACTCACCTCACAGGCCGTCAATACAATGGGTGTCATTTTTATATTTTAGCAATTCAGCTCGTGTGTCCGGCCTCAGCTTTCAGATCTCATAAGAAATACCTCTGCACACACTACTTAAACTCAGTTAAGACCAGGCGGGCCGTGTTCAAAGGCTCGAGCTTCCCTTATACCTGATCGCCATGCAGACCGCAGAACCTGCCTAAGGTCTTAACTTTGCCAAGAAAACAGAGACTTCTTAAGAATGATACTGTGTTCAAAAACCTGAAATGCGTATTTATTCGAAAAAAAAACAAAATCGATTATATATTTTTAGTTAGGTATCAGCGGCATGCGGTGAGATTTGATGTACGGGAATCAATTTTTAAAAACTTACCCTATAATGACGTCATCATAAAAACGTGGATGCTCTGACAAGTTTTGGAGAAACTTTTTATAAGTTAAAGCTTTGAAAACCGTTTATTATTAAGACACACGCCACACATTCACTCACAATCTTCTAAAACCCGGTTCCTACCTTCGACTTTTTCGTGCGTGCACGCATCACATGACTTTTATAACATTTCATATTGACATCATATGACGCGTTAAAACAAAGTTATGATTGTTTTCCACAAATCAAAACTACACTTTTTTGCACTCGACGCGCGTTTCGCTAACAACGTTAGCATCATTAGGCGGCGATAAACAATAAACTAAATTAACCTACACTCTATCTTGTATACTATGTTTTAGTCGGCGGAGATAAGACTAATAATAATCACGCTTTATAATCCTATCTCCCCTCAACTAAAGAATAAAGTGTACGAAGGGGAATGGGGCTTCTATCTTTATTTAAACTATTTCTGGATTTAATGATTTCCATACTTTCATATGCATTCAAAAGTCTTTTGTTTGGTACACTTTTTAGAAGTTTTAGGTTATCTAATGTGAATGATTGTTTCAAAAGCATGCTCGCCCACACTTGACTTTTCTGTTCTTCCATATTTTAAGTGTGCTAAGTGTTCTTTGAATCATGTTTGAATAGAGAGTCTCATTTGGCCAACATATTTTTTGTCACAATCCATGCAAATAATTTCGTAAATTCCACTTTTTTCTAGAACTGTAGTTTTATCCTTGGGAAACTTCTTATTGTGTTTCCGGACTGATATTCTAATTTCAGACCGGTGTCATCAAATACTTTTTGTAATCCTTTCGTATAATTAGGATTATTAGGAATTGATACAAATTTAGACTCGGAGGTATATTTTTGTATAAAAAAAGTGGAATTCCGAAAGGTCTTTTGAAAAGAATGTCTATTTATCAGCTTATTTATTAAGCCTTTGTCGTAACCGTTTTCGCCAGCTATATTCCTAGTCCTGTTCTTGTCTGCTTCAAATCTTTCTTTGTTTAAGGGGAAATTTACTAATCTATATGGTAAAAAGTGCAAACTTGCAAGCTTATGTTGTAAGCAATTAAAAGAGTTATGTGGAATATACCTGTTGGTGGCCGTTCCTTTTCTGTATAGGTCAAATTCTAATTTATTTTTATTTCTTAAAACTAAAGTGTCTACAAATGGCAGTGTACCGTTGTTCTCTGTTTCATAAGTAAATTTAATTGTGTGAAATTTGTTATTTATTTTTTCCATAAAATTTTCAACACTAGTTACTCTAGTGTTGAATACTGCAAACACATCGTCTACATACACTAAAGTAACTATATTCAAAAATTTTATGGAAAAAATAAATAACAAATTTTCCCCAATTGAATTTCCTTATGAAACAGAGAACAACTGTACACTGCCATTTCTAGAGACTTTGATCATAAAAAATAAAAATAAATTTTAATTTGATCTATACTGAAAAGGAACGGGCACTAACAGGTATATTCCAAATGACTCTTTCCATTGCTTACAACATAAGCTTGCAAGTTTGCACTTTTTAACATATAGATTAGTAAATTTCCCCTTAAACAAAGAAAGATTTGAAGCAGAAAAGAACCGGATTAGGAATATAGCTGGCGATAACTGTTCTGACGAAGGCCTAATAAATAAGCTGATAGATAGATATTCTTTCAAAAGACCTTTCCGAATTCCACTTTTTTGAGACAAAAAGATACCTGCGATTCTAAATTTGTATCAATTCCTTATAATCCTAATTATAAGAAAGGATTACAAAAAGTATTTAATAACACCGGTCTTAAATTAGTATATCAATTACTAGGAAATCCCAAGGATAAAACTACAGTTCTAGAAAAAAGTGGAATTTACGAAATTAGTTGCATGGATTGTGACAAAAAATATGTTAGCCAAACGAGACGCTCTATTCAAACACGATTCAAAGAACACTTAGCACCCTTAAAATACGGAAGAGCAGAAAAGTCAAGTGTGACAGAGCATGCTTTTGAAAACAATCATATATTTACATTAGATAACTTAAAACTTCTAAAAAGTGTACCAAACAAAATACTTTTGAATGCATATGAAAGTATGGAAATCATTAAATCCAGAAATAGTTTAAATAAAGGTAGAGGCCCCATTCCGTTTAGTACACTTTATTCTTTAGTTGAGGGGAGATAGGATTATAAAGCGTGACCAATCACAAATTATTAGTCTTATCTCCGCCCACTAAAAGATAGTATATAATATAGAGTGTAGGTTAATTTAGTTTATTGTTTATCGTCTCCTGATGATGCTAACGTTGTTAGCGAAACGCGTGTCGAGTGCAAAAAGTGTAGTTTTGGTTTGTGGAAAACAATCATAACTTTGTTATAGTGCAACCGAAGGTTCCAAATTCCCAACATAGATATGATGCGTTAGTTGGCGAAGAAAGCAGGTATACAGCTTCGAATCTATATATACGAACATATCCGCATACGTGTACTAAATAACAGCCAATTTTTAGGTCAGTCTCTTTCTATAACATGTGAAATGAGAGGCAAAAGATAAGCCGGTATGTGTGGACCGCGTTCGAATTCGACTGCTTTAAATCAATATTGCACCAGTATGGGTGGAAGGCATGCGTGTTGTTTCGCATGAAAAACCGGTTATTCTTTCACGTACTACCCATGAATCAGCATATCGGCTTATCTTTGGCCTCCTATTCTATAAGGTATAGGAAGAGACGGAAGTAGCCGCATGCGAATAATTTTGTATAGTTTGGAAAATAGGACCCCTGCTGCCGCACAAAGGATATACCGCGCTGCCCACAATGGATCGACTCAGTACTAATATAAGGACACTGACCGTTTTTGAAAAGAGCCAAATTTAAACTTTTTGTGACATATTTGGATTAAAGGCATATTGTTGAAGAAGGCTTCAAATAGGTAAATAAAATGTCTTACATTTAATTGCTATTTTAAAATGGATAAAACAAGTATTAACATGATTTTTTTTTTAAATATATTTAACTTATTTTTTTAAGTTAAACTTTCTTTGTCTTACAAAAAAATGTAACAAGATGTAATTGGAGATAATGAATGCAATGGAAAGAACTAAACAGAGTGCAATAAACTGCAAAAAAAAATCATGCCCGAAGATGGCACTTTCTCAAATATATGGTTTTTAAGGTAAATGTGCTGTAAGGTTTAAGAGTGGCCACAAGGTTCGTCACTTTTTTAATTTCCTATAACTCTTGGCTAGAATAGTCGATTTGCAAAACTTTTGACTTTTTGGAAAGCACATAGATGGAGTTACTTTGATACAGTTAAAAATTTGACATATCTTAAATATTCAAAATGGCGGACAGTTTAGATATGGGTAATTTTTGTGCGATAATCAACAAAATCTCCATCCTTTCTTGTCGTTGCCGCAGAAGCTCCATCCTTTCTTTATATCTTGAGGTATTAATAGTTCAAATCAATTAAGTAATAAAAAAACTTATGGATCTTTCAACAATGAAATTTTTTAAAATTACCTTTAACTTGACTTTATTTCGCGAAAATAACCGCAAGAATGTAGATTTAACAAATCGAAAAGATTTGTAACTAAAGGAAACTGAAAATTGTGTCAAAATGTTTTTTTAAAAATCTATCAAAAATTGCCGCTTGATAGAAATCTCAATTTAAATTAAAACTGACCGCCCCTATGCCGCCCCGTGAATCAAGGATGGTATGCTTGCCCTCTTAAAAATGATTATTTTGCTTCATGATTGTATATTTCGAACTATATTCGTTTGCCTTTTACATCTAAGAAAATATTATTGTGGGCTGAGATTTTCAAGGTACCTTATACAGGGTAGATTCTTTAAATGGAACGGTGGTTCTAGCGGCTTTAGGAAAGAGGTTTTAAAAATAGGTATATTCGAATCTTTTATGATTTTTTATGGACTTTCCCCGCACTTTCGCAATTTCTAACGGTGGTTCTAGCGGCTTTAGGAAAGAGGTTTTAAAAATAGGTATATTCGAAGCTTTTATGATTTTTTATGGACTTTCCCCGCACTTTCGATCTGTTACCTCCAAAAATTATGGATTTCTAAATATCATTGATGTTAAAAACGAAAGAAGTTAGAAAACCTCCAAATCAGTTATTTCAACCAAAAAGAATCCAAAAACAAAAGATCTTGGCTGGACAAAACGAAAATTTAAACTTGGATGAGCATCTTACAAGGAATACACAAAGGACCAAAGTGAAAAGAGAAATGAATAAACGATGTTTCGCCCTGGGCAACCAGCATGGACTCATCAGTGGTTTCACTGATCACCCTCCCCAAACATCATTAAACACCATCTTACACTTTGATTTCCAACTGATACGGCTTCGTCCTGGTGTGTTAATATTTCCAATAGGCTTATGCTACTAAGGAAATTAAATCAAAAAAGAAAGAAGTTAGAAAACCTCAAAATCTGGAGATAAGTACCAGTGCGGAACAATGCCTATTTATGAGTGATTCAAAGTTGGAAATCAAAGTGTGTGATGGTGTTTAATGATCCAGGAAAGATTTGTGGCGTAGAGGGCAAACGGTGAGGGAATAAATCGGAAAAAAGTTTTTCCTCCGGACGAAAGGATTTCCAAGCAGCCAGTTAAAACCCTAGTTCCTCGATAGTTCAGTTGGTAGAGCATTAGACTGGTGTTCTAGGGGTGCCGGGTTCAAATTCTGGTCGAGGAAAACTTTTTCGATTTATTCCCTCACCGTTTGCCTTCTACGCCACAAATCTTTTCTGTAAATTTATTAGGGCGCCAAATTTTCCCTTCATTGTGTTTAATGATGTTTGGGAGGGTGACCAGTGAAACCATTGATGAGCTCATGCGGGTTGCCCAGGGCGAAACAGGGTTTATAAATTTCTCTTTTCACTTTGGTCGTTTGTGTATTCCTTGTGGGATGCTCATCCAAGTTTGAATTGAATGTTCGTTTTTCCCACCCAAGATCTTTTGATCTGCGTTGAAATTTGGTTGAAGTAAGCAGATTTCGAAAATTCAATATGGCGGATTTAAGATGGACGATTTTTGGTCATCTTTTGCTAACCAATTTTGACTAACTTATACACATCCGATTACCTTTAAATTTGGCATGCATTTATAGTTCCGGTGACAATACAATACTATGTCATTATTAGGCACACCTCCCCCCTGCAAGTTTGGTTGACGTGGGATGTTTTGATTTGAAATTTAGATATTGTCCAGTATTAGTTGGTTTGCGATATACGGAAGTGGTTATGGTTAAATTCTTTTTGGTGGCTAGAACGTCGAGAAAAGGAAGCTGGCTAACGAAACTATTACAAACCATTATTGTCGTTTTTTTTGTTTTGACTTATGCTTTTTGGTGAGATAATAAAAAATTATAGTTTAATTCAATTAAAAAACATGCTCAGAAATGCAAAAAAAAAACAAATAATGGCATTAATTATCAAACACACTATTCACTTGTACGGAAAAAATGCTTTCCTTAAAACACAAAACTTTTTTATTACCTTTTTTTTAAACTGTTTAAATCAGGATAATATGAGAGGCGTATTTTTTTTATTTCTATCAAAATAATTGTTGGACGAAAATAGCTCAAAATTTTAGTTTCTTGTTGAAAATTAAAAATAAATTAATACATATTGAAAACGACAATTGCGTTTCCAATTCCGGCTTAATAATCTCTAATAGATTAGCTTACGATTTTTCGTGAGCCAGTAATATAAATATCCATTGTAAAAATTTAGAAAAATATACTACTTTTGAAAACATAAAAATTTCAATTTAGATTCAAAGTTAACCATAAGGTAAAAATGCACCAATCGATTCTACGACAAAAATTTTTTTTATGTATGACACTTTACTAATCGAAATAAGATATTAATAGCAATACTGCACAAAAATAAAGTTTTAGGACAAGCAATTACTTTGTTTATACTAAATCAATTTTATTTTAAAACGGAAAAAAAAAATTGTTAACTTAGTTTTTTTATTTGCGTTAAAAAAAATGTATTACCTATAAGGATTTTTTAATATAAAAATATATGTTTAAATTTAGGAGAAACTGTAAGGTACGAGGATTGACAGTACATCGATCAGCTGTTAGAAAACGATTTTAATGAAGGAGAAAGCGACTTTATTTAAAACCGTCCTTATATAAAACCGGTTTTACGCGCACATAAACGCAGTAAATTAAATACCGTCGCCTTTGTATTTTTTCTGTACAAACAGATGTTGTAATCGGTTGTTGACTTTTTTTTAATTGAAGGAAATTATCAACAATTGCTGAAAAATTCATTGTTGCAAAAGCCATTATTTCTTTTTTGCATTTATGAGCATGTTTTTTAATTGTAACTATAATTTTTTATTCTTTCACCAAAAAGTATATGTCAAAACAAAAAAAATGAGCAACGTTAAAAAATACTGCGAGAATTTTCCTGAGTAGAATTTTTGATTGAAAAAAAAGTCATTTTAGGAGAAAAAAAATTCATATCTTAATTCATTTCATTCATATCTTACCTAAAAAAAAATTGTAGGCATTAAGGACACAGAGAGGTATATTTTGGCAAAGTTTCGTGAAAATACAATTATTTTTGTGGAAATCAAAAATAAGAAACGAAAAAATAAAAATATTACGATTTTTACGGTTATGTGAAAAAGTGACATCTACAAAAGTTGTAGATCTTTGCACCCTATACAATTCTTGTGTTGTAGTTTTTACTCCATGACGTTCAGTTTTGCCGGAAATTACAATAATACCATGTTTATCCCCCTTTCCCCTCACCAAATCCACCCCGCAAGAGCCCCACTCACGCATTTTTTTTTAAACGTTTATCAGAAGCCCCTTTACCATTTCCAGTCATCAAACTGCTGTTAAATTTTTTTTTGTCTTTTATTTTAATTTGCTTGGAATAGTAGTGCGGTGTGAGTTTGCTCCTTTCGTTAAAAAAAAGACAATGCAAGCTCGAAACTCTAACTTACTCTCATAGGACTTTATATTTGTGGCTGCTTTCCGATTCTTCGATATACGCTTATTAAGAAATCTCTGTCGGCTACGTATAAGAAAGTAACGGGAAAGCTGCGGCGAGACGTGCACCCTCCAACATACTGCATAAATACATGCGGGATGTGCCCAGAAAGGCCCGCTTAGATCTCGAGCAACCCCTTTGCTAAACAAGAATTAACAACTTTCTCATAAGAACTCGCCCTGATGACTTATTCAAACGGCCGCAGGTTTCTTGAAAAGGATTATTATGCTGGTTGAACAAAAAATATACAAGAATCGTCAAAATGGTAAGGAGGCTCATGGAAAAGTCGTACGCTAATGCACTGTTGTGTGGCCCCAAGCCTTAACAGTACCACAGGATGAGAATCGCTTAGATTTAAAAATTAATATCTATTTGCAAAGCCTTAACTAGTACTGCCATTACAAGATTTTTCCGATATTAAAAACTTCAGAAATCATCAAAAAGCAAGGTGCATTCTGCCACTGGCGCACCAAGGGGAGGTTAGGTACAATCAAATAAAAGCAAAAATAAAATATATAGGGAATAAAATACAAGATCCTGGACTTTAAGTTTTAACAAAAATCTTTAAAAAATCATAAATTGCAAAATTTTTCGCGTGCGTCGCTGTAACAACTTTCATTTTTACGATTTCGTGCCAAAATGGTCTTTTTAATTTAATTTCATCACAGTATGTGGCCTGCAATTTGGTGTCATTTTCGAAAAAATTAAGATAAATAAACTTGCATTTTAAGTGTTATTTTCTCAAAAAATTTTGACTGCGGCGCATTGAAGCATGATTTTGTCATCAAATTTTAGATAAATAAACAATTTTAAATTTGGTTAACACCCCGCTCCTACATTTGAGCCCAGGTCCGCGCTTGTAAGCACCTGTTTCCTTGTTTTTTTAAAATTAATTATCTTTAAACCCCCCCCCCCCACCTAGCTCAATTCCTGGGTGCGCCACTGCTTCATCACCAACAATCAAAGATTTACAGCCCCAGCAGGATAAAATTGGTACCGATTTTATGCTTTTTTTGCAAGCTTTTATTTAACTTGCAATGTATATTTAAATATGTTTGTTCGGGTGGAATCTTCCAACTTAATTTTGACCAACTTCCCGACATCCGATCGGCTTCAAATATAGTGTGTACTCGAGGGGGGTGGAGGGGGGTACAGTTGAAGTACGTCCGATTTCGTTGAAATTTGGTTGAAGTAAGCAGATTTCGAAAATTCAATATTGCGGATTCAAGATGGACGATTTTCGGTCATGTTTTGCTGACCAATTTTAACTGACTTATCCACATCCGATTGTGTTCAAATTTGGTATGCGGTTGTAGTTCCGGTGAAAATACAATAATATGGTATTCTCAAGTACCCACCTCCATCTAACGAGGGAAGTGGAGGGGGAAAAGATTTAGTTTGTTCGATTTTAATCAAAATTGGCATACAGGGGTTTTTAAGGAAGGGGATAATGAATTTTTGATAAGATTTAAAAATTTCAATATGGCGGATTCAAAATGGACGATTAAGGATACAAATCTAAAAATTAAGTGTGTGTGTTCAAATTTGGTATGCGTTTATAGTTCCGGCGACAATACAATAATATGATATTATTAGGTACACACTTCCCTCTAACGAGGGAAGTGAAGGGGGGAAAATATTTAGTTTTTTCGATTCAAATCAAAATTGGCATTCAGGGGTTTTTCGTGAAGGGAATATGAATTTTTGATCAGATTTGAAAATTTCAATATGGCGGATTCAAAATGGACGATTTATACCATAATAAAAGCGATGAATGCAAATTTTAACTTTACGGTTTACAGTGACAAAGAGAGAACTACAAAAGAAGAGCTAAATTCTTCTTCTATTCAAATGATAAACATAATGCTTTCATCTAAAGGAGCTGAGAATGGGTGAGATTGCCGTGCTTGCCAAGCCTTTGAAAATGTCCTTAGGTTATAGAGTAATATAATTGATTCTTAGGTGAATCGTCGCTGTTATTATGGTATAAGAATGGTATAAGAAAGACAAAAAATTATTTTCTACTTTTGAGTGCATTTAATAAAAGCTTGGTCTTTAAAAGTTATTTTTATTAAAATTTATTAAAAGTATAAGGTGTAGAGATCTGCAAGGATTGGTTTTTAAAGATTCCGAAATATCTTGGTCTTAGAAAGTTTGAGACAATGATGTGTTTGAAATTAACTCTGTGTTTCGGACTTCCATTACATTACACAGAGTTAATTTCATGTTGGTCTTACCTGGAAGATAAGATTCACAAGGGTCGCGGAAGTTTTTTCGAAAACAGCTTTTTCGAAAACATATTTTTCAAATGCATTTTTTCGAATTACCTTTTTTCGAATGCCCATTTGGTTTTGTCCATATCCATAGTTTTGTTCGAATGGTGGCATGTTTTCGAAAAATAATTTTTCGAAAACTACGTAGAGGTAGGGGCTCCACCCCTTTACACTAAAACCATTCCCTACCACCCTTTCGCACCAAAACCAACCCCTGCCCATACCAGCACACCGCGAACTCCCCTACCAACCCCACCAAACCCTAGCAGTCCTCCACCCTCTTACACTAAAACCATTCTCTACCTACCGCAGCATGCCGTGAATCCCCCTTACCAAATCCCAGCAGTTGCTACTCCCCACCCCTCTCCTTCTTTTGTTAAACACCCTATTTTGCTGGACGATATTTTCCCCAAAGAAAGTAATAAGAAAAAATTTGCATTTGGAATTATTTTGTTTTTCGAAAAAAGATAAAATTCGAAAAAAAGTTTCTGATTTTGTGATCCCCCCTATAAACTAAAACACAGCCACTTAGCAGTTATTAAATAGGATTGGCAGGAAATTGCGGACCCGCGTGTGCATTACAAAACCACATTTTTTTAAAAATATGATTGCCAGTAATTTGGAATTGCAGAGATTTTAAATCAGTTTTAATTCAGTCCCCCGAAGAAGGAATTTCTGGATGCGCAGATGCGTAAAGGGGATCCGTGTATTTTCAAACATTTTTTTACCAAAAAGATTTTATTTTGAACATTTCAAATTCATCGGCTGCCCCCCCCCCCACTTTTAAACCAACGGTAACTTTTCTTGGTTGGGTTGTGATGCAAAACGGAATGGAACGAGTTTTGCAACAAATATAAAATTGATACCAGTAGCTAGAATAAAACATAGCTTTTATGAGGAACATATTAATATATGCAAACAAAACTTAGTAAATACAAACGCGAATTTGGTCTCAAGTCTAGGGGGTACTCAGATTTTAAGTCGTTTTTATTTGAAAAAATGTTTAAACGCGCCGAAAAATTTTTAGTTTGAGAAAATTATATTAAAAATGCAATTTTTAAGTCGAATTAAACTAAAATTGTAAATATCAACGGTATCATAGCACCGCAGGTGAAAATTTTTTAGAAAATTGCACAAAAAATGCATTTTCTTATTTAAAATTAAATTAAAATTTTAAATATATCAATTGTTTCAAAGCCCAGCAGGCGAAAATTTTTAAGGGAATAACACTACAAATGTCATTTTTTAAAGAAAATTAAACTAATACCGTAAATATCAAATGTATTATAGCGCCGCAATTTATGTCCTACTTTTGATTTTCTAAATGTTTTCATAGCAAATTTAAACCCAGGGTAGAGGAGGTTGAGTAACTACGTATAATTTTTTCACTTATAAAAAACATAGATAACAAACAAACCACAAACAAAACCTGAACTTTTTCTTTGAGGTCTAAAACGCTTTTTAGGTTGAAACATTACGTTTTATATTGCACATCTCAAACATAAGATGCCTATCTCAAAAAAAAGATCGTTTCCGGTTTTTTTGGGCAAACCGGTCAATGCCTCGCTCAATGTCAATTTCAATATGTCTGTTGCTATGTAGCAACGCTAAACTCGTCAGACGAATTTCGGTCATAGTGTTTTTAAGTACCTACTTATGTTTTCATTCTTCTGAGGCATGAGAATATTCTTTCTGACGAAGCATTACTTACTGGCAAACATCCAAAAATGTTTTTATCAACGGAGAAATATCGCCACCCTTATTCATTGCCTCGAAAACGTTATCAGGTATTCTATACTTTTGACCAATATTGTTTCCAAATACTGACTTCTCCCAATAAAAGTTGAAAAATTTGTGGTTTGGATTAATCAAACAGTTTATAGTATTTAGAAACAACTTTAGGTAACCTTGATTTTGGCTTCACGTTGTATAAAACTTTTTTATGTCCGAAATGATTTTGTCCAAACTTGTTTATAAATAAAAACTGTATCATAGTGTTCTGTATTTCCATGTATTTTGGCGGAAAGTATACATCAGGCGTTTGTTTATTTTTGGTTGTGACGAATTGAAGGTTAAACTGTACCAAAATACCAATGACTTCAGGGTTATTACCAGCATCTTTATTGTCTACTTTTTCCTGGAGAAAAGGGGGGGAGATCGCCCCCCCCCCTGGGACCGCCACTGTTGTTATGGTCACATTTTTACTTGAAATAAGGTTTTTTCTATTATTTATCCTAAAATTTTTGGGTGCGCCACTGTGTAAATTAAAGTAATTTAAATAAATAATAAGGATTTTCTTACATTTACCTAATCTCCATTGGATGCATAACCTTAGTTAACTATTTTATAAACAAAATTTACGACAAATAGAAAGAAAAACGTGATTTTGATCGTGGTCAGAACGCTTATCCTTGAAATTCCCCGTGGAAAAAGGCGGTGATAACAGCTCACCTCACCTCAAGGTGGTTATAAAAGCTCACCTCACCTCTCGGTCGTTCAAGAATAAGCGTCCAGAAACACCGTATGTCTGAGACATGCAGTAGTCGTCCGTCTTGGATCAATCTTTGATTGCTCGCGCGAAAACATGCGCCACACTTACTTCCGCCTGTTCCCCGCAACTGCCCCTACTAATTTTTGGAGCTTTATAACAGCGGTTTCCAAAAGATCGCGAATATTCAGTCCTTTTCGTGCGGCCTATCTCACGAGAGATCAACATTTTTGAAGAATGCCTGCGGCACTATAACACCATTTAAGGCCACAAAACCAGCATAGATTTGACAACACTGCTTTGCTATTTTTTTGACAGATCAACAATAGGTGTCATCACTAATACCATTTCGAGTGAGTAAAATTTATATGTTTGTGGCGGATTCATAATGTCGAAACTACTTTTTTTGGGTTTTATCCACTAAATTAAGGAAATTTTTTCAAAAATATGTTAAAATCCACTGCGTAAATTCGTAAAGAAAAAAATTTTTTCGTTTGTCAGTGGTTTTGAAATAAATTTAAAAAAAAATTGTGTGTGTATAGGCAAATTTTTTTATCTTATTTAAAAACCACTGACAAACGAAAAAATGTTTTTCTTTAGGAATTTACGCAGTGGGTTTTAACATATTTTTGAAAAAATTTCCTTAACTTAGTGGCGAAAAACCCAAAAAAAAAGTAGTTTCGACATTTCGAGTGAGATCGTGCAGTGTTCAGAACACGGTGCGAACACCATATATGGGGAAAAGTATAATTTATAAGGAACGTAACCATTTATTAATGCTTCTTTAAAAGATTTTGATGCTTCATGGATTGCAATGTCTCGAAATTAAAAAGAATCAAGAGAAAAATCATTATTTAACATAAAAAAAATACAAATTTCCGTATTATTTTTATCACTTGACATGTATCAATTTATTGGCCGAATGTTCCATTAGATAAGTGACCGGTGGCTATGCGGAATCTGAATTCCAATACTCCAATCGAACTCACCTCAGTTTCCTTGGGCCTACTAAATTACGTGTCCTTGACGTTTCAGAATTCCGCCAAAATATTGCTTACACAGAAGACAACCATAACTTTTTTGTTATCAGATAATAGGATTTATAAAAATTTACAACCGTATCCAAAGGATTTTTCAAAATTTGGTATATACAAAAAATTGGTACAAAAAATAAAAAAATCCAAAAATTGCTGTTACAGATTTCTGTATTATCGACTAGGCTAAAGAAAGAGCCAGGTAAGATTTTTGACTATTGTTAGCCGTGTTTATTTTATTTCGAAAATGAGAGAGTCCAGCAAAAAACTGTCTGGATACGGTTGCCAAATTTCAACAGATTCCGTTTTCTCGTTTCCGATATTCTGCCGGTAAAGATTGGCCCAAAAACAGCAAAGCAGTGTTGTCAAATCTATGCCGTTTTGGTGGCCTTAAGAAATTTTTGCCACCCGCGGCGCATTTGAAAGATGATTTTAGCTACAAATATAGAAATAAGACTAATGCTCCTCTTGGCAACCAACTTAACCGACTTTTTATTTAAATATTTAAAAAGAAAACGTGACAAAGATCAAAATTTTGCAAAAACTTTCTACTAAAACTGCAAAAAATATTGGCTTCGGCATTGTTTGTTACCATTTAAACTTCATTTGTGTCAACAACATTTAAAACCTGTAAAAAATGGCATTTTTACTTTAATTTCCTCAAAATTTTCGCCTGCCGCGCATTTCAAATATCAGTCTCCTTTAAAAAAATCAGTGACTTTCCCTGTTCTTTTTTGTAGTGGCATTAAGATTCAATAACGTTTTTTTAATTAAAAAATTATACGTTCCCCACTTTTTCAGGGCACGCGTCGCCGCTGATCACGTCACGTTTCCCCCCCCCCCCCTAGGCAGCGTTTAAAGAAAATTTGAATATCAATATTTTGCACACATTTTCCACAATTTTGCACACCTAAAATTAAATTTTGGAGACACTCCCACGAGCAACTGTGGCCATTTAATAGTGGCGATAATAATATATATTTTAAACTTTTTATGTCATTAGAAAGGTATAATTTTGCACACCCCCAGAAGCCCTGAGAAGGGATCTCGAATAACCAAGACGATATTTTTTTTTTAATTCATTTTTTTTATGCCAGCAGGTAACTTCAAACTTTACCGGTTATTCGCAAACCATCTTAAATAGTGTTTTACTTTTGACGTCCGCCATTACCCGCCTTTACTCTAACCAATCCTTTTTGCAGAGAGTAATGTGGTTTATTTTTTATTAGTATTCATGGGGTTTAGTCTTTAAAATGCAAATGCAAGATGGCGGCTTTGGCTTGGTTCTTTCTCAGTTATCTTCTTAAAAGATAAGACCGTTTTCTTTCGCGAGTAAGGTAATAGGCTTAAGAAATCATTGGAACAAGAGATGGTAAAGAAAGGGTATTGTGTTGTCTTTAACTTTATTCATCGGCAGTTGAATTTTACCTTTCTTTAGTTCGATGCGTCAGTGCAAATATATGTATATGTTAGGATCAAACACCGATTTCGGCCAATGGACGAAAAATGTGACCAAAACGCGTTCTGGTCTATATGCTGGTGACCAGGAAGCGTTTGGTCATATTTTTCCGTCCATTGGCCGAAATCGGTGTTTTATCCTAACATATATACCTATCTAACATATATACCTATAATTATCCGAAAACCTTTGAAACCCATCACGAAAAGCTCACAGAGTCTCTTAAAGAAGTTGGTCTCGAAATCTAAAAATAATTGCAACCTTTGCAAAATTGTTCTATAACTTAGCAAATATTCTGGAAAAGTTTTGTTATGACTTATAGCTAAGATAATCATTGATTGTGTATGGCTCAATTTTTCATAAATAATTAAAACGCACTTTTTTGAGTAGAGTAGAATAGAGTAGAGGTTTATTAACTATTATTAATAATGAATGTAAAACAATATATAGATAACTAAATTACTACATTAGGAAATATAACAATAGCCTTTTTATTATAATTAGACAAACCTAACCACAAAAAAAAATTATTTAAAACAATAATAATAACCCAAGTGGGCCTTTGTAGGTTGAAGTTGTACTTATAGAAAATCACTTTCTAAGTATTCCTGAATCGTGTAAAAACAATGCAAGAGGAAAAAATGTTTTATTGACTTTTTAAATTTGCTTTCCGAAAGATTTTTTGTGGATTCCGGTATTTTATAGTATAGATGATAGTTCAATAAATTTGAATTTGATTTTGTTAGTTTGTGGAGAGGAATGGTAATTAATTCTGACCTGAGATTATGTAAGTGATTTTTACTAGTCGAAGGTAGTTCAGCTTTTTCATGATGAATTTCTATAAGAGTAAAATAAATATATATACAAGGAAGGAATAATTTTGTGGCTTTGAAATAAAGGTTTACAATGGGCGCGATAGTGAGTACCACATATAATTCTTATCACCTTCTTTTGTAGTTTAAAAACTGAAACTGCTGCATTACTTTGACCCCATAGAGGAATTGCATATGCAACCCTTGAATGAAAAAGTGCAAAATAACAGGTTTTTAGAATATCAAAACTAACAAATGAACGAAGTCTTCTAATTAAAAATGTTACACTTGACAATGAGCGCTCCAAGTTTTCCGTATGTTGAGCCCATGAAAGTTTATCATCTATAGTGATCCCTAAAAGTTATACACAGTGGCCCTGAGCTAGATTCGAATTTTGATACCTAACGCATCTCAACACCTATCGCGTTCAAGAACACCTTAGATTAGCATATATCTGTTGTTTTCGAACGTGGTACAAGTTTCTGACCAATTAATGTGCTTGGTTCTCGCTAGATGCGGATACGTATACGGCGATGAGTTAAAAATAGCTTTATGTCTCTAATAACTTTGTGTCTTTTCTGTATGGGTAAGTGTTTTTCGAAAATTGGTTTTAAAATTTAGTAGCCCCACAGGTGTAAATATTTAGACCTGTGGGTGGTAGTATTTTAGATCTTAGTAAATCTCACTACAAAACACTTTTCGGTTATATTTTAATTTTTGAATACTTGAATAATTACGTTGACATCGTCAGCATTGGCTAAAAAATTAGGATAACGTCATTCAGGTCATTCAACTAATATATAATAAATCAGTAGCGTAGCCAGAAATCGACTCTAGGGGGTTTAATCAATTAATAAAAATCCACTACCTGTACCTACGGCGAATTTTTAAAGATTAGGTAGGTGCTTATTGCTTGAGCTCCTGAACTGAAGGGAGGGGAGAAATACTTATTTTTTAAAGCGAGTATCATCTAGTCTCATTTGCAAATTTTTTTTAAAATTAACCCTTAAATGTGCCGCAGGCCAAATTTTGAAAAAATTACAATAAAATGCTATTTTTCAAGCATTTCAAATGTTGTTGTTGTCCGAAAAAATTGCTTAGAATTAAACTAAATTGTAACCATATTTAATATTGGCAAAGCGCCGCAGGCGAAAATTTTGACAAAAACACACCAAAAAATTCTTTAAAAATTTTGATTTCTTTTTTTGTAAAATATTTTTGAAAAAGCAGATTGGGTTAGATGCCCAGAAAGGGTGGGTTGCGGTGGTATATACAGGGTGTTTCAAATTCGATGCTCACCATGGGGATCTCCTAAGCGGTAAGAAATACGCTTTAAATTAGGGCAATGTTGCGCAATTTGATACTTTGCACAAAACTAGAAAAAAAGTTTATAAAGTTTGAGTGGTTTCTTAAATAGGCGGAAAAAATCATCTTTATGTTTATTTTCTAAAGCTGTCAAATAACGCTTTAAACTTTCCACCAGCGCTTTTTTCAGATCTACCTAATGACAGGTCAGTTTTTGACATTTGACATTTCAGTGTAACAGGAGCGCGGTCAAGTTCATTTTTTATGAAAACGTGCTGTTCTTTTCCTGCCATTTGAATCATGAAGGATGACAGATAATATGTTGCAACTTTATTTTGACAATTCACCTGACGTTTCGGGTTAATTGACTATCATCACCCCAATTCAATTTTTGCTTGTAACTTACACAAGATACTTTGAAAGCCCGCTTGCAGTACATTTTTTGACATTTTAAAAATGACATTTTTTTTGACGTAAAGAAGTTTTTCTTTGTTTTTAATTCTTAAACTTCAAAAGAAAGCCTGCTACTTCTAAATCAAAAAAAGAAATACAACCAAGTTTTCAAAATACCTTGAGTAAGCTAAAATCAAAAATTAAACTTGGGCTGATGATGGTCAACTAATCCAAAACGTCCAGTGACTTGTCAAAATAAGGTTGCAAAATATTGTCTGTCATCTTGCATGAAACAAACGGCAGGAGAAAAAAAGCACATATTTATAAAAAAAAATGAACTTGACAGTAATGTACCAGAGAGCATATTTATATGCTGTCTGACTGTACTCCTGTCATACTCATTTTACATAACTGCTTGTAAAAATTTTAGTGTAGTGTTTTTTGATAACATTAAGAATAAAGGCGCAAAAAAATAAAAACAAAAATTAAAATTTCGTATTTTTTCGCCCATCTCCGAAACTATTCGTATATTGGAAACTATTTTTTAAGTTTTGAGCAAAGCATCAAATTGCGCAACTTTGGCCCAATTTAAGCCTGTTTGTATCTCCTACCGTTTGGGAGATCCCCATGGTGAGTGTCGAATTTGGAACACCCTGCATAGATTTGTTGCCAAATTATAAATGCGCCGCAGATGAAAATTTTTAGAAAAATTCTACTAATAATGCCATTTATTACACGTTTTGAATGCTAGTGATGTAACAATTAATGACGTCATAGCACCGCAGAATAAATGGTAAAAAAGTGGAGGAGCTCTAGCTCTTCCTGGGGCCCTTGACTCCGCTGACACGTCGTTCTGCCATCGGTAATCGCGTGCGGAAAAGTAGCACTTTCCGCATTAGTAGGAAGGTACATCTGCCGATTCTGCAATTTGACAGATGGTTGTCTTTTACATGAATCCGTATCAGCTAGCATCCTAGCACCGTACTGATGAGCACCACAGGTGCGAAATCCGGATCTACGGTTACCATTACCTTTTTTGAGGGAAAGGTCGCTAGACATTGATTTTTTTATTTATTCACCCTCACTAAATCCCTTTTTTATTTTTTTTTACTAAATCCCTTTTTTACTATTGCATTGTTTACTTCCTTAATTGATATTTCTTTTTACAAAATCGGCATTAAAGGTCCAGTATTTTCTTACGCTTACACTAGCACTTTATAAGTGACGTAATACCTGACAAGTTATAAGAATAGTATCGTAAGAATTAAGGTTGTTTTATTTATGCATTATATCGAAAAGCCCTCAAGTAACTCGGTTTGTGAAAGAGGTTTCCTCCAGTTTTCTCAGTGGTTTTTTAATAGAACTCTTAAAATGTTAAACATCATCCCTTTTATATTTTTAGCAAAGCTGTTCCTGTTCAAAACCAATAAAACGTGGACTGGTTAAATGAACTCAAGAAATGTCAACACGCTAGTGAAAGAGCACTAGAACTGGTTGACAGATGCACAGTGAACTCAACAAATGATAATGCACTGGCAACCTTCAATAAGTTGCGTATTCTTGAAAGTGAGAGAAGGGAGTGCTCCCGGGTAGCCGATTTCATGCACAATTGCTTATGGCAATCTCATCAGAGAATGCTCATGCGCAATCTACTAGGTTAAGTTGGCCTGTAGCCAAAATAATGGGCTTTTTACTACTTTTGAAAATATTTCCACCTACCTTTATTGATTTAGGTATCCAAATTTGTCTTTAACAGTCTCTTTTAGCAAATGGTGAAAATCTTTAAAAATGATTTTCACCATTTTCCAACGTTACGCGCCATCATCGTTATTAGTTGAAAGAATACGATCAATCTCGGCAGCAGGGCCGGTGTCACCTTTATTTTTAGTACCTATTTTGTCACTTTCGTATTTTAACACTTTTTAATTTTTTAAGCTTTTTATTTCATCTGAATTTTTTAACTGAATATTTTATCCTTTTTTTATTTCTACTTTTCAATAATAGGTAATATTGGAAGTAGACTGCATGAATCAACCCGACAGCGTTGGTGTTAGTAATCGCATTTCACACCACGTTTCTGGTGATCCGGTCAAAATTAGGTCACAAAATAAAACACCCCCCCCCCTTTTATTAAAAAGTAGCTAAAAAAGATTAATTGATTATATTGAAAAATAAATGTCCAAAAAAATGTGCTACCACCGTTAGCTACCTACTAACATTAGTTGATGTGATGAAGGTTTTTGGCATTTTTTAAAAATTTTTGTATTTAAAAAAATTACACAACCAAAGTAGTGTGTGGTGTACACTCATTAGAATGCAAGAACTTTTTTCCAAATCATAAAATAATAGCCAATAAGTAAAATATAGGCAAACAAAATATTAGCGTTTCAAATGAAATAAAAAAATTATATTTAATTTAAAATCAAAGCACGTAAAGAAAAGCAATATCCTACCATTTTATTATATCTAGCGAAAAGAAACGTATTTTGTCACTCCGAATTTTAAACTACTTTTAGTTTAAGAGAAAAAGCACTTTCTAAATCCATGATTTTTCTCTGCCCGTTTTTTATGTCCCATGAGTTACCAATTTTTGGTAATATTCTGGACTTTGAATAAAAAATTTATATGATTTTATTTTTAAATTGTTCAGATAAACACTCTACATAATGCATTGAAATATTGTCATTCTGGACCGGTATTCTCGTAATACGTAACGTTTTGAAGTCGCTAAGCGAAACGAATAGCGAACAGCGCGCTCAGCGGCACGCTGACCGACGCCTTTTCGTATTCTCTCTGCCGAACGCGCTGCCCTGCGAGCAAACAGAATCAAATTCGCTTAGCACATCTTGGCATCACCGAATTTTGCATATTCATTTCTTGTTAGCCTTGTCGCTCCTTTTCTTTTTCTATGTGTAAGAAAGAGGCCATTATGTGATCGATTCGATCCGTAGTTCAGAAAGGGTAAATCAAATGGTGACTTGTACAAGTGTTGATCCTTTAAAAAATTACTTGATGGTTTGGTTTAGCTCAGTTAAACCCGCCCTTTGACCCTGTGATATAAGCTAGTAGCACGTTCCCGCCCAGTGTGCGGGAAAAAGTTTAACCCGAGACTTAACCGGACACAAAATTCCGGACTTAGTAGGGGGAAATTTTAAACTTATTCCGGCACTCAGTCAGGGAAAGTGGTGTTTCCGGCACGGTCGAATATTGATATTGATACTTATTATATTATATAGCATTTATTGTTAGAATGGTTTCACAATAGTTACTTATATATCTAGTAAGTTATACCTTATAATTATAGTAAACATGCGTATTCTACATTTTAAGAAACAGAAAATAAAACTCTAAGGTATTTGTTACCCAAAAAATAACCTAACCAATTCAAGAACCAACACAGAATTCATAAATCCACAAGAGAATCCTCGCGCGTGGAAAAATGTATGTTTTCATGGAAGTGTTGAATAAAAAAAAGAAAATAATAATTTTTAGTACATTTATGAATAAATAAAATGAAAAAAGATGAAAATCATAAAAATGGTAATTAGTGTGAAAAATGTGATTTTTCACAAAAGTAAAGAAAATACAGACCAAAACACAGATATAAAGATAGTTACCTATATGGTTTACTACTTATTTTTATATCAATTAAGCTATTTATTTCATGTCTGCTAATTTCATATTTCATGAAAGTTTTTAGTTTATTTTTAAAAGAAAACAATGTGGGCATGAGCCTAATGAAACCAGATATTTTTTGGTACACAGCTGATGAAAGATACAAAATGCACCGCTGACCAATGGCTTTTTTTACCCTTGGTTTTACAGAATTTTGATTGCTTCTATTTCTAGTATTATACGGATGCTCAATTATTTCGATGTCGATTTTATTAAAAAAATTTTATCAAATAGTAAGGTTGATGGGTAAAGCCGGTCTTAAAAGTTACTTTAAGAAGCCACTTTTGTGAGATGTTGAGTCTCTAAATACCCGTCCCCAAGCTACTAATAAGAGATGTTTATTTTTCTTATTATTAATAAAAACGCAAACTAAAAAACTACTATATTTTCTGCAGCACTCTACAAAGTATTGTAGGGTAGGAAAATCGTACGGGCGGAGAGCAAAACAGCAAGCAAATGGTAGGTGTTTCTCAAACGGTCGCCACGAGCTTAGCGCATTTCATCGACACTTTGCGTTCAATATACGTAAATACCATTTTTTATTACTTTGGTCACGTGGTATGCGAATATTACATTATCATACGGTTTAGGTCCTGATATATCTTAAGAGAGAGAAAAATGAGATAAAAAACTTTATTATATAATATTTGTCCCAGCAGTTAACATGGAATTTCCCAAAACCAAAATTGGAGATCTTAAGTTTGGTATATTTAGGAATAATTTTATTTGTGACAGGAGGGGAGTCAAGAGTTGGCAAATATGGTGTAAAATAATTTATGGCTCTGAGTGCACTCCATAAATTAGAAACACAATTTTTGCCAAATTTGGCCCCCCGCCCTCCACCTACTCCTTCTGATGACTGTCTTCACTAAAGTGACGTCCCAAAATAAAATCTACGACCCCTTATTTTTATTCCAATTTTGGTAATGTTAAATAATGGTGTCCATTTTATCATTAGAGTGGGGGATCGGTCTTTTATTTCTTGCGGAAAAGAAAAATGTGTCAATATTTTAACCGCTCTTTTTTTATAATTCAAGCGGAAGATATGTTTTTTGTAACGTAATTTTAAGATGGTCAAAATTTGTCCACAATGATGTGACTTAATTTATGACTGGCCCCCTTACTTTATTTTACCTGGCTCAGAACCAAACGTTAATTAAAATCTATTCACGTAAGAGAGGTGCATGCAATGCATTCGTGTTGATTCAGACAGTAGTCTTTTATTATTATTGTTGAAAAGTAGGAATACATAAATAAGAAACCGAAAAATCAAGAGTTTTTTGTATTTCAGTGCAAAATGTTGTTTGTGTGCCCGTTACTTTTTTTAATAAATGATGAGACTGGTAATATAAGCCAGTTTTATTTTAAAAGTTTGCAAAAATACAGACAGTCTTAAAATATACGTAGTGTAAGTGAAAAAAAATCTAAAAAAAATATGAATACGGCACTGCCAGAAGGGATTGACCGCGTAAATGTTTTCAATAAAAAAGTAAAAATCATAAAAAATAAGTGGAAAAAGAGCTGTTGAGGACAAATTTGGATACCTAAGCGATAAGGGTAGGTGGAAAATGGGTGGAAATATAATGAAAGTAATAAAAAAGTCATCATTTTGGTACAGACCAACATGACCTTCTAGATTGCACTTCCGCATTCTCTGAGAATACAACAAGCAATTGTGCATGAAATCGGCTAACGGGAAGCATTCCTTCTACAAAAAGGCACCAGGGCCCCTATTCTTCAAATGATAGAAATTCTGCCCTCATGGAGTCAAATTATCTCGCTAGTACGCATCTCATTGGTCCAAATCTTCGGTTAAATCGGTTTCTCTCACTTTTGCCCGATATTGATCGAAAGTAATTCTCTTAGAATTACTTTCTATCAATATCAGGCAAAAGTGAGCGAAACCGATTTAAGCCGAAAATTTGGACCAATGAGAAGCACAGTAGAGAATTTGACTCCCTGGGAGCAGAATTTCTATCAGTTCGAGAATAAGGGCACTGATGGTTCTTGAAAGTGAGAGATGAGAGCGCTCCCGGGTTCTATACTAGGGAGTGACTAAAATCAAAAACAATAACGAGTTTTAAAGGTTTATTCTACTCCCTAGCTGGACTAGTAGAACACGGCATTCCCTCGATAAATCACTCCCTAATTCGCTCCCCGGGAGAATTTTACTCCTTATACCTCCCCGAATGTCAACAAAACGGACCCTGATTGGTCTATATCTCATTTTTTGTCATTATTCTGTCAGTTTTGGCAGTAACGGCATTAGTTGTGTGCGATTTTGCTCTCCTATCTTATACTAGAGAGCAAATTGATGGCAAAACGGCTCACAAGTATTTTTATGTTTATTAGACATTATAGTGACAGAAAACTGACATTTCAACCGCTTTTTTGTAAGAAAAAGGGAGCACTCCTTTCCCCGAAATTGAAGAATATAGACCCTGAGGAATAACCAGGTTCCTGAAAAAAGGAAACAGATATTGAACTAGTAATAGAGGTATACTGACCTAGAGGCCCTCTATACATTTGACAGTTGTTGTTTTACCAGAGGTGGGCAACTCATATTGCCCTCTTCTTCTAGATTTTTTCATATTTGCATGTTTCGTTGTCTCTTTTCATAATTTCCCCAGACAGTTTTTGAATGAAGATCACTTTTTTGGTTAGTAAAATATGTCAAACTTTAAATATTAGTAGTAGGTTAAATATAAAAATTTTATTGAGCTGTCTTTTCGTTACTCATTTTCTTAAAATAATTATAATGTATTATAATATTATTTAAATATAGCTAATCTTACTTCCCTCTCAAATTCGACTATTTTTATTGATTTTCCAGTTTGGTAATACAAAGTCGTAGGCGCGAGTATTTTTACAGTTTCTTATTCCGCAATATTCGATTTTTAAATCGCATGTAAATAATCAAATTGAAAATTTGATGTACCTACGTTTATTAATTGAAAATTATTATAATTTTTCCAACACACAAAAAAATTATCAACATTTCCCTAACAACTGCCAAATCGAGTATCTTACCTCTGGTAAAACAATAACTGTCAATTATCAACATTTCCCTAACAACTGCCAAATCGAGTTGCTTACCTCTGGTAAAAAAATAACTGTCAAAAATTGTATCCAGGGCCTCTATACTGACCGAACCTCATTACAGAGTGTGCATACCACCCAAGGACGAGGCACGAAATAATCGGATATGCGAACCTGGATGCAGAGGACCTACAAATGCTCAAATGGGGCAAGCTTCTGGACTTTCTTGATAGAAGAGGGGGGTAAAGCAAAGAGGCCTACCGGCCAACCGCTTCCCGTTTTGTTACTTAATAGAGTAAGATATATTTTACCATTGTATAATATACAATGATTTTACTCTGAATAATGTGTTCTTTGCGCGCTATTAAAAAGCAAACCAGCATGTAATATTTTCCGTTGAGAGCCAAACATTTTGACTATAAATTTTTCTCGAGCAAGAGAATCTTTTAAATATTTTTGTTCCTTTTAGCATTTTTACTCGTTTTGGACACTCTAGAATCTATTTCTGCTCCAAGATAGAGAAAAAGATGTTCTTTATGTTCAGCAAGCCTTTCCAATTGTCTCAAGCACGTGATTTAGACGGTTTTGTTACATTTTATTTTTAAAATAACATTTTGAGGAGTAATTTGTAATTGATTTTGGAAAAGAAACAAGGATATTGATTATACACAATGTAACCTTTCCAAAAACCCGCATTAAACCTCATAAAAAACACACCTCATTTTTATCAGTTTTTATAAGGTTTATAAGCTTTGAGGCAAAATTTTAGGATTATAAAAGTTTGTAATAATTTTGGTAAGAATTTATGTGGTTTCATCTGTGTGTTTTTGTGATCCTATAATCAGACAGACTTATGAATGTTTATAAAACTTAATAAGTTCAGATATTTTTTTTAACATATTTTATGGTTTTATAAAAGCACCCTTTTCCAAGAGATTTTATAATCTAACCGACACAACAACTTTTATTGGTTTCCATAATTTTATTTTAATTTTTTATGAGTTTTCTGAGAGATTTTATAGTTTTATGGGTTTTTATGATTACACCCTTGTTCTTTTATAATGTTTTAAGAGTTTGTAAAAAATATATAAGTCTTTAAATAGATTTTCTTGCTCTTTTGTGATAGATAAACAAATCATGATCATCTTAAAATTGAACCAACATTGTAAATATAATATTTTTAACCGCGGTTTTATTGTTTTTTTTTCTGTCATATCTATGTGTGTGATAATTTTTAAAAACAAAATAAAAATTACAAAAAATATAGTTAATATCTATGTTTTGTATTACGTGTAATAGTTTAAAGATGTACATCACCAGCCTACCTAAGTATATAACCAAATTCGAAGGTAAGATTTACATTCTTAATTTTTTATCACTCGTTAGCGCCATAATGTATTTATTTAATAAAAGTAGAAGTAGAATTTTATTAATAACAATAAAAAACAACCTAAACATCTTTCCGTATCCTAGTAAGCCAAAGAAATAATTTAAGTACGTGTACAATTAAGAAATATTATGAATTTTAAACTACCTAGTTTGGATTTTAATTGTTTTGTTAATTTGTTTTATCCTTGTTTTAAATTCAAATCAACTTTCATATATAAATGAAATTATAATCATATATAATTTTAGAATTGAACATTACAAAAAAAAAACGGTATTATATGAAACAATATGTTAACTACCTTTTATTACTTGTTAATTATATAAGTTCTCTTTGTTTATTCTTTACGTGCAAATATTTATATAAAAAACTCTATTTTTTTAGCCTGAGGAAGACAAAAACTATTGTCGAACCATTGCTTATGAATTAAACGTATAAAACAATAACAAGGTGTCCTTATTCCCAATAATCTCTACACAATCTGACTAATAGGACGTTAACTACCTTCAAAAAAATAGATTTTATAGTCAGACAAGCTTACAATTTAATAGATTTTTATGTGTCCACCCTGTCAAAAAAAACTCATTAAATCTCATAAAAAACACACCTGATTCTTATCAGTTTTTTCGACCACCTGAAAACTAATTAAAAAAGCTATACTTAGTATACTTACTTACTTCTACAAAAAATATTTTTTGATTCATGGTCCCATGCAGCACTCATCGTCCCAGGGACGTACATTTTATGTCCATTTTACGTCGGTACATCCCGGGAGCAATTAGAGACGTATGTACGTACAAAAATGTACGTACATAGTACGTAACCTACGATAATTTTACGTCCAATTTTGGTCCTACATGGGAAATAAAATGTACGTACTGTGCCACATCCCAAGGGCGTACCATTACTTATAATGTATTGAGTCGTCGCCCACCTGAACTTATAAAATTTAATAAAAAATCTATAATCATATGACATCTGTCATAAATACTTTTACAAGAAAAAAATAGTTTTTGGCTTATGAAATCTTGTGGGCTTATATAAACAATGCCTCAAACAATCTCATAGAAATTTATTAAAGTAACATCTCTCCCAGCTCCTGCCAATAAATAAGTACTTATACGAGAGCAATTTCCTTGTGTTATTATATTATAGTGGCTAGGTCGTCGTAGTTTATAGTTTAGGTTAGGTTATAGTTTAGTTTGACTGTATTTTAATCTCTATTACATTACCTCTACTACTATTACTACTACTACAGCTGCTAAAGTTGTGCCATAATTATTTATTTTAGAATGTTACAAGTCGATCTTATAAAATCTTTTAAATCTTTATGAGGAATTGTCATATTAAAAATCATAAAATATTGTAAACTTTTATATGCCAGATGTGTTTCACTTTGACTAGTCAAAAATTATAAAATATCATAAGTTTATATAAGCATAGATTATGAAAACTTATGAGGTTTTATCTGTTATTTGCTATGATATTTTATGAGGTTTTTTTGATTGAGGTTGATAGTGAAATAATAATTGATGGTGAAATAATAATTGATAGTGAAATAATATTTGGATTAAATTTGCAATATAGATGATTTTGCTAGGTTAGCTATTTATCCACACAGTATTGACCATTTAAATATTTGGAAAAACCATGTATCTTGGAATTGGAAAAAATTGGTAAAGAGTGTCCTTATTAGCAGTGGCGTAGCGTGGGAAGGGCCAGGGAGGTTCCTCGCCCCCTCCGCCCTCTGGGTCTTGGCGCTCTTTGGGTGCCCTCAGCTATGTATTGTAACAATAATATAAACATTACAATAATATAAAAAAAGTAAGAAAACATTTTTTTTAAGCAGCTTATATTTTAAAGACCCCCACGCCGCGCGCCGTTTTGTTTGTTGATATCCGAATTAAATGATAAAATCGGAAAATCCTAAAAAATTTTGCCATTTATGATAAAAACAGTTTAAAGAACAACTTCTCAAACATTTTTAAATCATACCAAATAATGAATACAACTCTTAGCAGTGCGGAAGCTAAGCGCACTCTTAACAGTATTATAATAATGGAGAAATGGAGCCATAATTCCATAATATTTTGACAATAGATAAATCACCAGTTGACATATAGTTAAGTACTCGGAAGTGACCTGTTGTATGGTTATTTCTGTCATTCTCAATCAAGCAATCTGAGACACAAACAGTTGCTTGTCATTAGCAACCATATCAACAAAGTGATCATTACAAATAATAGAGACCTTTTGCACCTGTAATTTTGATGGCTTTTTACTTTATCGCTTATTTTGGGCATGCGCAGTTACGAGGTAATAACGGAATCCCTTACTAACCGATAAAGTTTGACGTTACCTGCGGGAGAATACCGTATCCCTTATAATTGACATGGTTGCGATAGTAAAACGTTAAGTAGAAAAACAAAAAATTTAAATTGATTTTTGAATGCAAATATGTTCTGTATTATTTTTAATTGTAAAGATAAGTGCCATTTTTGTTTAATCATTTTCTTTGGCTAGAAAAGTAAAAAACAAAAGAATAAGAAATTCTAAATGAAAAATATTATTGGACAAATACTTTTTGTAAATCTTTACATTAATAAATACCGTATAAAGTCGGCCATAAACAAATCAAAGGCGGCGTGCAAAAACTAAAAATGCTGTCTTAAAAATAACGTGACGATAGCTACGTCACAACGCGTTATTAAGCGATAAAGTCTCCTAACGGGGATTTTTCATAAGAGGTGCAAAAGGTCTCTAATGTTGCATTTTAATCGCTATATTTACTGTTTTTCTTGTAAAATATTATGGAATTTGAGAAAAATTAATCTTTAGAGATATACTGGAGGCCTCTGAAGAGGCGAAGACGAATCTTTTGCCAGCCAAATCAAGAAAACTATACGAAAAAACCTATAAAGATTGTTTTGTGGTGCACTGGTAAAAACATTCTGGAAAGCAACCTAATCGTAAAACAAGACGCCTCATGGTCAAGCCATGATGGTAATTTAAGGATTAAAATATTTTAGCATAATTTAAGGCAGAAAGGAAACCTTGCCAAGCTTTATTGGGCTCTTCAGAAAATATTAAGCTTTAAGACCAACCATCACTGAACATAAGCGATTTTTTGTGTATTATAAAAACAAAAAATACTCCAGGCAAGTTGTTGGTAAAAATGCTTTTGGAGAGATCACCAAATTTTTGAATTTTCCTGATTCTGAACAATTTACAGGACATTGCTTTCGAAGAACCTCTGCCAACCTGCTCGCCGAAGCTGACGAAAACATTACGAATAATAGGGAATTATTGAAATAGCGCCGACCTTAACACAGGCTGTGTCTGGCTCTAAAAGGGGCAAATTATAGAATTATTCAACGCGCCTCTAGCAAAACGGTGACGATACGACTTTATTTCTAACCTACGAATATATGCTGCCTGTGTTCGAAATTCTGTGTTTTTTTTTTATATTCTGAGTGATCAAAAGCATGGATGATGTGTTGGAAGCAGAGGTCTTTGTGGAGGGTGGAGAGAAGGACCATTTAGAGTTCTGAAGGGATTTTGTTGAACTACTTCTCGTAGCAAACAAATATTGTCTTCATCGGTAAAACGAAGTATTTGAGCCTTGCTTTTTTTAATTTTCTTGTGCTATGTCATCCGATTTCATAAAAATATAACTATTTTTTCCCAATTTTCGCTTTTTTGGCCGTCACAACACAAAAAATTCCCGAAAGTAGGGTTAAGGTAAAAAAAATGGCGAATAGTTGTCAAAAACGTCAAATACGGCTAGACACAGCCAAGATGCGGCCCAGTATAATTCCTCCACAAATAAGGGCAGGTCCTAACCTTATTAGTGTCGGCACTAAATGTGGTCGTTCTTGCGCATGCGTGTCTGCCAACAGCGTCAAAATAGTATCTGGCCTTATTGGTGCCGGGCCCCAACTGCGTTTCAATAATTCCCTAATAAACTGCGGAGGGGTACATCGAACAAATCAGAAGTTCCAAACAAAAAATTGCAAAAAAAATTATGTCGGGGACAACTAACCAACAGCCGTCTTCATCTTGCTATGGCAGTTATGAGACCAATATTTCAGATCTTCCACAAACAGTAACCACAGCTGAAAAATTTGCATTTTTTCGTCTACAAATTCAAGAAAAAAGTATTACAAAAAACTATAGAATGACCACTTTTCATAAATTATTAAAAAAAGACCCTAAATTTACTGCACTTACTAGTACTGTTTTAACGCCCACGGGCGTTAAAGTGCTTTATTACGCCCTAAAGTGCACTTTAACGCCCGGTTTTGTATAAAGTCAGTAAAAACTCGCAGACTTAATTTTCTTATTATTATTATCTGTGGTGCCCTTTTGAGCCTACGCTCCCCCCGCCCTTTAAGTCACGCTCGCCGCTGCTTATTAGCACTTGTTAAAGACCTTTTATTTTTTAAATAAGTTAGACCAATTATTGCCTTAAATATGTAGGTAATTTAACTAGTTCACTGGCCTTAGGTAAGGTGACCAACCGTCCCGGTTTGGCCGAGACAGTCCCGATTTTTACCATTTTTCCCGGGGAAAAAAATCCATTCCGGATAGTCCCGATTTTTCAGCAAAAGTTCCGGTTCGCCCCGGTTTTGATACCACCGTATTTTGTAACTTTAAAATCACTGCAATTAATAAAGCGGATGTTCTCTGTCATCTATAAATTTGAATTGAAACATTACTTAAATTATTTTTCTTTAATAGGTATTTTGGAAAATACATCTTAATATTATTAGGGGTGCATATAAGAAAAAATACATAATATCCAATACGTTGAATGGCCGGAGTGTCCCGGTTTTGCCCCTTTAGGAGTTGGTTACCTTACCTTAGGAAAATGCTTTTTGTCTCTTGATTTTAAAATTAAAATTTTGAATAAAATTAAAGATTTATTTTCTCATAAAACCCCATTTTAAAAAAGCTGCGACTGCCACTACTGGTTCACTCATTGAGTTCCATAAGCCAGAGGCTTACAGGAGGAACTACTAATAAAATAACTGATCACCAGATATGCAAAACTTAATTTTATCACGTATTTTCCTGAAACAATTAAACAAAGCCGGAAAATGCAGCCTTGTGAGATAGGAAGAGACAAAATAAACAAAATTATGATTGTTTTCCACAAAAAACCAAAACTACACTTTTTTGCACTCGACGCGCGTTTCGCTAACAACGTTAGCATCATCAGGAGACGATAAACAATCGATCGATTGTGTGCAAAAAAGTGTAGTTTTGGTTTTTTGTGGAAAACAATCATAATTTTGTTTTAGTGCAACCAAAGGTTCCAAATTCCCAACATAGGAGAGACAAAAAAGTTGTTCAATTATTTTCATAATTCCGCAATCTCATATTATCTCGAAAAGTATCTGTCTCTTTCAGACGCTTGCATTATGAGTGTAAACACAGCGACCTTTCACCACAAAAGCTGATCTGTGACAAAAGTGAGCGCAATTCAATTAAACTTGACATTTGACTGTTGGTGTTTCATTTGGGCGGCGTTGTCAATGTGGTTTGTGCGGTTTGTACGTATTTTGGAGTTTTTTTTTTCAGGGAGTTGTACAAATTTTTAAAGTTTAATAATTTTATTTCAAGAAGAAAACTATATATTGACAACATGATGGTACGCGAGTGTTTTTTGCTAAAAAAAAATAATTTAAGGTAACTGTTTACTAAAAATTTGTGCTGTTTTATTTTCTGAGCATAAAGTGTGTGAGAGATAAGGCGGTATTAATATCTTTCAATCAAAGTTCTTTACATTCTTTAAATTTACCAAAAAACGTATTTTACTATAAGTAAATTTAAGCACATCTAAAAATCATTTAACAGGTAATATGGTAAAGCCATGATGACCCGTAAAACAATTTAGTTAAATACCTGTTAAAATATGCAATAGTTTGCCAGTACAAATTAGATCTAAGCCTTATTTTAAATGCAAAAAAAAAATGAAAAATTGTTTTAAACAAGTAATTATAGAGTAAACTTTGTTGTGTAGTGCTAAAATAAAATCAGTAGCTTTCATTCATGCATAATACTTTAAATATTATAATTAAAATTAAATAAAAAATTAAAGTTAAGTTCTTAGAGACCAAATATTAATTTTTGAATAAACTAAAACCTCAAATGATATTAGTTTGATAAAGGTGCACGCGCAGCATCTTGGATGCAATTGTCCACGCATAGGCAGTAAGGAGGTAAATTAGATTGTTATTTTTTTTTTGCTATATTGTTACATTTGCACTGCTAAAAAACTAAAAAATTATTCGTGCAATAAAATTTATATACAATCCAATGTTTTTTTATTTTTTAAAATGTTTATAAAAGCCTTTTCCTTTTACCAAAATCAGTAAACCTTGCTGGAAATTTAAAATAAGTAACCAGATTACCTATAGTTACTTCAAGAAAAACGCCTCATAGTAAATTTCACGGCCTTTTGTAAAAAAAACTAAGTATATTTTTATACTTCCTCTATTATCTCTCTATCAAATATCGACCTATGTAAATTTACTTAAATATTTTTTCCCCGCCGCCACTGCTAATGATTCGTATGCAGATGATCAATCTCAGACAAACTTCCATGTAGGGGAAAAGCGAAAATGCATCGTTGCAAAAGGCTGATCCAAACCAAAACATTAGTTAAAAATATTTATATATCTGTCCCTTTTTTATTCATAAAAATAAAAATTATATGAAGGGGTCAAGAAAATTGCATTTTATTAATGGTAGGACAAGTCTACTCCGAAGAAGTCTACAAGTCAATGGGTTCAGTGGTCAAACGCGTATTTGCACACCACATGCAAACGAAGCAATCACCCTTTCCTCTGATGTTTAGTCGAAATAGTCAAGTCTGTTATAGTATCCCAATCAACCTGTAGTCACAATCAATTTAATTTAAATTTACTAAACCAACCATCACGGGGTCCCCACAGTCGATATATCTGTATCCTAATTGGATACAGTAAAGACAATATCTTTAATCTTAACATATTTTCTTGATCTAAAACGGACGGCGGACAAAAGAACAAAACACAAAAGGTCGAAAGACAAAAAGGACGAAAGACAAGAATGTCGAAAGCTGGAAAATACGAAAGGTCGAAATTATATAAGGTCAAAAATACAAAAGATCGAAATTACTAAAGATCGAATGCAAAAAGGTCGATATTACAGAAGGTCGAAACTACAAAAGGTCGAAAATACAAAAGATCGAAATAACAAAAGATCGAATATCAAAAGTTCGAAAATACAAAAGATCGAAATAACAAAAGGTCTCATCTCAAAAGGTCGAAAATAAAAAAGGGCGAGGTTCTGATACTTATAGCCGTCTCCTCATTTCTTATAATAGAAGGATTTTCTTGCTTAGAATATGTAGTTTGACTCTTTCTGAGACCATCCAGGTATGTTAATAAATCTGCCCTAAGAATTTTTTACAGATTTTTTGTGTGTTTTGTGTGTGTGTTGGGTTTGGTTGGTTATTTTGGCTTGGGTTATGTTGGGTTGGTTATGTTAGGTTGAGTTGGTTATTGTGGTATTTCGTGGTTTTTTCGATCTTCTGTGCTTTCGACCTTTTGTAATTTCGACATTTTGTCGTTACGACCTTTTGATATTCCAACTTTTGTAATTTCGATTTTTTGTAATTTCGATCTTTTGTATTTTCGACCTTTTGGTATTCGACCTTTTGTAATTTCAACCTTCTGTAGTTCGATCTTTTTTTGTTTCGACCTTTTAATTTTCGATCTTATGTTTTCGACCTTTTTGTGTTTCGACCTTTTGTTTTTCGATCTTTCATCCGCCGCCCATCTAAAACAAATCATACTCTCCAATAGGAACTTTTTTGTTTCTGTTTATTAAGCGAAGGTCAAACCAGGGGCTGTCCCTAAATGATGTCACTTTCCCCCTCAATTTAATTACGTCATATAACAGTCCTCTTCGCCCAATAGAAGAATTAAGGTTTATTATATTATTCTATATTAAAGTAAACTAAACTATAGAAATATAAACAAAATTAATATTTTTTAATAACAAACAATATTAACTACACAAAAAAGACCTACATACAAAAAAACAAAGCAATCTTACTGTAATAATATAATATTTTATCTATTTGCGTGACATCACGCTGCAGTCCTTCTCTTGTCACGTACGTCATTTAAAGCCAAGAAAAGTAAACACGACATTTTTTTAAAAATAAAACAGATATTTTAATAACACAGGAGTATAGGTCAGTGGTTCCCAAAGTGTGCGCCGCGGCGCCACGAGGCGCCGCGAGAAGAAATCAGGGGCGCCGCCGGGCGCTCCTGATAAGGTAGAATTTGAGTTACGTTTGGCAACGCCGGTGCCGCATCCGCTATTAATCGAGCCTCGAGCCCGAGAGAGCAGAGCAAGTTTCTAGAATTTCCAGAAGTCCGTATTCGACCTGCGCGACGCTCGACGAGAATTTTCACGAGCGCTCTTTGGCAGTATTTAAGTCGCCGTAGTCCGCTTTGCTAGGTTAGTTTACCGTAAGAGGAGTTGTAAGCGGTTGAACTGTTATGATAAATAGAAGTAGTAATAAGAGAGTTTTAGTAGTGATACAAAGTGTTGTGATTTACGAACTTAGGACGCATAAACGTTTCAATATCAGAACGGTTGCTTCGTTTTTTCGTAAAAAGTTAGTCACAAGATTGAAAGATTTTTATTTAATAAAGAAACTGATCGATCGAGACAGAGTGATCAAGCATCGACAAGTGACGTAGGAGTAAAAAGAGTAAGAAGAATCATGGGGAAAAACCGCAGTATGTACTCTGTTTGAAAATTCTAGCGGTCGAAAATATGGTCCCAAGTAAGCTAAAACGACTTCTCGAAACTGGAAAGTTACGCGAATTTTTCGAAAGAAAGTTGCAGAATGTACAAAAACAAAAGAACGTGTTTATTCAACAAACTTCAGTAGCTAGCAATGCACTGCTGTCCTCTTTCAAAGTGGCATATAGGGTGGCGAAGTGCAAGAAACCTCACACCATCACACAAGAACTTATTTTACCGGTTGTTGTCGACATGGTTAACATTATGATAGGAGAATCGGCGGGAAAACTAATTTCAAAGGTACCTTTATCTAACAACACTATTAGTCCAAGAATCCATCATATACATCTGAGGATCTTAATGATCAATTGATCGAGAAAATGAAAGGCAAGGAATTTGGTCTGCAACTTGATGAGGCTACTGACAGTAATAAAGATGCACACCTTATTTGTTACGTACGCTTCCTGGATGATAATATTGTTGTTGAAGACCTTCGCGGAGAGGCTCAAGACTTGCTTCAAATTCTTGACAAGTTTATAACAGAGAATAATTTAGATTGGGAGAAGTGTATTGGAGTTTGTACTGATGGCGCTCGATCAATGTCTGGCCGTTATGGTGGAATGCAAGCACTTATTCACAGTAAAGCACCGTATGCCATGTGGACCCATTGCATTATTCATAGGGAAGCACTTGCATCGAAGTCGTTGGGCTGTAAATTAAATTTGGTTATGGAACGTATCATAGACGTAGTTAACTACATAAAAACTAGGCCGCTAAAAACCAGACTATTCAAATGTTTCCTGGAATATGAAAATGGTGAAAAGTAGGCCCCTTACAGCTTCTAGGGGCTGGGGCAAAGTTGTGGGTATTTAAAATTGAGAAATGGAAAACTGAGCCCCTAGTGGTGCATTTTTGTTGATATTGGCTGAAAAATAAGTGAAATATAATTTTTTAATTGAAAGTCACAAAATTTTTAGCCCCTAACCTTAGCCTTGTTAACAACCACGAATTTTTTTTCGATATAATAGACATGAGGTAATAGTATGAACTAGCAACTGACTGAGATTTAAATGTGCAGGTGCATTAGTATGGAAGTACATATGTGGTCCCTGTTGCCCTCTAGGGGCCACATATGTAATTTTTTATGACACAGTATGGTAGGTTATCGGAAGGCCAACATATATGCCAAATTTTATTGTTCTAGCTTAAACCGTCTCAATTTAAGAAAAAAAATTAACACATTTTTATATCAATTTAACTTATACATTAGATGATAATTAAAATTAAAGCGCAGCAAGCACCAATAATTGCTGAATTTTTGTCATTCCTAAAAAAGTCTGAGCTTTACAAGAACGTGTCCAAGCTGAAGGACACAGACAGAAAGGACTACAAAATATTATTAAATCACTATAAAGATTGCAAGTCTAAGAATATAATTTTCAAAATTAAAGGTATCAATAAGTTACAAGTTGGTGATAAATTATATTCTGTAGAAGACTTAAAAAAAGAGAATATTGACTTTCATTCTCAAGATAGTGTAGTGGAGCCGTCTTCTGTCTCAACTAGGAGCGGCAATAGGATTGTAAACGGGAAGCCACCAAAGATTGCAGGAGTTAGTGAGCGCAGATCGCTGAAATAATTTTAAAATTTTCTGATATCAATTGCTGTTGTCTTCTATTTCTATTGTTTTATTCTTTTGTCTTTAAGCAAGAGGTATTAAACACAGTTTGTGTAAATTTTTGTTTTTTTTATTTTTTCTTATTTTTTTATTATTTTAATTTTTTGTAGATTTTATATTATTTCTTTTCTTTCTAGATCCGAGACTAGATCTATTTTATCAAAATTTATGAAATTTAAGAATGCAGTTCAGAATTTTGACGTAATAACGGTCTCGGAAACCTGGTTAAATGATGGGATTTTGAATGAAGTTTTGGAACTGGACGGCTATCGATTTTATAGATACGACCGAGCTGTACGTAGAGGCGGGGGAGTCGCCGCATATGTAAGAAACATTTTTCAAGCGCGTATTATACCCGATATGGACTTTGGAAGCACTGAACAACTGTGGCTCTCGGTTACTGTACAAAAACAGACCACGGCTATCGGTATACTCTACAAACCGCCCGACTATCCCGCAGACGAGTTTTTACTGCAATTAGAAAACTCTTTAAGCATTGTCGCGCCAAAGTTTGATCAGTTGATTTTTACGGGTGATTTGAATATAGATTTATTGGATATTGGAAGTGTTTCTCTCACAACTTTTAGCGATCTTTTATATGGATGGGATCTGGTGCAGTGAATTTCGGAGCCTACACGCTATAGTAAAAACAAAGCTAAAATATTGGAAATAATTGCGCACTCCAAAAACCGTCTGAGACAAGGGTTTCAACTCCTAATAACTTTACTGATCACTGTCTTATCTCGTGTAGGTTTGGGTACAAAAAACAAAAAGCAAAACCGTCTTTTTATACATTTCGCGACTACAAAAAAATCAACTTAGATAGATTTAATAATTATTTTTGAAGCTTCAATTTTCACGACATATATATATCAAATAATATTGTAAAAAAATTGAAATATTTAATATCTTGCTTTTGCATATTTTTAACATCTTTGCGCCTCTAAGAACAGTAAAAGTAACTAAAAACTCATCGCCTTGGTTAACAGACCATATTAAACAGATGATGTCAAGAAGGGATAGGGCATTTTCAAGATATAAAAGGACAAAAACCGCTCAATCATGGGAAAATTACAGAAATTTAAAAAATCAAGTGAATTATGCTATAAAACCCCAACAAAAAGTATTTTTGGAGAATAATCTTAGCTCAACTGGAAACAATAAAATGTGGAAAGTTTTTCAAAATTTTCATATTCACTCCAAACCACGAAATACTCTGCCAATAGAGCTGTCGGATCCTACACAGATAAATATTTTTTTTTCAAGTAAGTTTAGTGACGCGGAGCCGCCAAATATAAATCTTTTGGAATTTTATAGGCAGAATATAGTGTTTGAAAATATTGGGGTTTTTAGTTTCAAAACAACAACTGAAACAGAAGTCTATGAAACTCTGTTAAGCATTAAATCTAATGCCATTGTTGCGGATTCTATAAGCATAAAAATGCTGCTATCGTCTTGTCCTTTTATATTACCCGTTCTAGAACATATTTTTAACTGGATAATAAAAAATAACAAATTTCCGGATATTTGGAAGAAAGCAATTGTGCTCCAACTACCAAAGATGAGTCGTTCACAAGAGTTAAAGGACTTGCGTCCTATAAGCTTACTGTGTACTCTGTCAAAAACTTTGAAAAAAATTTTAGAGAAATAGATTCGGATGCACTTAGAAAGTAATAAAATATTACCAGAAAACCAGTCTGGCTTCCGTCCTGGTTATAGTTGTGTATCAGCCTTGATAAATGTTACGGATGAAATTTTAAAGGCCACGGATAATAATATGTTGTCACTGCTGATTTTACTTGATTATTCAAAAGCGTTTGACAGAATAAATCACAAGCTCTTGATTTCTTTGCTGCATTGCCTTGGTTTTGAAAATTCTGCTGCCGATCTGGTGAACGACTATTTGAGCGGTAAATCTCAGTCTGTTCAAACTAGTCAAGAAACTTCTACACCGGTTGCAGTACTCTCCGGAGTACCGCAAGGCTCAGTCCTGGGAACTTTATTGTTTACCCTTTATACGTCACAACTATTTAAATGCCTTAATTTTATCAAGGCACACGTTTATTGTGATGACACGCAGGGTCTTTATTCTTTTCACGAAAGGGATAACGAACAAGCATGTCAGAGGATTAATGAGGATCTTAATAGCCTAGTCCGAATGTCGAACGACTTTTGTTTAACAATTAACAGCGCGAAATCTAATGTTATGTTATTTCGTCGCAAAATCCCACAAAATCCACAAAGAAATAATATTCACATCGAAATAGATGGTCAAAATCTTGAAACATCTAATTTTGCACGCCACAACTACTTTACTCAAAAAACACTGGTTAAATCAAAAATACAAAATCATCCTAAGTGATGCTCTAGTATTATCCCATTTTGATTATGCGGATACTGTCTACGGTCCTAATTTACGGAAAATGCACTGTCGCCGAATTCAGCTTATTCAAAATGCTTGTGTAAGGCTTATATTTGGTTTGAGAAGACGAGATCATGTATCAGGTCCTTTAAAGCAAATAGGTTGGCTTTCTATGGAAAATAGAGAGAGAGAGTCTTAAAATCGGTAGCTTTCGATTTTAAATTAAGAAACGGTTAATGCTAAATACTTTGTAATTACAAAATAATATATTAATTAATAATTGCTGATGTCTCATATTCACCCTTATTCTGTCAGTTAGAATTGTTCTTGTTCATATTTTATGCAGTAAATTTAATTTTTTTGTTAATAGTAAATAGTTGAAAAAATTCCATACTTTTTGATAAAATCATTAACTAAATTTTTAGAACTTTTAAGGTTTATTAGGTGTATAGCTAAGATATATTATTTAGATTTTAAGAGTTTATATTTATTTTCTCTCGGAGTGGAAGAGCGCTGCTTTCTGCTTTTAAAGCATTAAGTGCGAACTCTGCTGTTTGTCAGCAGTATTTTTTACAGGGTTTTTATGTATTTTTTTTTATTTTGTTGACGATAAAAGCATTATTTATTTATTTAGATAGAAAATATCTACGATTATCGTGGATGGAGCGGTACTGTTCATTCCAAATTCTCCTGGCCACTTTTATTATGGTGACTGACAAATTGGTCCGATTGAATTTGTGTTTGAAAGTGTATTCTCGATCCACGATTATTCGGTTCAATCCCAGCAAACAAAAATTGATGGCTTAGTGTTGGCCCGATAATTGTCCCCGGGACTTCACGGTATAGGGCCACAGTTAGATTGCCGGTCCGGTTGCCGGATAGGCTAGGTTCACTTAGGGCCGTTGAGAATCCCGGACCGGGCGACAGATGCTTTGCCGGCCCGGCCCGTTGATAGCCCCGTGATTACGGCCCGGAGCCATTGGGCCAGATGTAGGCCAATGCTATCCACAACAACGGCCACGCCTGCTGGTCCTTTACTTTTTTTAAAACGGCTCTCTTAGATAAACCAACTAAATTATTAACAAACTTGTATATCGGCTAATTTTAGGGCCAGCAGGGTTCGCACTTAATGCTTTAAAAGCAGAAAGCAGCGCTCTTCCACTCCGAGAGAAAATAAATATAAACTCTTAAAATCTAAATAATATAATATCTTAGCTATACACCTAATAAACCTTAAAAGTTCTAAAAATTTAGTTAATGATTTTATCAAAAAGAATGGAATTTTTTCAACTATTTACTATTAAAAAAAAATAAATTTACTGCATAAAATGTGAACAAGAACAATTCTAACTGACAGAATAAGGGTAAATATGAGACATCAGCAATTATTAATTAATATATTATTTTGTAATTACAAAGTATTTAGCATTAACCGTTTCTTAATTTAAAATCGAAAGCTACCGATTTTAAGACTTTTGATATCATGGGGGACTTTGTTATTTATACTGGTTATGTGGTATGTAAAAGAGCTCCTAAATGCGGATTTTCGATGTCTAGGAATTGATAACAAATTATTACTGTGCCGCAAGTTGCGATTATGCAACTGGGATCGGAATTTAACTTTATTATATAAATATGTAGGTATTTGAGTGTCTGAAATCCTATGATAAGAAACATACGCATACGCAATTCGTCTATTTTCCATAGAAAGCCAACCTATTTGCTTTAAAGGACCTGATATATGATCTCGTCTTCTCAAACCAAATATAAGCCTTACACAAGCATTTTGAATAAGCTGAATTCGGCGACAGTCCATTTTCCGTAAATTAGGACCATAGACAGTATCCGCATAATTAAAATGGGATAATACTAGAGCATCACTTAGGATGATTTTGTATTTTTGATTTAAACAGTGTTTCTTTGAGTAAAGTAGTTGTGGAGTGCAGAATTAGATGTTTCAAGATTTTGACCATCTATTTCGATGTGAATATTATTTCTTTGTGGATTTTGTGGGATTTTGCGACGAAATAAACAAAAGTCGTTCGACATTCGGACTAGGCTATTAAGATCCTCATTAATCCTCTGACATGTTTGTTCATTATCCCTTTCGTGAAAAGAATAAAGACCCTGCGTGTCATCACAATAAACGTGTGCCTTGATAAAATTAAGGCATTTAAATAGTTGTGACGTATAAAGGGTAAACAATAAAGTTCCCAGGACTGAGCCTTGCGGTACTCCGGAGAGTACTGCAACCGGTGTAGAAGTTCCTTGACTAGTTTTAACAGACTGAGATCGACCGCTCAAATAGTCGTTCACCAGATCGGCAGCAGAATTTTCAAAACCAAGGTAATGCAGCAAAGAAATCAAGAGCTTGTGATTTCAAACGCTTTTGAATAATCAAGTAAAATCAGCAGTGACAACATATTATTATCCCTGGCCTTTAAAATTTCATCAGTAACATTTATCAAGGCTGATACACAACTATAACCAGGACGGAAGCCAGACTGGATTTCTGGTAATATTTTATTACTTTCTAAGTGCATCCGAATCTATTTCTCTAAAATTTTTTCCAAAGCTTTTGACAAAGTACACCGTAAGCTTATAGGACGCAAGTCCTTTAACTCTTGTGAACGACTCATCTTTGGTAGTGGGAGCACAGTTGCTTTCTTCCAAATATCCGGAAATTTGTTATTTTTTATTATCCAGTTAAAAATATGTTCTAGAACGGGTAATATAAAAAGACAAGACGATAGTAGCATTTTTATGCTTATAGAATCCGCACCAGTGGCATTAGATTTAATGCTTAACAGAGTTTCATAGACTTCTGTCTCAGTTGTTGTTTTGAAACTAAAAACCCCAATATTTTCAAACACTATATTCTGCCTATAAAATTCCAAAAGATTTATATTTGGCGGCTCCGCGTCACTAAACTTACTTGAAAAAAAATTATTTATCTGTGTAGGATCGGACAGCTCTATTGGCAGAGTATTTCGTGGTTTGGAGTGAATATGAAAATTTTGAAAAACTTTCCAGATTTTATTGTTTCCAGTTGAGCTAAGATTATTCTCCAAAAGCAATTTTTGTTGGCTTTTATAGCATAATTCACTTGATTTTTTAAATTTCTGTAATTTTCCCATGATTGAGCGGTTTTTGTCCTTTTATATCTTAAAAATGCCCTATCCCTTCTTGACATCATCTGTTTAATATGGTCTGTTAACCAAGGCGATGAGTTTTTAGTTACTTTTACTGTTGTTAGAGGCGCAAAGATGTTAAAAATATGCAAAAGCAAGTTATTAAATATTTCAATTTTCTTTCAATATTATTTGATATATATATTTCGTGAAAATTGAAGCTTCGAAAATAATTATTAAAACTAAGTTGATTTTTTTGTAGTCACGAAAAAGACGGTTTTGCTTTTTTTTTTTGTACCCAAACCTACACGAGATAAGACAGTGATCAGTAAAGTTATTAGGAGGTGAAACCCTTGTCTCAGACGGTTTTTGGAGTGCGCAATTATATCCAATAGTTTAGCCTTGTTTTTACTATAGCGTTCCAGATCCCATCCATATAAAAGATCGCTAATAGTTGTGAGAGAAACACTTCCAATATCCAATAAATCTATATTCAAATCACCCGTAAAAATCAACTGATCAAACTTTGGCGCGACAATGCTTAAAGAGTTTTCTAATTGCAGTAAAAACTCGTCTGCGGGATAGTCGGGCGGTTTGTAAAGTATATCGATAGCCGTGGTCTGTTTTTGTACATTAACCGAGAGCCACAGTTGTTCAGTGGTTCCAAAGTCCATATCGGGTATAATACGCACTTGAAAAATGTTTCTCACATATGCGGCGACTCCCCCGCCTCTACGTACAGCTCGGTCGTGTCGATAAAATCGATAGCCCTCCAGTTCCAAAACTTCATTCAAAATCCCATCATTTAAACAGGTTTCCGAGACCGTTATTACGTCAAAATTCTGAACTGCATTCTTAAATTTCATAAATTTTGATAAAATAGATCTAGTCTCGGATCTAGAAAGACAAGAAATAATATAAAATCTACAAAAAAAAATAAAATAATAAAAAAATAAGAAAAAATAAAAAAACAAAAATTTACACAAACTGTGTTTAATACCCCTTGCTTAAAGACAAAAGAATAAAACAATAGAAATAGAAGAGAAAAGCAATTGATATCAGAAAATTCCAAACCAACTCCTGCAATCTTTGGTGGCTTCCCGTTTACAATCCTATTGCCTCTCCTAGTTGAGACAGAAGACGGCTCCACTACACTATCTTGAGAATGAAAGTCATTATTCTCTTTTTTTAAGTCTTCTACAGAATATAATTTATCACCAACTTGTAACTTATTGATATCTTTAATTTTGAAAATTATATTCTTAGACTTGCAATCTTTATAGTGATTTAATAATATTTTGTAGTCCTTTCTGTCTGTGTCCTTCAGCTTGGACACGTTCTTGTAAAGCTCAGACTTTTTTAGGAATGACAAAAATTCAGCAATTATTGGTGCTTGCTGCGCTTTAATTTTAATTATCATCTAATGTATAAGTTAAACTGATATAAAAATGTGTCAATTTTTTTTTCTTAAATTGAGACGGTTTAAGCTAGAGCAATAAAATTTGGCATATATGTTGGCCTTCCGATAACGTACCATACTGTGTCATAAAAAATTACATATGTAGCCCCTAGAGGGCAACAGGGACCACATATTTAATTTCCTCATACCTTCCATACTAATGCACCTGCACATTTAAATTTCAGTCAGTTGCTAGTTCATATTATTACCTCATGTCTATTATACCGAAAAAAAATTCGTGGTTGTTAACAAGGCCAAGGTTAGGGGCTAAAAATTTTGTGACTTTCAATTAAAGAATTATATTTCACTTATTTTTCAGCCAATATCAACAAAAATATACCACTAGGGGCTCAGTTTTCCATTTCTTAATTTTAAATACCCACAACTTTGCCCCAGCCCCTAGAAGCTGTAAGGGGCCTACTTTTCACCATTTTCATATTCCAGAAAACACTCCATATGTATATTTAAAACTCATGAATTTGGTGTAAGAAATATTATGAAATATAAAAATCTCAAACCCTTTTTTAATCTCGAACAACTTAGAAGAAGTTAAAAAACCTCCAAATCAGTTACTTCAACCGAAAAGAAACTAAAAAACAAAAGATCAAAAGATCTTGGGTGGAAATAACGAAAATTCAAATTTGAATGAGCATCCCACAAGGAACACACAAGATCAAAGCAAAAAGAGAAATGATTAAACGATGTTTCGCCCTGGGTAACCAGCGTGGGCTCATCAGTAGTTTCACTGGTCACCCTCCACTATACATCATTAAACACCATCACATGCGATTGCGATGGGGTTGTGTTTGTAATAAAAACCCCTTTTACGTAAATACAAAGTTAACCTAATCCTTATTTTCTGATTATATATGGAAATGGTTAATCACGAAAATTAATAAACAAGGATAATATTTTTTAAATCCAACTTTGCTCCAGCCTCTAGGAGCTGTACGGAGGCAAGATTTTTACCATTTCTATATTACAGAAAAATCACTCAATATGCACATCTTTACTTCATCAAAAAGTGTGCATATGTGCATATTTGGAGTGTTTTCTGGAATATGAAAATGGTAAGGACACTTATCCTAGTGCAAGCTCTAAAGGAAGTGAAGCCTGACATTTATTTTGACACTTGCGTTGTCGTTTTTGATTGGTTTGCCTGGCTTTTGTCATCGGCGGCTCGTTATTATTGTAAATAGTTTGTTTATCAAACGATTTAATTTTATTATTTATTCCTGTTGTGTGCCAGGTTGCAAAAATAGTCCTGCGTCGGAGTTCAGATCTTTCAAGTACCTATTAAAGGTATGTTATACTGAGTGAAGAAGTATTTTTATTAGGAAAATCAAACATCAATTGAAGAAGAGCTTGACTGGAAGCCTTCCGACAAGACTTTAAGCAGCACGAAAATTTAAGGATTTCTGAGGCAAGTTTTATTACAGTACTTTTGGCCCGACGATAGTGCTTAATAAAGTGGAAGTATAAATTCGATTCCTTGTGTATTTGCGTGATTGGTGTGTGAACTTGTGTGTCCAATTTTATATCCCAAAGTTGATCTTTAGTTTAGTTTAATAGCTAAACTAAACTTGGTAAAAAACATAATTTTTTAAAGATATAGGTATATAATTATTTACTTCTTTTGGGGCAAGTATTCGCCTGTATATATGTTACCGTAAAACCCCGATTTCAATTACAACCTGGTTTTCCTAGGAAAAACTAGTTTAGATTAGGTCAGTTGGATTAGGTCAGATTAAAATCTAATCTAAACTTACATAATTTAGTCTAATCTAATCTAATATAGAGTTAACAATTATAACTAGTTTTTACTAGGAAAAACCGAGTTTTAACGGTAACATATAGGTACTGTGATAAGAATTGGTAAAAGATTTTAAACATTGTAAATCTAATGTAGTTTTAAGTTAATTTGAATAATTTAGATAACCTTAATCAGTTTTCTGTAATTATTACGGAATAATTATTTTTTTTACATATAAGTATAAATATAATAGTCAAAAGAAAGAAACACAGTGACACAAAATGTGTTATTAGTACACCATCATCATACCAACGTATGGTACGGTAGTTCATTAAAAATTTGGTTGATATTTGGGTCCTAAAAGGATTTTCTGTCGGGCTGCACACATGATAGAGAAGGCATTATGTATTATGATTTAAAACAAAATTTGGTACCAAAGCGTTTTTTTGGCCACCCACCAAGTAAATGTTGGATAGAATGATGGAAGTTTAGGAAGAGAAAAGTGTTAAATAGTTGAAAAAACTGTAACTTTGAAATAAACATTTTTCTGCAGTTTGGTTCAAATTACTAAGAGCTTTAGTTTTTGAAATATTTAAAAGAGGTGTTAAAATGTTTTTTTTTAAACATAATTTTTGAAGCAAAGAAGCAGATATCAATATACGTTTCCAGATTTTAGTTCCTGTGAATAGTACCTACCTGAAAATTTTGTTGTTCGGTTTTAGAGAGGTTTACTCAAATTTCGTATTGATAATTTATTCAAAACTTTAGTAATTCTGAATGCCTGTCGTTTTACTTCTTTATCAAAATACAGAGAAGCCGGACTAAGAGTAAAATCTGTTAGATTTATAATTTTTGTGTATATTTTTTACTTTAGAAACTCGCGACTGTATGATAATGGACTAGTCGTGCTTTCGAGAAATACCTTCTTATCGTATTTATCAATCGTTAAAATATTTAAAATAAGAACGAGCCGCCCATGACAAAAGCGAGGCACACAAATCAAAAATGACAACTCAAACTTTCAAAGTAATGTCACGCTTCGCTTCCTTTAGAGCTTGCTCTAGGATTAGTGTCCTTAGAAAATGGTAAAAATTAGATCCCACTCTCTTACAGCCCCTAGGGGCAATACCGTACTCAACTAAAAAGCCACTGCACTCGATTTGGCGTCATCAATATGCCGTCGAAATTTGGCTGACGTTTTCACTTGATTTGTTTTGATGTTTTCCAGTAAATTGTAAAAGGTAAATTTTAAAAAAGATAATTAACTAGTAAAAGCATCACAGATTAGAAAGCATTATGCCGTTGAAGTGCTGCGTGCCAAAGTGTCGCGGGAATTACCATGGGGGGGCCAAAGGTTTCCGTTTTTGACTTCCCATCAGACGTCAATTGATCCAAAAAATGGTTCTATGCTATAAGAAGGAAGGATTTGGCAATCAAAAAGATTTCCAGGGTAAGATTTCCAACAACTTATCCGTTTTATAGCTTATAAGACATAACCTACTGGTTTTTTTCCTTTTTGTTATGTCTTGTTTAATGTCTGTTTATACTAAGGTTTATTGGACCAATTTTTATAGCCGCGTTTTTATGGGGTTGAGTTTTAGTTTTCTGATTTTCTTGTCTGAAAATGCCTTGGAAAATTAATATGGCTAAAAACCATATTAAAAAAGTGAAAATCTTTTTTTTTAAATATAAAATAATGAAGTTAGTTGGTGTATGTCACTTGAATTATTTTGATTGCTTGTTCTTGGGTCATTGTATGCATCACTTGGTCTTATATTCCGGTTTGGGGGATAGTTTGTTCTTCGATTGAAATCACTGGCGTTGTTTTATTCTGACTGCCGTTCGTGATGAAGTAACGTGTGGTGATGATGCTGGCAGATTTTGCATCCTATAGTTGATGGACACCTCTCTCTGAAAAAATGGTTGAGGCAGTTTTGACACAACTTGTGGTCCCGTGCCGTTTTGATTCTGTCAAGTGGTGATAGTCCTAGAAATTGGCTGCATCTACAGATAGCATGGTCTTTGCTACATATGCTTTTCTATTTTTTTTACATTAAGAAGTGCTTCCAGTGACTGAAATCTTCTTTTGAGAAATTCAAGGATCTCGTCAACTGTGGCTCTTCAAGGTTTTGCTCAAAGATCTTGTTAGTTTCGGAGTCCCACTTTCTGCATATTAGTCTTCCAATCAATGGGTACCAACTTTGTGTGTCATACCCTAGACTTTCTAATTTTTGAAGGGTTCCCGTTATGCCGTCGTATAGTTGTTTGAGTTTATTTGCCGATTCAAACTGAATTACTGGGATGAATTCGGTCTATAAGTTTTGCGACTATGAGCCGATTGTTCTGGTATCTTTCTGTTAGTAGTTTCCACGCTGTGGCAAAGTTTCCATCTGTAGCTACTAAATGCCTTATAATATTGAGGGCTTCTCCTCGTATATTACTCTTAAGATGTTGAAGTTTCTGAGCGTTTGATAGTTTCTCGTTCTCTCGAATGATTCTTGAGAAGAGGTCATTGAAAGCAGGCCAATCCTCGTACCTTCCACCAAACGTTGGAATTTTCATTGGTGGAAGGGAAGGATCTGCGTTGGCTGATTCGGGTTTCTTTATTTTCTCTTCTATCTCTTGGATTATGTCTTCATATTCTTTTTTTATTTCTCTGTGTTTTGTGCAGAATTCATCATTAGCAGTCCCATTCTCCATAATGTTGGTGTGGAGTTGATAGATGTGGGTCTACTGATCTCGGATGTTGTGTATAAAAACTTGGTAGCGGCTTGTAGGTGTATCCTCCAAAAGATCTTGTCGTGCAGTTTCAGTCTCATGTTCAAATTCTCGGCACGCGAAGATTTTTCTATTGTGCTTTTTATTCCCTACTACTCTATAGCAGCCTCACTATAGACTAACGGCAAGGTGGCTTGGCCGTAGTAGGTTTGGTGAGTAAAACAACGTTAGTAGTGGGATACTAAGTGAATACTGGTTTTATTACTTTTCTAGCTACAATTTATATATGAAATTTAATATAAACTAGCATTGAGCTCACCCTGGATGATCACGTCAGTTTTTTATTAACCAAGGCAAGTTTACTATTTTACTTAAATATTTGTTTAACTTACTGTTGTAAAAATAAAACCTTGATTCTAAGGTTAATTATTGTTTCAGTAAATTTATAAATATCTGACTATTACTTAAAATTTAAAAAACTTGAATTATCTTAGCAATATGTAAAATTAATAAACTGTAAGCTAAACATCGCGTTCTTTTCAGCAAACATGCCAAAATCCTGACAAAAATATTCTTTTTGGGAATATTCATAGAAATAACTTGATTATCACGTTATCTGTAAAAGGATATTCAACAAAAAATAGGCCTGGAAGATTCCTGTCATATTCGCAATAGAATATTCCAAAAATCACTTTGAGGGAATATTCCTATAACATGAATATTCCTCCAATGTTATGTGGGTGGGAATCGTCCTTATATGTGCTGAGTACAAGAGAGTCGCACCTTGGGAACTATCTCTTGGTCCCAGGCGATGTAAAAAAATAAAAATCTGTTCTTTTATGGGCGTGCAATAGGCCCAGCAAGGTGGCCTACGTACATGGGAATTGTCCTGCCCGCACTTCTACATTCATTTATTCAATAGTATAAACTAGCAACTGACTGAGATTCAGATGTGCAGGTGCATTACTATGGACGCTATGAGGGATAGTTTAAAAACACATATTGGCCCCTGATCCCCTTAAGGGCATTTTATATGACACACAAGGGTACGTTCCCGGAAGGCCAACATATGTACCAAATTTCATTTCTCTAGCTCAAACCTTCTAAATTTAAGAAAAAACATTGGCACCCTACTTTTTAATTGCAGCATTTTTGGGGCTGTTAACAGGTCGGGCAGGTTCGGTGGGTTCACTAGCAATGGATGAAAATAAGTTTTGTAAAATCTTTATCGTCCACGGAAGCCAAATTTTCTACGTATGCCCCTAAGTATAAGCAGGTTTTGTGTTATTTTGTTTTCCTCCTCATGGATATTTTTAGATAGACATGTGCGTCTTTACTTTATTAGGATCGACAGTAAATCTAAGATTTTACTGGACAAAGGTCAAGCTGCACAGAGCTAGATAGTGGGCGTGAAAGGGGTAGCAGGGGGGTCGCAAAGGGCTCAAGGTGTCGGCACTAGATCAAAGGCGCATAAGAGGGAATTAAGGGGCGGACAGGGGTATCATTAGTTGGCCGGTCGACGCTAAACGGCCGACCGTTTATCACGCCGTCACCTTGGATCGTAATTTGTCATCCGAAGAGCGCCCTCTACTGCTTTGCAAACACTATGGCTATACATAGCCACTTTCTGGACGTTATAGTCCAGGACTGTTTACTATACAGGGTACGCAAGGTGACATGTTAGGTAGCATTTTCATAAGATGAAAAAAAAAAGCGCTCTCATGCATGCGTTGCGATGCATGCCCGTGAAAATTTTTGTAAGCAAAATTAATCATCTAAATCCAGGAGGCTTTGAAAATTTTTGAAATTTCAGCCATTTTACGCATGCGCGATTCCCTTCACTGCGATAGCCGATGGCATATGAATGTCACGTTGACAGTAGTGTTTACTTTTCCCCCGGACCAGGTGTCTAAAAGTGTAGGAAAGTTCCTTCGATATACGGCAATCGGGTGAGCTTCGGTCGTGGTCGGATAGATTTCGGATAACTCGTGATCGCTTCAAAGCCTATTATTGGTCGATATCAGGGCTCGATTCTGGACGTAAGAGAACGATCATACCCTGAGAAGTGACCACTTCTATTAAAACCAAAATTTCGTATTCTGGGACCGGTCGATCGCACAAAAGTCATTCGAAAGACGCACGGTGGTCGATTTTCCGGAAAACGCGTATATAAATGGAAAAATGAAAAAATTCACAATGTATCTAAATTTGCCCCTATATGGTTGTCAAGATACTAGGCGAATAGTTGGACAAAGAATAAACTATGTTTTTTACGAGTTTGACACTACGCATCAGTATTCAATATCAAATTTCAAATAGAAGACCCAGAGTATGACAGTATTCAACTGTTAATATCTCGAAAACGAAAAAAATGCTTAGAATTTAAAAGCAAAAAGCAAAAATGCAATAATATACTGGGTGTTTCATTTGAAAGTTGCGGTTGGCATTCTTTTTAATATATTTTCTTTTTCTTTTTCTAAACTAACATTTTTACTTTAATTTAGCCAATTAATAAATATATATCTTCTTCCTCTTAAAAATGTCTTAAGATAAATGTGAAAATTCACACGATCATATTGTCTGTTTATTAAAACTAAATATTTTGTACGATTAACTTACAATGTGGAAGTTTTTTTTAATGTCCGCGTTTTTACAAAAATCGACCACTGTGCGAGTCCTACTCTAAAAGATGGTCAAGTATGCCGTAGCATGCGCATTAGCGAGTAAAATATCGATCGGTCGTTCGTCCAATAGCGTGCTCTGAAATAATACAAGTGACGTTTTTCACACGAGCTTTCCTACAACTCCCAACTACTGGGTCTAGTCGAGAGAACGGCTTCGCTCAAAAATTTTTGATAGAGGCAGTTCTGTGCGTGCCCATAATAGTTTCGTGATTATTCGATCGTCTCGTCACTGCTTTTAAGGGCGTTTATTGGTTGAATTTACTTTTCTTCTCTGGCGAACGATCACTTCCTATGACTTCCAGAATCGATACCCAGGGAGAGGACCGTTCCCGTGCGATCTTTCCTACGAAATTCACAAGAATCAGCCCACAGATACTTTCGGCAATTTTTATGTCGACAGACCGGGTCATTTGTGTAGCGCACGTCACAAGCTTTAATTTGATACCTTGTGCTACCCTTATAGAGCCAGAGTTCAAGGTATAAATTATGATGGATAGGTAACCCTCGCCATTTTTTGATAATACGTGCATTTCCTCGTCCTGCATACAAAATGGACAATCATGTACCTCAAAATTGTGGATAAGGAGTCGGCACACCAATCCAAAGGTGGGCAATTTTAGAGGAGGTAGTGTAACCACCATTTTCACATATATGATGTAGTAGTACCCCAGACCAAAAATCAACTGGTGTGCCGGACCTCATCTATGGATGAGGATTCGGTAGACTTATCCATGAATGAGGTCCGGCACACCAGGACGTGTATTCTTGAACAGGGAGCGGCCTAGATCTATGACGAATGATCACATGGGACGAAAACGTTATATTCTTGAGCGATGATCCGATCTTACCGATCTCATGAAAATCATACGTTCCCGATCGCATGGTCCGAAATCGGGGACAGCGTGGAATCTAGTGACACCTGCGCAAGAAAGAGTTTTTTTTTAAATGTTTTGATTTCTAAACTACTAAAATTCATGGGAGGCGACAGATCCCATGCGATAGATCCCATCGCACGAGAGAAAGACCGGATCGTATCACTTTCAAGAATACACGTCCAGGTGACTTTTGGTCTAGTGAAAATGGTGGGGGTTACTAAAATTGCCCACCTTAGGATTGGTGTGCCAAGTCCTTATCCACAGTTTTGAGGTACAGGATTCTCCATTTCGTATTCAGGACGAGAAAATGCATCATCATTATAATTTTTAATGCGAACGCTTTTACTATTATTATAAATAATAAATTTTTGGAAATAGTCCATATTAGGGTGGAGTGAACTTTACAGAAAGAAAACTCTAGGGTCTTTCTCCACTTCGTTTATTTAATTTAATCTTCAGATGTTAGAATTTGTTTTGGATTTTTAAAATATATCCCTACATGTTTCATCAATATAAATTGACATCCTCAGGGTTTATAAACAATCTGAAAAAACCCTAGAGTTTTCTTTCGGTATAAATAATAATATATAATCCAGAACACGCGACTTCATGCATGCCCAGAAAGCGGTTCTCTATTTGGACTTTTAGTCGCTGTAGCTCAGAGACTTCCGCGCCATATAACTTTTTGGAAAGTAAGTATAGAAATGGAGGAAAGTCGGTACAAAGTTTTTTCAAAATGGCGGATGGTTCCCGAGGAGTGGGGGAAACACAAAAATGGAGATCTTACTTCTAGACCTTCCTCAACAACATATAAAATTTTAGCCTTCCCGGATTTTTTTCCAGGTATACTTGATTTCAAAAAAAACGCATACATGCAGTCACAAAATTGACCTTTCTAAAAGTGTATAATCTATACGGACTACCAGCTAAAATGCCTAAAAACTTTAAAAGTACGATAATTTGTCATATTGTTTAAAAAAGGTCTCTAAAACCGAAAATATTTTTTTACTTAAATTAAAGGCAACCTTATTTTTATATTAAATTTTGCATAATACTAAAAAATCAGCAAAAATAATGTTTTAGTAAAGTCTTTATTCAACAATATTAAATTATCACTCGAGTAAAGACGAAGGCTGTTCTATAAAGAGGGCGGTAACCCATTTTGGAGTTGATAAAATCACAATAATACGATGAAAACAGCGCTGGATCGAAAACGAATAGGAAACTTGGATTAGGACAAAAACGATGGTAACTAATTATTTTAACTTAAAAAAGAACTAAAATAAATAATTTAGTATTTAATAGGATCACCATTTTTCTCTATTACAAGCTGCAAACGTCTGGGTATTGAAAAGGTTAAATTTTGAAAATACTGATGGTCTTCTGAGAGCTGATCCAATGCACGATAAATAGCATCGCTTAAGCATTTCGTGGTCTCCAAGTCATTTGGTATATTATTTTAACGATTCTACCCCATATATTTTCCATTGGGTTAGAATCAGGGCTGTTGGCTGGCCAAGGAAGTGTTTCTATATTATTATTCTGAAACCATTGGCGAACAACATTAGCCGTTTGTACTGGATAGTTGTCCTGCTGATAAACGAAATCATTATTTTCATGTAAAGCCTGTACAGATGGCAGTATAAAGTTTTCAAGGATTTCAATATACCTTTCACTATTGAATCTTCCTTCGATTCTCCAAAAAAGAAACTAGCCTCACATGTTTACAGAAAAATGTCCAGCTTTTTTAATTTGGTTTGTATATTCGGGTTCAAATCTAGAATTTGGTGAACGATAAACTAAAATTCTCCTTCTGCTTGAAGATGATCAAAAAAATTTTTCGTCACTGAAAACCTCCCTCTCCCAAAAGTCATTATCAAGAAGAACGTTGTTCAGTGCAAAAATCACTCTGGCCTGTTTTTGTTCTTCTGTTAGAAAAGGCTTCTTTGCAGCAACTCGACTAGAGACTTCTGATTTCGTTACTCTTCTATTTACTGTTGCTAAAGAACCCGGAAATAATGTTACATTAGCTGCTTCAACCAACGACGTTTAAAAAGGATTTTGTCTGAAATGGTCAATAAGTCTCTCATCTTACACTTCAGAACTTACTTTTGGTCGTCCTGATCCATCTTTCCTATCCGTAGAATTATTTTCAATCCAGCGCTTAAAATGGGTGGCCGCTTTTCTTATAGACCAGCCGTTTTCTATAACTCGAGTGATAATTTGAACTTTTGTAAATGTTGATATCTGTGGCATTTTTAAGGATGTCACACTGAATTTTAAGCTGTCAGGTATATTAAGCTGGTGGTGCCTTATAATAGTATACACTAATGGAAAGCTAAATTTTGTGGCATAGGCAAAAATGCATGTATGAGTTTTTTTTTTAAATCAAGTGTACCCCCCTTATTCATGACAATTTTACTGTACTAAAAAGATATGAAAAAAAATGGTACTTGGGTGTTCTTTATCCTTTTACAAGCTTTTATATTTTAACTTGCAATGTATGTAAATATGTTTGATCGGGTGGAATTTTGCAACTTAATTTTGACCAACTTCCCGACATCCGATCGGCTTTAAATTTGACATGCTTATGTAGTTGCGGTGACAACACAAGAATATAGTGTGATGAAATTGACAGCTCCCCCCTACTCGAAGGGGGTCGAGGGGGGTCCAGTTGAAAAACGCCCGATTTCGTTGAAATTTGTTGTGTTGAAGCACTTAGGGATGTAGATAACGAATTTCTAATCAGATTTTGAAAATTCAATATGGCGGATTTCAGATGGACGATTTTTGGTCATCTTTTGCTAACCAATTGTAACTAACTTATATACATCCGATTGCTTTAAATTTGGCTTGCATTTATAGTTCCGGTGACAATACAATACTATGTTATTATTAGGCATTTCTTTCCCCTATGATGGGAGTGGAGAGGGGGAAACACCTAAGTTTGTTCGATTTCAACCGGAATTGCTATACGGGAACTTTTGGGGATAAGGAATACGAATTTTTGATCTGATTTCAAAAATTTAATATGGTGGATTCAAGATGGATGATTTTCGGACATCCGATTATGTTCAAATTTAGTATGCGTTTATAGTTCCCGCCAAAATACAATAATACGGTATTCTCAGGTACCCACCTCCCTCTAACGAGGGAAGTGGACGGGGAAAAATATTTAGCTTGTTCGATTTGAATCAAAATTGGCATACAGGGGTTTTTAAGGAGGGAGATTATGAATTTTTGATCAGATTTGAAAATTTCAATATGGCGGATTCAAAATGGACGATTAAGGGTATATACAGCGACAATACAATTATTTGGTATTATTAGGTACACACTTTCCTCTAACGAGGGAGGTGGAGGGGGAAAAAGATTTAGTTTGTTCGATTTAAATCAAAATTGGCAGAGGGGTTCTTCGGGAAGGAGACATGAATTTTTGATCAGACTTGAAAGTTTCAATATGGCCGATTTAAAATGGATGATTTCGGGTACAAATCTAAAAATTAAAAAATACACTTTTAATAAAAAACTTTTAAAGATCAACCTTTTATTAAATGCACAAAAAAGTATAAAATCATTTTTTATCTTTCTTATACCATAATAAAAGCGATGATGAAATTAAAAATTTTAAATTTACGGTGACAAAGAGAGAACTACAAAAGAAGAACTAAATTCTTCTTCTATTCGAATGATAAATATAATGCTTTCATCTAAAGAAGCTGAGAACGGGTGAGATTGCCGTGCTTGTCAAGCCTTTGAAAATATCCTTAGGTTATAGAGTAATACAATACAATATACGATACCTAAAGTTAAAATTTTTAATTTGCGCCCATCGCTTTTATTATGGTATAAGAAAGATAAAAAATTATTTTATACTTTTGAATGCATTTAATAAAAACTAGTTCTTTAAAAGTTTTTTTTAATAAAAATTAATTTTTTTATTTACTACCTTGTTCAATAATTGTATAACAAAGTGTGTGCCAATCGCTTTGATAGCAAACCTTGATTTAAATAACAAGACTCAACGAGTTTAAAATTGAGGTATAAGTATTTTAAAACGCCAAATTAAAATAGATTACAGAAAATTGTGTCTGAAACATATTTTATTTTGATTTTTAAATATTTACTTTTTGAACTCGAGCAATTTGTCGACAATTTTCGTTTTTTTCTAGTTTCTTAGTACTAAATAAATAGTAGTTTTTACAACTAGTGGCTAAAATAGTGTTTTTTTACAAGCGTTGGTTTAAATAACGAGGGCAGCGAGGTATTTAAAAACGCGATTAAAAAAATACAGTTTAGCCTCGATTTGTTTACACTATTTTTTTTAATACCTTTATCAGAAACTCCAAGAAAAACAGGAAAAACTTTTTCCTACGACCACACAGGAATGTAACCAAATCTGCACCCTATAACGCCTCAGAAAGTTTTATATTTCACACGCATATCAATTTTATTTTCATCTCTAGAGATTTTAGTATAATAATAAGAAATCGTACCAAATAAAAGATTCTATATACCTAAAAAATTATCAGAATTTGATATTATTGGCGTTATTTGGCGTTATTTTACATACAAATTATATTTAAATTGAATTTTTGTACAGTAAAGTAAAATCATAAGAATTTATTATAATTATTTATTATGTTGGGAATTTGGAACCTTTGGTTGCACTAAAAGAAAGTTATGATTGTTTTCCACAAACCAAAACTACACTTTTTTGCACTCGACGCGCGTTTCGCTAACAACGTTAGCATCATCAGGAGACGATAAATAATCTACGCTCTATCTTATATACAATGCTTTAGTGGGCGGAGATAAGACTAATAATTTGTGATTGATCACGATTTTTAATCCTATCTCCCTCAACCAAAGAATAAAGTGTACTAAACGGGATGGGTCCTCTATCTTTATTTAAACTATTTCTGGATTTAATGATTTCCATACTTTCATATGCATTCAAAAGTCTTTTGTTTGGTACACTTTTTAGAAGTTTTAGGTTATCTAATGTGAATCTATGATTGTTTTCAAAAGCATGCTCGGCCACACTTGACTTTTCTGTTCTTCCGTATTTTAAGTGTGCTAAGTGTTCTTTAAAACGTGTTTGAATAGAGCGTCTCGTTTGGTTAACATATTTTTTGTCACAATCCATGAAACTAATTTCGTAAATTCCACTTTTTTCTAGAACCGTAGTTTTATCCTTGGGATTTCCTAGTAAGCTTCTTATTGTGTTACCGGATTGATATACTAATTTAAGACCGGTGTTATTAAATACTTTTTGTAATCCTTTCGTATAATTAGGATTATAAGGAATTGATACAAATTTTCAGTCGCAGGTATCTTTTCGTCTGAAAAAAGTGGAATTCCGAAAGGTCTTTTGGAAAGAATGTCTATTTATCTGCTTATTTATTAAGCCTTCGTCGTAACCCTTTTCGACAGCTATATTCCTAATCCTATTCTTTTCTGCTTCAAATCTTTTTGTTTAAGGGGAAATTTACTAATCTATGTGTTAAAAAGTGTAAACTTGCAAGCTTATGTTGTAAGCAATGAAAAGAGTCATTTGTAATATACCTGTTGGTGGCCTTTCCTGTATAGGTCAAAGTCCAATTTATTTTTATTTCTTATAACTAAAGTGCCTAGAAATGGCAGTGTACCGTTGTTCTCTGTTTCATAAGTAAATTTAATTGTGGGAAATTTGTTATTTATTTTTTCCATAAAATTTTCAACACTAGTTACTTTAGTGTTGATTACTACAAACACATCGTCTACATACCTGAACCATACTCTGGGGAAATACTCAAATTCTTTACCTATATCTGATTCAAATTTGCTCATAAATAGGTTTGCGATAAAAGGTTATAAACTATTACCCATTGTGGTTCCTTCTAATTGCTGGTAGTAGTTATTTTTATATTGAAAGTAATTTTGCTTCATGCAGAGTTTTGTTAAAGATAGGTATTCTAAAGTCTGTTTGTCTTCTAGATTGTTTTTTATTAGTAGTTCCTCCAGGTTGTTAGCGAATCGCGCGTCGAGTGCAAAAAAGTGTAGTTTTGGTTTGTGGGAAACAATCATAACTTTGTTTTAGTCCAACCAAAGGTTCCAAATTCCCAACATAGTATTTATCAGCTTATTTATTAAGCCTTCGTCGTAACCGTTTTCGCCAGCTATATTCCTAATCCTATTTTTCTGCTTCAAATCTTTCTTTGTTTAAGAGGAAATGCAAGCTTATGATGTTAGCAATGAAAAGAGTCATTTGGAATATACCTGTTGGTGGTCGTTCCTTTTCTGTATAGGGCAAAGTCCAATTTATTTTTATTTCTTATAAATAAAATGTCTAGAAATGGCAGTGTACCGTTGTTCTCTGTTTCATAAGTAAATTTAATTGTGGGAAATTTGTTATTTATTTTTTGCATAAAATTTTGAACACTAGTTACTTTAGTGTTGAATACTGCAAACACATCGTCTGCATACCTAAACCATACTCTGGGGAAATACTCAAATTCTTTACTTATATCTGATTCAAATTTGCTCATAAAGAGGTTTGCGATAAAAGGTGATAAACTATTACCCATTGTGGTTCCTTCTAATTGCTGGTAGTAGTTATTTTTATATTGAAAGTAATATTGATTCATGCAGAGTTTTGTTAAAGATAGGTATTCTAAAGTCTGTTTGTCTTCTAGAATATATATACCTGGAGGAACTACTAAGAAAAAACAACTAGTGTTGAAAATTTTATGGAAAAAATAAATAACAAATTTCCCGCAATTAAAGTTAATTATGAAACAGAGAACAACGGTACACTGCCATTTCTAGACATTTTAGTTATAAGAAATAAAAATAAATTGGACTTTGACCCATACAGAAAAGGAACGACCACCAACAGGTATGTTCCAAATGACTCTTTTCATTGATTACAACATAAGCTTGCACGTTTGCACTTTTTAACATATAGATTAGTAAATTTCCCCTTAAACAAAGAAAGATTTGAAGCAGAAAAGAATAGGATTAGGAATATAGCTGTCGAAAACCGTTACGATGAAGGCTTAATAAATAAGCTGATAAATAGGCATTATTTTCAAAAGACCTTTCGGACTTCCACTTTTTTCAGACAAAAAGATTCCTTATAATCCTAATTATACGAAAGGATTACAAAAAGTATTTAATAACACCGGTCTTAAATTAGTATATGAAGTGAAATTTACGAAATTAGTTGCATGGATTGTGACAAAAAATATGTTGGCCAAACGAGACGCTCTATTCAAACACATTTTAAAGAACACTTCGCACACTTAAAATATGGAAGAACAGAAAAGTCAAGTGTGGCCGAGCATGCTTTTGAAAGCAATCATAGATTCACATTAGATAACCTAAAACTTCTAAAAAGTGTACCAAACAAAAGACTTTTGAATGCATATGAAAGTATGGAAATCATTAAATCAAGAAATAGTTTAAATAAAGATAGAGGACCCATCCCGTTTAGTACACTTTATTCTTTGGTTGAGGGGAGATTAAAAATCGTGATCAATCACAAATTATTAGTCTTATCTCCGCCCACTAAAGCATTGTATATAAGATAGAGCGTAGATTAATTTAGTTCATTGTTTATCGTCTCCTGATGCTGCTAACGTTCTTAGCGAAACGCGCGTCGAGTGCAAAAAAGTGTAGTTTTGGTGTGTGGAAAACTAATTATTTATAATAATAAATAATCGTACTAAATCAAAAATTCTATATAGTTAAACTTTACAGCACGGTTGCTGTAATGTAAAATTATAAGAATTTCATATTATTTGGCGTTATTTTACATAAAAATTATATTATGTAGGCTGTGCGGTAATGTAAAATTATGCAAATTTATTTTAATTTTTTAGAAATAATATACAGTTTTAAAAAAGCTGCATTAAAATTATATGAGAAAATCGGTGCTGCGTGAATGGGACGCTGGTGGGGCAAAAGATCTGTCGTGTTAAGTAACGCTTTATTTGGTTTTGGGATGTATTTCGTTATATTTAATATTGGTTCATCCTGAGTGCAAATTTGACAAAAATTACGCGTTTTTTCTTAAAAAAGGCAGTTTTGCTATCTGGCTTTTAAAAAAGCAGGCTGCATGCGGTAAAGTTACCTTACGGCACCGCGCCTTGTAAAGTACTACTTTCTGCACGCAAATGAGCCCTGTTAAGTGCCATTTATGCACACGAGTAGGTAAAATTTTTATGGTGTGGAAAAGATAAAAAATTATTTTCTACTTTTAAGTGCATTTAATAAAAGCTTGTTCTTTAAAAGTTTTCTTTGATAAACATTTACGGTGGGATTTACTAAAAAGGTTTAGTCTATTTTGGAACGGTCCTAAGTTTAAGTGAAATTTTTGGTTTTAAGCATTTTAAACCAACCCTCCTTGAGTTTTGCACATAGTTTGATTTATAGCAAAAAAAATTATTTATTGAATAATCATTTAACACAATTTTTTGTTGGATTTAAGAAGAAAGTTTCAACAACAAAAATTGAAACCCACGCAGGGTTTAAAAAGTAAACATTCTGTAGAACAAATTAAAATTGGGGTTATATATGTCACGTTAATTAAAACTTACCCTTATTAATTAATTTTTCCAATTAATACTTAATATCACACAACGATTAGAATAAGGTGTAGATTAATTTTGAATTTATTTAAAAGGTGTTTTTCCTTATGAAATTTATTAAAAAACTTAAATGCAAGTTTTGTTTACATTTCTGTCACTGTCGAACTATCAGTTTAAAAATATTAGCTGCGTTCAAATCACAAACAGCGAGTTCGGATTTCTTACCTCTGCTTGTATCTTAACTTGCACCAACCTCTACTGATGAAAGCTACAGCTTTGAAATGAGTGGACTTTGAGTAAGGAAAGTTTTCTTGACTGAGCTTTTAGATAACCTCAATGTTTTAATTTCAGTTTGTAAATAACTTAATATACTTGTTCTGGGTTTTTTGTTTGGTATATTTTACATAAACAAAATTTTTATTGTTCATAACATCTAAAAAAAACTTAAAAGCTTTTCTTTAATCTAACATAATTTTGTTTGTTCTGTATGTTTTTTTATATGTATTCAATGAAGTGTGATTGATTGATCGGTTTGATTTTTCGGAGTGCACAGGCTTTTAGAAAAAAGAAAACTTTTTATTTTCACTAAAGCAAGAAAATATTAAAAGGAAAAATGTAATCCAGAGGAAATTGTGAGTATTTCTCAATTTTTTTTTAATCGGGTTTGTTCTAAGCCGCAATTATTTTGATGTTTTTGGGATAGATGACAGCACCAGAGCTTTTATTTTGAAGAAAAAATAATTGAGAATTTTGAAAAATCCTTCAGATATTTCTGTTAAGCATTTTAAAATGATCACCCGTGCAAAATTTCAGCTAATTTTGATGTTTAGTTTTCCCTGTGCACTCTGGCAAAAGATTTAAAAAAAAGAGAGAATAAGGCGTTGCTACTTGTACTTTTTTTACTTAAAATCTGGGGAGAAACTATAGCCTTAAGAAAAAAAATCCCCGTGTCATCTTACAAATAGAGAAACTTGTCAACGCCGCAATCCAGGGCCTACGGCGCGACGCTCTAGAGATTTAAATTTGACGCATGCCCAATAGCGATTCGGATGGATTGTGGTTCGACTCATTTACGGATCGGGCATATTATTTTCTATCAATTTGTGGTACGGGTGTTTTTCGTTTCTAGAAAATTATTTTCGATACTTTTGTAATTCTGATATTTTAAGGTTCAGGAAAATTATGGTTCCGGATACCAAGTTTATATTTCGGAAACTGAGGGCGCAGCTTAAAAATGCGTCTCATAAACCTATCTACCATTTCTGATTTTTCTGCTCGCAAATTAAATCTAAGGCAGACCTATGTGAGTTCAATATTTCCCAGTATTTTGAGATTCTGTTTCTAAAACAACTTGATTTACATTAGGCTGCAAGATAGTCTCAATATTATTGTCGCAAAACTTCCATCATTTGGAAAAAATAAATTTCATCCTCCCAAACGTCCCTTTTACTATAGGCCCCCTTGATAAGATTGCTACCCCCAGGGGAAAGATTCTTTCATAGTGGGTGAGGTTACCTAAACGAACTAAATCACCTTTCGGATTTAAAACGATAACTTTTAAGCGAATCACGGATTCTAATTTTGGATACCATGCTTGAGTTCTCCAGGTAGAATAAACCATATTGACAGACATATTGCATTATCGTTTTTAATTTTTTTTTTTTGACATTTTTGGAAACAGTGAGGAAGGAGGAAATATACAGACCGCTTCAAGCTACTGCGAACATAGGGGGAATCAAGTCCAATTTACTCTCCGTGCCGTACGACCGAGGTGGATTCGAAGCACGCTGCAGTGTTATCTTTTGGAAATTCATTTTGTTTTTATTATTTTGTTTTATTTCTGCCTTGCTCGAGAAACAGATGGGTAAGTTCTTAATTGAAATAATACATTTTTAAAACCAAAAATGGATGTCTACGAAGTTGCCGAAAAAGTGCAGATGGTCAAATCGTCATAACCCAACACACGTTCGATATTGGTCGAGGGAAAATTTGCATTTGTATTTTGACGTAAGAACACAGTATCCACAAAAACTAAATGTTTGGGGGGGGGTATTATAGGGGAACACGTAATTGGGCCATTTTTTATTAACGGCAATTGCAATTTAAAACGTCCTAGATACTTGGATCTACTGCAGCAGCACATTATTCCAACTGCTAGGTAGTTGTTAGGTGTAAGATTTGGTGTAAGCTCCTAATGACTTCTATCTGTTTTTGAAGAAGCTTTTCAAATTATCACCCCTAACATGCTTGAAAACGTTAGAAGGGGTTTTTATAGTAGGCTCGGATATTGTCTAGCCGAGCAAGGAGGACTTTTCGAACATTTGCTTTAATTTTTTTTTGACTGGGAGAATCTTTTCGGTTTTTAGAATGTATTATTTTATTTTGAGAACTTGCTTTTATTTTGTTTCTCCTTATTATTTTCATTGTAACACGTCGTCACTGATAAATCTGAGCAGTTGACAATAAAACGCTCTTATTTATCAGTGACAAAAAATAAGAAAATTACGTTATAAAAATTTACGTATTTATTGACCAAATTCCGGTTTCATTGACTACGCTCCACACAGCACCGTGGTTAGAGGCGTACTAAATACCAAAGGAAAGTCATGCAAGTGGTGATCGCAAGCCTGAGTATTGGTTGCTTCACTGATAGGCGTGCGGTGTCTCTGCATGTACGTACACTGGCAAATTAGACTTCTTCCGCCCTATGTTCGCAGTATCTTGAAGCGGTCTGTATAAGAATTAAGGTTTTTCTAATTCATTGTGAATGCATCCACTGGAAGCCACGACACAAACCGGTGGCATTTTTTGTTCAGGTAGCTTGCAAATAAATATACAATTTTTATACCAGATTTCTTGTCCGCTATATGATTATCCAACGTATTTATGTACGTGGCAAATACAAAAAAATATACCTAAGCTCACTGCCACATCATTCTCCCAAGAGCAATCAATTCTTAGTAAAATATGACAATTTTTTAAAGTCTTTTACAAAGCTTGTTTAGCCATAAAAAGCTACCTTCATTTTAAGAATGTTTATGTGTTTCTCCTATTCACCTTGTTGCCAAAAAACCCTCTTTTGCTTCCTTTCCATTGCAACACGCCGCCATCCCGATTTGTATGCATCGGAGAAAATTTTAATGTTATAATTAGGCTGTAAAATAGTATGTGCTTTAATCACCACTCAAGTTTATTTTTAACTAAGAACCTAACAAGCATGTTTTTGTTATAGTTGTTCCTGTTAGCCTTTAAGGCACGATATTTTTCTCGCTCAAGGGTTTTTACGTACAACAAGCCGTACTCTACAAACCGAGGCTAGCCTTCCTATAATTTGCGAAAACCCATTAATTGTTATTTTATTTATTTTTTTTTCTTTGAATAATCTTAATGGCTGTTTTTATTTTTGTTATTCTTTTTTGTGCGATATATATCCACATCTTTTTTGCATTAAGGATAAATGCTAAAAATTGTATCTCTTGAGTCGGTTGTGTATGGTTTTTTAATTGTTAATAAAAAACCTAATCTTTCAGATAAGAGAAACAGGCCTGAAAGGGTGGAACAAAAAAGTGCAGTGGCCAGACCGAATGGTAAACATTGGAATTCAACTTTTGTTTTGAAAAGAAAATCTTAAATATTTTTTATATTCATCAAACATTGCATCACAAAAATATGCATCTTTAAGATCTAATGTCGCAAGGAAACAGTTTTTAGTAATTAAGTTCTCTAATATCTTCCAGTTGAAAATGAGGTGGGCGAAAAGACTTTATGTAAGTTTCTAGGATTAAAGATAAACCTAAAATCCCCTGTTATCGTTCTGTCTTGAAAAATAACTTAATAAAAACTGATCTTGACAGTTATTAACAGTTTTAACTGCTCCTACTTATAAATGTTGTATGCTTTTCGAATAAATTTTTAACTCATTTTTGGTAAATTTTGAGGTTTTGGGGGTGAAAACTTGAAAAGGTTTGTCCACAAAGGGAATTTTGTAATTTTTGGTCTAACTCAAAGCTAATTTATTTTGAGTTATTTGATTCCACTCTTCTGAAAAAAAAAAATTCCGAAAGGAATACGTTCTTTCACTGTTTAGCTCTAATATTTCTTCTCGGCGCGTTTTTTATATTTTTGCAATTTTCGGCAAAACCTTCGCTAAAAAAGAAAAGATCTGGATTTTGCGCAGTAGCAATTTATTATATTTTTGCATGAAACAATATTGTGGCCAATGCAAAACAACTGCGCCGATTCGGCAACACCCAAAGGATCTTCATCAAGTGCTTCGTCTCTCCCTTTTTTGTTTAGGCCAAATTAGAAAAAACCCGCTCTAAGGCTGTCAAACCTTTTCCAAAAATGGTTTACAATTTCAAGAGTTACGTATCTCGTTTTTGCTTTGTGGATGCTAGCATCCTGGATTTAATTTGGGTCCTTGAAGAAATGGACACTTTTTCCCGGAATTTTGTATTTTTCGAGGAGACTTAGTTTCCTTATCTATATATTCCCATAGAAAGATGCTTCTTCCATCTGCAAGCTACCTCTACTGATATATCTGGACTCAATGTACTTTGCCTCTCTATGCTAGAGTTCGAGGAACTACTAGTGTCTGACCAGTTGAGGAACTGTCAGATTCGTCGTCACATATAATAATATGAAAAACTATGTGCTAATAATACTTTTTTAAGTAAACATAATAAATAAACATCTTCTTAGAGAGAGGTAGAGTAAACCATGCATTGGGAGCATGGGTGAGATATGATAGTATTTGCTTTTACGTGCAGCATATAGGATATAGCGTGCTAGGCAAAAAAATCATTGCTCCGTCTACATGGAAAATTCGGTTGAGATTTTTTTTTTATAATAATTATTCTGTAAATTAAAAAGTGATATTTTGGAAACGGATTTTATTAACATTATGGAGTTTTTTGTTGAGACTAATATGGCGCGCATAAGTCATGAACTATGCAGGGTTTAAGTTTCTATGAGTCATAAAAACAAATGTGTGTTTACAGAATAAAAAAACCCATGTCAAAAAATATTAGCCAATAGCCTAATATTTGTCTCACTCCACTGTTTAAAACTGACAATTCCCTTCCTTTCCCAGGTTCCTCATTTTCTTCTTTGGGTAATCCATTTGCTTTTCACGTTTTCTTTTGTTAAGTTTTTTCGGCATTTTATTCGTTCTGTCAGATTCGTCGTCACATATAATATATGAAAAACGACGTGCTAGTAAGTAAACATTTGGAGTTTTTTATTGAGACTAATTTAGAGGGCATAAGTCAGAAACTATGCAGGGTTTCAGTTTTTATGCGTAATAAAAACAAATGTGTGTTTACAGAATAAACAAACCCATGCCAAAAAATATTAGTCAGAAGCATAATATTTGTCTCACTCCATTGTTTAAAAACTGACAGTTTGCTGCCCTTTCCATTTCCTTTTCCAGGTTTCTCCTTTTCTTCTTTGGTAATCCATTTGCTTTTCACGTTGTCTTCTGTTAGATTTCTTTAAAAGCGTATTTTCACAATTCGCGCGCGCGATACCGTAACTAGTCGCATGACAGCGCAAGAAGTATACTGAAGTAACTAGCAGAGATCAGGCCGGCTGCCATGGCGGTATGTTTTTCTTATCTCTAAAACTTGCGTATGACGTGCTACGAAGTATCACTACCTGGTATGTCTAATAGGATGTGCCCAATCGAAGTATAATTCGAATGTTTTATGGTTTTTCGATCGCCATTTTGTATGTTATTATATATCTAACTTCTGCTAACTAGGTAACCTAAATGACTTTTTTAGCTGGACAAGTGAGTTGAACATAATATTCACATTTCGGAAATTTAATAAAAGCAACAGGCATATTGATCATTTTGACCGGGGTATAGCATAAACATCTGGGACGCCAGATGAGAAAAAATGATAGGGAGGTTTAAAGTGAACTGTTTGTTTAGGGCTAATAATTTCCTCTCCGAAAAGTTTTTTCGTAGTGGTAGATTGGAAAAAACAATGAAAAAAATTGTTTTTTAAATTTTACATGCTATTTTCAAGGTCAATCAAGGTCATGCATCAACTAAACTTTTTTTTCATAATAAGCGAAGATAATTCAACAAGAATTGATGGCCACCTTGTTTTACTTTTTTACGAAATTGGATAAAATAAAATGTGGTTATAGGTCGCCATTTTCATATATCAGCCGCCATATTGAAACGCGTCATAGCTAAATAAAATTGCTGGATTTGACCGTCTTATTTTTGTTACCAAATTTGGTTATCTTGGCTTTAATAATGGATGAAGTATGTTATTTTTGCAATTTGTTAATTTTGCTGAGGCATTTCTCAAGGTCATGAAGCTTCAAACTGCATCAAAATCTAAGGCTATAATTTGGAATATATTACTAATAGTTTAAGGTACAGTGTGATTCACTATATTTTGAACCCCTGGTTGGCGCCTTTATTATTGATGATAGAAAAAAAAGTCTAAATAGAAAAGATTTATAATTTTTTAAGAGCCTTCTAGCCCATATGACAGGTATTGTCAAATGTCATTCTATATGTCAAATTTAGACATCAACTTTCTTATATTAAATGGAACACTCTGTATATTTTTTAAAACTTCGATAGATTTTTTCTTCCTGATTCCAAAAATATACCATATGTAGGATTTATCTCTAGCAGTTCTCGAGTAAAATAAAAAAAATTGCCATAAGGGCAATATGTTAGCCAAGGAAAAGTAGTTTAGGTGGTTCTTTTTTCAACACATTGCTCTTATGGCAACAATTTTCTAAATTTGTTCAATGACAGTTCAAGGCAAAGGTAACACATGGTATATTTTTGGAATCAGGAAGAAAAGATCTATTGAAGTTTTAAAAAATATATATTAAGTTTTAAAACATATATAGGATTTAATATAAGAAAGTTGATGTCTAAATTTGACATATAGAATGACATTTGACAACATCTGTCATATGGGTTAGAAGGCTTTTAAAAAACTATAAAACCTTTCCATTTAAACTTTTTCCTATCATCAACAATAAAGGCGCTAACCAGGGGTTCAAAATATAGTGAATTACCCTGTATATTTGAAGTTGGTCTGACAAAACGTCGAATTATTAAGATTTTTTGAAGAGAAAATAGCAAAAATCTGTTTTCTTGCGATTTTCAAAGTCATTTAAAGTCGGATGACCTTCAAAGTGAATTTTTTGGAATTCTCGTCCTCCAATTATATCTAATCGAGTATAATCATGCCCCGGTTGCGAAAGTTGTATTTTTTATAATTTTTCGCCGCCATCTTGAAAGATGTCGTCATATCAACCCCTTCTAGACGGATGCGAACTAAACATCCGGTAACACTTGATTGTGTGACTAAAGAGCTATCAATCCCACATAGAAATTATCGACATATGACAACACTTTAACTAAGGGCATGTTCAATTTAACGAAGCATAAAAATAGATAACATATTCACACCCTCCCTCAACATCGAAAAAGGGTCATAAAAGTGACTCCAAAATCTGACCTTGGCTGATGGTTAAGAACTGTTTCCTTGTTTCAAAATGATAAAAAAAAGTAAATCCCAGCTAATCGATATGTTCACAAAAGTTGATTTTTTTAATTTTTTTGTATAATAACAATTATAAAATTAAATTATTATTAATTATTGTTTAAACAATAATTTTAATCATTAACAAGAAATTTTGAATTAATATAAACAGCATACAGATATAAAAAAATTTAACAAAGTTAATAAAAAAACAACAAGAGAATAATAATTTTACAAATGCATTGATGAAAACTGTACCACACATTTTAAGAGGTTTTTGCCATATCGGGGATCATCAATATTGTTAAGTTAATTTTTTTTTTATTTGGCCAAAAAACTAAATATTGTTAAAGAATTATCAAGGTGAACTTGTAAAAGTTTACTCAATGCTGCAGATCAACTGTATGAAAAGAAGATTGTAAAGTTGGTTCCAGCAATGAAATTGATACCTTTTGTGGAGTTCCTAAAGGCCATGAAAAAAGTGGTAGAAAATTGTTTTTCATCTTCCGTTACTGCTCAACAACAAGAACTTAAAAATTCAATAAAACACTTGCAAAAGGTTTTCAAAGCCACTGAACTTTCACAAACACTTAAAATGCGTATTTTAGTAAATCATCTTCTTAAAATCTTGGATGGTTTAAATCGAGATGGTCTTGGATTATGGTCGGGGCAAGCCATTGAGTTCATAGAGGTTTTTAATATATTGATGCAAATATAAATTAAACAATATTGATGACCCCCAATATGGCAAAAACCTCTTAAAATAAGTGGTACAGTTTTCATCAATGCATTTATAAAATTATTATTATATTTTTTTTCTATTAACTTTGGTATTTTTTTTTTATTTCTATAAGCTGTATATAATAATATGATTCAAGTTTTCATGTTATGAGTTAAAATTATTGATTGAACATTAATTTTTTTTTAAATAAATATGTTTCTTAAAACAATATGTTGTTGATTACATATTGAAACAAATAAACAAGGAGGCTGGTAAATGGAATCATAATGGTTTTCATAGCGATGAGCTCTTTGACAGTTTGATATTTAATATCAAATACAATCAGTCAATACAATCCGTCAATAAAATCAATACTTGGTGGAAACTAGCGGAAATGGCTTAATTTTTAGGCAAGAATAATTAGATATTTTCAATATTACTATATTAGGCTACTTCTCTTTAATTTTGGGTAAAAAACGGACAGAAATCTTTTTTTGCACCGGTGATCAAAAAAAAAAAAAAATTGCATCGGTAACCAAAAAAGACATGCTTTAGTTATCTGCAGACAGTTACTAAAATCATGTTTTTGATGAAGGTATTAAAAAAAATATTTTATTTTTAAGTTCTGAATGTACATGGAACAAGAACTATTTTTTATATTATGAATTATTGTTATTTATATTAATTTTATTTTGTATATTTTTTCAAAGTTAAGAAGTTAATTAATTTAAAGTATATGAGTATTATGTATTATGGTTTTTCATATATTAAATTTTCCTTATCAAAATCATATACAATATAATTTACTATAGTACCTTATAAATACTAAAGAAGTAGTTGTAAGGCTAGATAATAATGTTGCATTAAATAAATCAAAGATGAAAAATCTGAAATGAAAAACAGTTAGCGTATTCACCCAAAATTTAAGTCTATAAGAAAAAGAAGCCACTTTTTTTTCTTCATCATCCAAAACTAAGGTCTAAGCTTGCTTTGAGTGTCTGTTTCATTGAAATCGGTTCACTCAAACATGGCTCTTTTGTCACTTAGAAATGATTAAAAACGCTATTTTCTACGAATAGCTGGTAGAAAAATAGTAGTTTTAGCCACTAGTGGCAGCAATGAGCGCAGCGAGGTATTTAAAAACGCGAGTAAAAAAATCACAGTTTAGCCGCGAGTTGTTAATACTGTTTTTTTAATACCTTTATCAAAAAACCCAAGAAAAACAGGAAAATACTTTTAAAAATCTCGAACGAAGGGCACTTCTCGTAGCACACCATCTTTATCAAGGCGGCTGGTAAATGAAATAACAATGGTTTCCATAGCGATGTGCCTTTTTACTCAGTGACTTTCATTGTTGCGGCATTTTAATCTTTGACAGTTTGATATTTTAACGATGTTTTAAATGATTTTTTGTAAATACTTGGTGAACACTGCCAAAGAAAAAGGCAAGAATAATTAGATTTCTTCAATATTACTATATTCCGCTATTTCTCTTTAAATTTGGGTAAAAAACGGACTGAAATCTTTTTTTGCGCCCGTGATCAAAAAAAAAAGTTTTTTTTTTCATCCAAAAAAGCCATGCTTTAGTTATCTGCAGACAGTTACTAAAATCATGTTTTTGATGAAAGTATAAAAAAATAATATTTCGTCATGAAGACGAAAGTTTTTTTCACATTTTTTTACATGATTATAAAGACAAGAGACTTGATTTCCTAAAAATTACTCTGACTTGCTAAAACTGTTTGCCTTTGAGGCGCTACAAAATTTTTATTTTGGAACTTTGCCTTAAACGAAAAAAAATGTTTGGCCCTTTGGACTGCAAAAAACATGTACGTGCCCTAATAAACCTAACATTGTCTATTAAAAACAAACATTGTTGTTCCTTAGTTTAAGAGATAGAATTTTTTAAAAATATCTCTGGAAAACGTCTAAAACTGACTTTGACACCTCTCCAAAAAAAACGGTGGGGATGCGGAAAACAAAAATTATTTTTTGGACTACTTGAGATGTAGTCACCCTATAATTAATGTTTTTTTTAATTCTGAGAACCCACCTCATACCGATTTGCCCTTATTTTATGGAATGACCCAGCCGATAATTTCCTTATACCTACAGAGGACTATTAGTACAGTAAAATTGTCATCCGAAAATAAAAAAAATCCGGGGAGGCTGAGTTTTTGGTATATTCTTTCAGGGGGTCTGAAAGTAAACCTCAAAAGTTTGTGTTTCCCCCACTCCTCGGGAGCCATCCGCCATTTTGAAAAATCTTTGTAATCGATTTTTCTCCATATCTATTGGTCGGAAGCGAAAAATTCGGAGAACAAAAAATATTTTTGTCCAAGTGCTCAACTTTCTGTAGTTAGAAACAAAAAAGAAGTTAAAAACCTCCAAATCATTCACATCAACCGAAAAGAATCTAGAAACAAAAGATCAAAAGATCTTGGGTGAAAATAACGAAAACTCAAACCTGGATGAGCATCCCACAAGGAACACACAAAGGACCAAAGTGAAAAGAGAACATCGTTTAATCATTTCTCTTTTCGCTTGGGTCCTTTGTGTGTGGGATGCTCATCTAGGTTTTAATTTTCGTTATTTCCACCCAAGATCATTTAAGGTAATTCGAGGAGAGATGGCCCACCTTTTTTCCAACCGGTGTCATTTCATTACCTTATCAGATTTTGATAAAACATTAAGAGCCTCTAAGGCTCCTGTACTAAAACTTTACTAGTTGAGATTAATAAGTGACATTAAATCGAATACAAACTTGTGAAAAAAAAAACTTTTTTTTTTCAAAAGCGCCATCTCACCTCACCCCGAAGGTGAGATGGCTTATTAAGGTAGGAGAGATGCCGCATGAAAAAAATGTAATAATTTAAAGTTAATTTTTATTTTTTAGTTACATTTGGTCTTACAGACTAATTTTCCACAAGGATCAAAAAAGTTAAAATAGAAGCTGCAATATTCATAAAAGCATTTTTGGCATTGCATGCATTTAATCCAGTCTTCTGATTTTGACGTTTGTGAATAGACTTCTAAACATCCAACGCAGCATTCCGAATCAGAGTCATCCATATCTGTATCATCATTGACGCTCATGGTTGCTAAGTCATCTTCAGAAGAATCTGTGTCAACTTTACGTTTAGTTTCTTTAGCTTTTGGAATTTTCTTTGTATTATCGCGTTTTTTTACTTACGTTATTTCTACGCCAAATGGTTCGTCAACTACAAGAAAGGGTGCTAAGAATGAAATCTTGGCCAAGAGCAAGTGCTTTTTGGCTTGACTTGCCATAAATTAAATTATAATTTTCCAGAACTGAGGGATTAAATTTATTTTTAATCCCTTAGGGATTAAATTTTATTTAAATCCCTTGGGGATTAAAAGTGTATAAAATATTTTATCTTAAAAAAGCGCGCCATCTCCCCTCGATTATGGGTGAACTATCTGTCCTCTTTGTAAGAGGGGAGATGGCGCACCCGATATCTGCTATACGGGTGCACATGGTTAATTATTTTTAGGTTAGAATTGTAATTTAGGTTGCCTTTCCTTGATTTAAAACAAAATTGGAATAAAAATTGGTCAATTTTTACCTTACAAATAAGATGGAAAAATCCTCACAAAAATTATTAAGCACCCAGTAAACAAAAAATAATTATTTGTCTCCAAAATGTCTTGTTTCTTGCGTTTTTATGAAGCGCATGCACGGCAGCACGCGTCTCTGCTCTCGACAGAGTGGTAAATGATTTATAATGCGCAATCTGCCCTCTTGCGCCATCTCTCCTCGAATTACCCTAGTTAGTTTTCAAAAAGCTAGAGGGCGCCAAAGATAAAAAAATCAGTTTTAACGTATTTGGACCAACAAAAAGTGATTTTTTTTTCAACTTTTAATAAGAAAGTTGTAGATCTCGGAAAAATCCTATAAAAATATGAATATTATTTATAAATAATTAAACAGTCTGTGAACTACAGCGACTGAAACTCTGTCAAATTCTTTGAGAACCGCTTTCTGGGCATGCATGAAGTCGCGTGTTGTGGAATATATATTATTAAAATTTTACGTCATTGCATTTGTTTTCCATGGCAACGCGGAGAGTTTATTTATGTTTGTGTACAGTGGGACACCAGAGATTTTTTAGCAACGGGTCAAAAATTTGGGATTAGGTTACTTATTTTGACTTCGCATTCCGCGCCGCTAAAGCACATAAGTTTTTTTACTTTCGCTTTTTTCGTAAAGTGTGTGCGGTCTGGCACGCGTCCGTGAAAGTCACGATGCGTTGCTGTAGCCCGAACCAACACCGTTCTCAACTAAAAAGCCAGTTAACTCACTTTCGTTTTAGTATCCCTTGGCCTATTGTCGTCGCCATATTGACACCAAACTGATAGAAAATTCATGTTTTACTTGTCAATTTGGTTATAAAAATGGCAGCCACCATAGACTAAAGGGCACTGACTTTTTAGTTGAGACGGTGTTGCTCGAACTTACCGTAACGACGTTACCGCCGCTGTACGGTACCACAGCGCAAATAACTCTGTAGGTCCATGCGACCACGTGTTTATTTTGATTTTTCAGACAAAAACAATAAGTTTTTCTATTGTTTATTCTGCTAATGCGATACATGTGCCCCTTGGTGTGCTTAAAGACTACGAAAATATGGAATGGATATAGGTACCTATTTAGCACCACCTGAGCCCCTAGGAAGTTCAAATTTACCAGTGAAGTCACTTTATTAATTTTTTTTTTAACTAAAGCGGGAACTAAACCACCCAAACCCTGAACTCAAACCAACCCAGCACTTTGTTTAGCAATTCTAGCGCCCATAAATTTGAACTCTTTAGGGACCCTAGTAAGTGCCTACATACAAATTTTTTTTCATAAAATACCGAGTAAAATACTAAAATAAAAGAAAACCATTTGCTGCAGAATTACTTGCTAAAAAAACGCTACCCAACTACATATTATTGCATTTACGAGTGCATTTATAATTGAATGGGAAGCACTCCTGCTAGCTGCTACCACCGGCACCGGTTTAAGGACAACAGGTTAACTTAAAAAGTATGCCGATTTAAAAATCGGCTGCTGATGCTACACGAAATACCCAATCACATTTTATTTTGGTAATTATGCAGTAAACGGTTTTCTGCCATTTTTGATTTTTTATGAAAAGTTCTTTATGGGGCACCTACTAGGGTCTCTAAGACCCCAAATCCGCCTGCGCCCGATTTTTTTTTTTTTTGGTTGGATTAGGATGGGTTGGACTGTGTTTGACTGGGTTGTTTTAGTGGAAAAAAAATTAAAACAAAAACAAAAAAACAACCGGCGCAGCCGAATTTGGAGTCCTAGGGACCCTAGTAGGTGCCCCCATAAAAAAATTTTCATAAAAAATCAAAAATGGCAGAAAACCGTATACTGCATAATTACCTTTATTTTAAACAGGAGCGTCAACGACTAACACGAGTCTTTCCAGTCTCTACATGGAGCTTCACAGACCTGTTTTATTAATACTCAAATATCCGTGTGTTTTTGAAACTGAGGTTGGGATCTAAAATCTATCCTTTGGACACTAAGATTTTACTAATAAACTTGCACATAACTATGCCGCAATAATTTAAATTAAAAAAAAAATAATGAATCAAAATAAAAACAAAATTATTTGGGGTTATGGGCGCTGAATGTTTCTATCCAGCGAGCCAGTAAAGTTCTCTTGGTTCTTTAATAAACCAACACCGTTCTCAACTAAAAAGTCAGTTAACTCCTACCGCCCTTTAGCCTAATGTGGCTGCCATTTTTATAACCCAATTGACAAGTAAAACATGGATTTTCTGTCAGTTTGGTGTCAATATGGCACCGATCATAGGCCAAAGGATACTAAAACAAAAATGAGTTAACTGGCTTTTTAGTTGAGAACGGTGTTGGATAAACTCGAGGTAATGCTCGCGCTGTGGTGTGTCATCGTCGTTGCATTGAAGATGTAGTAAATTTTTTCCATAGATAATGCAGAACAGAATATTTTACAGATAAATAGTTAATAATATTTTTTGGCACACAGTTTTTAATATAATTTACCTTGTTTAATGTTTTAAAATTGAATGAAAAATTTTTGAATATGTTGAAAGCTCCACCTTACATATTTCTTTTGTATTAATGAATTTATGAATATATAAGTTTAGTTTTAAAATAAGAGTTGATTGGGTACCAAATATGGACAAAATAAAACTTGGGGAAGAAGAAAATGTGGTAATTTTGTAATTTACATACATACATAGAGTCAATAGTGTGTTCAGTGATATTAGCGATAAATTAACAAGGTACTATAGTAGTTATATCTGATCCGCTGATTAATCATTCTGGTTTATTATAATTGGGAAGAAATTAGAGCCTTTTTTCTAAGTGACAAAAAGCGCTTACTTTTAGCATTACTTCGCTTGCATGGACAAATTATATCAAATAACCTTCTTAATCTTATATATTGCTTTAGTAATAACCTTTAGAAAATTTATAGTACCGTATTATCAGGGGTACACGGTGGTTGTAGTGAAAAAAACTCACACAGAGATAGGTAGATATTTTCGGGCGTACATGAAAGAGAGGCATGAACACACCAACTTTAAGCAGGGAAGTTATTTCGTGGAAATGCAGGCAGTCGATATTTTCAATAAATGAACAAAGTATTATATTTACTTATGTCTCTATCCCCTGACCAGCCGAAGTTAATAATTAATAATGGTACCTACCTACAATAAACAGCGGCGCTATATTACCCCTCTCCCCTTTTCTACGTCAAACTAGTAATTTTCTAAAATTGTTTATAAAACTGTTTAAAAGTAACTTTTTTAAAGAACATTTTCCCTCAAATATTACTTATATTGCCCACTAGACATATTACTCTTATTACACACTAGACACCGACGCGCCGCTTTGCCTGCGGTTTTACCCCAGTTTTCCCGCTTTTATTCCTTTAAATTCCATAACTTTTGTTTCCGTTAACCGATTTTGATGAAATAAATGCCTATGTTTTGCCTAGGAACACAAGGAATGCAATAGTGAAAGTCCCATCAAAATCGACTAAGCGGTCTATGCGTGATGCTGGAACAAACAGACATACATACAGAAAACATTGTAAAAATTGCATTTTTGGTATCTCGTTTGGTCAAATAATAAAATACAAAAAAAATAGCCAATGTACAATTCAATGTACAGAAATGGTCCTTTTAGATATTTATTATATGTATAGATAAACAACTAATTATAGTCAGGGGGATAAGTGGCGATTTTCCCAAATTTCATAAAATTTCGGTTCAGTGGATTGTGCCTAATTGTCTCTCAAACAGACAGACAGACAGCATCAAAAAAATTTATATTTAGGTCTTTCTTTTTACCGATCCCATTAGCCTATACTATAGTATGGATGGCTAAAAATAGAGTTCTAGATTACTACATAGCCGGTACCTACTAAGTTTTTGTTTATGTGTTTCGGATTCCATTTTCTATATTTTATTAATACACGACGTTTCGATCAGTACAATCTCTGATCGTCTTCAGGTGCAAACTACAATCAATTCCTAAGGCTACTTGCTTATATACTGTGAGAAATCACTCAACCTTGAAGTTTAAGAAGTTGGCTCCGCCCAAGGAGGGGCTTCCAAATATTTGGGATTTCAACACTTGGTTTACTGAAAATACCCTGATTCTGCCCAATAAAGGCAGCTTCAAGGAATTTTCGTTTCTTTCAGTGTGACTCCTTGTGCAAAACCTAGGCTTCTGCCCACTTCATTCGGTGTTGTTTTGACCATGCATGTTCGGCAATTCCTGATTTCGTGGTTTCACCTTTTTGGGTATTCGTCTGATGTTCCTTAAGCCTAACAGATAGTGGTCTTTTAGTTTCGCCTATGTATGATTCACCACACTCACAAGGAACTTGGTAAATGCATTCCTTATTTTGTTTGTTCTCCGGTTTTGTTTTACAAAGAAGGCTTCTAATTGTATTACTAGATTTAAAAGCTGTTTTAATATTAACGTTTTTCGCTACTCTTCGAATTTTCTCTGATACTCCTTTAACGTATGGGATTGTAAGGAATGCATTTGCCTGATTTTGGTCTTGTAATCTCTGTCCTGTTTGTTGAAATTTAGAAATAGTATCTGTTATAAGTTTAAAGCTGTAACCATTCTGCTGCAGATCCTTCTTAATGTTTCTTATTTCATTTCCAAGTCATGAGAATTGTTACAAATTTGAACGGCTCTGTTATACAAAGTTTTGATTATGCCTCGTTTGGTTGTAGCAGAATGATTTGAACCTTGATTTAAATATTGTCCTGTGTGAGTGGGTTTACGATAGACTCTTGTTCTGATGTCGTTTTCTACTCGTGTGACAAGTACATCAAGAAAAGGAATTTGACAATTTTGCTCCAACTCCATTGTGAATTTAATGGTGGGTCTTATGTTATTTAGGTGGTGAAGAAATTCTGAAAATTGTTGGTCATTCCCGGTCCAGACAATAAAAGTATCATCAACATATCTTAGCCAGAGCTTAGGTTTATATGTTGCGGTATCAACCGCGTGTGATTCAAACCACTCCATGTAAATATTGGCCACCACCGGCGAAAGCGATGAACCCATTGGCAGGCCATCATCCTGAGCATAAAACCTATCTTTCACTTGAAAATAAGAGTTATGTAGGCAGCACTCCAACAACTCCATCACTCCCTCCAGGGGTAGGCTGGTACGTTCATAAAGGGATTCGTCATCAACCAGTCTCTTTCTAATAATATCTAGCGATTCCTTTATCGGGACATTGGTGTATAGACTTTCAACATCAAAACTGACAAGTCTATCCTCGGTTCCTAAAACAAAAAATTTAAGATTATTAACAAAATGGTTGGAATTTTCTACAAATGAAGCGGTCTTGCCTGCAAGAGGTTGAATAATTTTCATAAGGAATTTAGACAAATTGCTTGTTGGAGAATTTCAGGAACTTGTAATTGGGCGTAAGGGCATTGCATCTTTGAGAATTTTGGGAAGTCCGTATAGATGAGGAGGCTTGCTATAATGTGGTGTAAGTTGAGAACTTGTATTGTCCGGAATATATCTGGAATACTTTTTCAAAATTCTATAAACCTTACTTTCAAGTACCTCTTCAACTTTCTGGTCATAGGTTTCCGTGTCCAAAATCACTGTTGCATTGACCTTGTCTGCCGGTAAGATTTTAACTGATTTGTCCTTTTGAAGATTCTTCAACGCGATTTCCTCTGTCTTGCCTATATTAGAGATATGTTTAATAGGTTTGTCAATAATGGTCCTTACCTGATGTCTGAACTCGTCGGCGTCTTGTCGTGGAAGAGGATGACCTTCTATGGCGGTGATGATGTCGATGGTGGGTATCTTCTTAGGAGCGATGGAAAAGTTAAGTCCTTTGGCAAGTAAGTTTTCTTCTATGGGTGTCAATGTCTTCTTTGACCCATTAACGATGGTTCTTACAGCGTTGGTGGTCGATTGGCTTTGTGGCTGTTGATGGGCGAATTTCCTTTGATGCTTGCCAAGTCTGTCGTAGATGGTCGCAGGTTCGTGTAATTTTGTCCAGAATCGGCTGATAATCTTCCTCCATAGTATTTTCTCGAATCTCCTGAAACCGTTGTCCCAGTTCTTCTATCAGTAAGGACTTGTTCCAGCGATGAAAGCTGATTTGGGACCGTATAAGCGCTTTACTGGCGTCATCTAGAATCCGCTCTTTGTCCTGGAAATGATGCCTTAAGACGAAACGCAACCGGAATAATGTTGCTGTCTCTTGCTTGGCATAGGAATTCGATGTGCGTGTCTTCTTTAGTATGCTTAAGTAAAGTTTTCTCGTAGCCTCGAAAAAGATCTCTGATACCGGGTCCGTAACGGGATTCCAACGTTTGTTTGAAAGTTTGAGACAATGATGTGTTTGAAATGAACTCTGTGTTTCGGACTTCCATTGTCTATATTTTATTTATACACGACACTCTCACACTGGAAGAAACGAAAATTCCTTGAAGCTGCCTTTATTGGGTAGAATCAGGGTATTTTCAGTAAACCAAGTGTTGAAATCCCAAATATTTGGAAGCCCCTCCTTGGGCGGAGCCAACTTCTTAAACTTCAAGGTTGAGTGATTTCTCACAGTATATAAGCACGTAACCTTAGGAATTGATTGTAGTTTGCACCTGAAGACGATCAGAGATTGTACTGATCGAAACGTCATGTATAAATAAAATATAGACAATGGAAGTCCGAAACACAGAGTTAATTTCAAACACATCATTGTCTCAAACTTTCAAACAAACGCCTTATTTATAATATTACTATTGCTATTTTGATGGAGTGATGAAAGAGAAAAATTTAGAGATAAAAAGTTTGGTCACCTCTACTTGATAGCTTTAGTTATTACAGTATGTATATTGGCTATAAGGCTATAAGTATTTATATTATTTGGTTTAAAAAATATTCAATATACAGAAATTAGAGATTTACCAATAAATGTATTAATAGTTTAATAATTATTATTAATTAAAAATTAATAGTTTAATGTAAAAAAATGGGGGAGGGGGTTACTGTATCGCCACTGCATATTGTAGGTAGGTAACATTAATATTATTAACATCGGTTGGTCAGGGGATGGGGACATAGGTAAATATAATACCTTCTTCATTTTATTTTATTGCAAAAAGGCTCTAATTTATTCGCAATTATAATAATTCAGAATGATTAATCAGCGGATCAGATATAACTAGTATAGTACCTTGTTAATTTATCGCTAATACCACTGAACACACTATTGACTGTATGTATCTATGCAAATACAAAATTACCACATTTTTTTGTTCCCCAAGTTTTATTTTGTCCATCTTTGGTACCCAATCAACCCTAATTTTAAAACTAAAGAATTTTTGAACTTATATTAAGAAAAAACGGAACTTTCTCGGTTAATACAAAAGAAATATGTAAGGTGAATCTTTTAACATGTTCAAAATTTTTGCAAGAGGGTCTATTATCACCAATATTTGTTTAAAACATTAAAAAAGGTAAATTATATTAAAAAGTGTGTACCAAAGAATATTGTTAACTATTTATCTGTAAAATAACCTGTTCTGCATTATCTATGGAAAAAAATTCACTACAGCTGCAATGTAACGACGACTACACTACCACAGTCTAACTGCACCTTTAGGCCATTTTCTGCGGGCGACCGCACACGCGGAGTGGTTTCATATTTATTTTAGAACAATTTTTTTGAAAACATATTTTTGAAAGATAAACAACCTCGAATGGTTTTCTGTCAGAAAACGTCATAACGTAAAAATACTCTTCTGCCTCACTGCGGCCCTTGTTGACAAAATACCTGCGTTGCCATGGTATCGGGGGCTTTAGGTTACAGGGCGCTTTTCTTATTTTGATTTCCCAATAGTAAGAGCAGTACAAATGAGGCATCCCATTCAAGCTTCAAACACAAGAGACCCAGTCTGTCGGCATGAAAATTGCCGAAACTATCTGACAGACTGGCATTTATTCGGGTAACGATAGTCAAGTCATTTTGGGTAACGGGACATCTATCGCTGACATAAACGCGAGGGGTAGGTAGAAGTATTATTATGTGCCAAAAGGGAGGGGGAAGGAGTTTCAAAAATGTTGTAAAGTATTGCAGGGGAGAGGAAGGAGTCAAAATTTGAAAATATGGTTTTACATAATTGATGGTAGTACAGTAGGCTGAGTTTTTTGTATATTCTTTGGGGGGTCTGAAAGGAAAATTCTCAAGTTTGTGTTTCCTCCACTCCTTTTGATAAAACTTTGGAACCGATTTTCTCCAGCCAAAAAAGTGTGGTATCAAAAATATTTGGCATAAAGTTTGCAATATTTTTTGTCACAGGTCCAACTCTCTGTAGTTAGTTTTTAGAAAGATAGAGGGCGTTAAAGTTACGAAAAATCAGTAAGTAAATGTCAGTCTGTCAGATACAGCAGACCGGGTCACTTGTGTAGGGCACGTCCAAGCTTTAATTGGATACCTACCTCATTTGTACTGCTCTTACCATAAATAACAATATATAGAGTGGGCCAAAAAATCTTGAACACTTTTAAATTTGCTATAACTTTTGCTTGAATAAATCAATTTTAAATTTTTTGATCTTTTTTGAAAGACAAGACATGAGACTTTTCTGATCCGGTTCAAAATTTGACATTTCGCAAAAATCCAAGATGTCGGATCATTTTGAATATCGGATAATTTTCACCCCCCCCCCTTGCAAAAAAAATACGTGCGACACTGGAGCAAATCTAAGTCATTGCGACAAAAGCCTTATGTATGCTTTCTATACTAAGGCATTACGTAATTAAATCGGTTAAGAGATAAGAAAATTATAAACCTCTGAAATAAGTGGTTTTGAACTAGACATTACCATTTGCAAAAAAAGCGCAGTTTTTGCATTTGCTTTCACTTTTGATCGGATTAGTTCATTTTAAACATTTTTATATTTTTCGGTGAACAAAGCTTGCGGCTTTGACATCTTTCGAACATCCAAGATGGCGGACAGCTTTAACAGGCTTTAACCATTGGGTAATTTCACTCCCCTAAAAAAGTAACAAAACAAAATCAAGGCCATTCTACTTCCCATCTCTGCTAGGTATATGGAGGAATCACTTGCTTAAATCAGTTAAGAATTAAACAACTTAGTGTCATCATTTCAGCGTTTTCAATAAAAATTGTGACTTAAATAAAACTAAAAAAATTGCAGTGGTTTTAAACTACTGATTTTTTAACAAGAGTGGCGTGGTTATTTTACCGAGCTTAAGCTGAGTTTACTTATATTTTTTATAAATTTTTTTGCACCCTTATACTTTTAAATAAAAATAACCATTAGTTAACGTATAATAATCTATATCAGGCTACTCAGATTTTCTAAGCTGATCCCCATGTGTTCTTAAGACAGTACACAAATCGTTACGCCATTTATTAAAAGCATTGGTAATGTTTCTTTGGGGCAAAGTTCGATGGGCCTCTATGATACCTTGACATAGTTTATTAATGTCGCCGTAGCTGCGGCCATTTCTGTACACTGGCTGTCTACCATAGTATAGATATATAGATAGATATATAGATCGAATCGGGACTGTTAGCAGGCCACTAAATGAGCCTAATAAAGTCTGCGACATTTTCCTAATGCAGAAACAGGCAAATTTTAAGCAAAGGGGTATTTAGTTTATGACACCATACCTGATGATCAATTTTTAATTTCTTAACGGTCTTAATCGATTTAATTTAGATTTGGTTCAGTATAGGTAGGAGGGGGGGTGAAAATAACCCATTATTTAAAAATGTCCTCCATCATTGATTTTTGAGAATTGTGAAATTTTGAACCACAACATAAAATCCTTAAGTCTTGTACTTCTATCTAAAGTTACAGCAAACACCTGCGCTCAATATAAAAGCCCGTATGTTTTTTATTTCTTAACCGATTTAATTAAGTAATTCCTTGGTATAGAGAGAATACATAAGGCTCTTGTAACAATGACTTAGATTTTCTCCAGTGAAGCACATATTTTTTTGCCGGGGGGATGAAAATTTCCCGTTATTTGAAACGGTCCTCCATCTTAGATTTTTAGGACATGTCAAATTTTGGACTGGATCGGAAAAGTCTGATGTCTTATCTTCTCAAAAAGTCAAAACATTTTAAAATCGACCGATTCGATCAAAAGTTATAGCAAATTCAAAAATGTGCAAGATTTTTTGACCCACCCTTTATAATCCACAACACGCGACTTCGTGCATGCCCAGATAGCGGTTCTCAAAGAATTTTACTGACTTTCAGTCGCTGTAACTCAGAGACTGTTTAATTAATTATAAAGAATATACATTTGATTTCAAAAAAAACTCATACATGCATTTTTTGCTATGCCACAAAATTTAGCTTTCCATCAGTGTATACTCAGCGCTACCTAGAGGAGACATTTTTCTCTTGAACTAGCCTAGGCACTACCGTTTGATAGTGAATCCACTTTTCACAGCTGATTGATGTCAAAATCGAAATATAAACAATGTCAGTGTCAGTTCGACGTTTTCGTTTGGATTTTTTATTTAAAAATTAGTTTTTTCGGCAATTTTAAGAACTTTTTCGAGTTGGTTTTTGCCGCGTCCTGTTCCAAACTTTTGAAATTATGTCAAATTTGACGTTTTCTGACAGGTCACATGACTTTTGGTCGCTTCCGGTTTTACCGGAAATCGCCAATATTTTTTATTTTAAAATATAACACACTGTATATTTTTACATTTTTTGATTTTTGGGACCATTGTGCGTTCAATACTACACAATAATTATGTCAAATTTTGACAGCTTTAAAAAAAAATTAAAATTAAATATGTGATGGACCAAAAATTAATATTTTCATTTCAATTAGTTAAAAAAAAAATAAAAAAAACACTCGGTAAATGCTTTACGTTTATTTTGATCGCGTTTTTAAATTTTAAAATGAAAATACTCCATTTTTTCAAATAGGATGATATGTTCACTCTATCAGAAAAAATACTTAGTTTATAAGATATAATTTTCAACACAAAAATCAGTAATAAAACAAATATTTCATTTTTTATAATTAATTTTTTCTTAATTTTATAATTTGTAAGCTCCTGATAGTTGAGAAGGTGGTGCATTTCCTTTGAACTTTTAAAAATAAAGTCCACCTAAAAACCCGCTTACTTATTTTGACCAAGGTGGCCATGACAATGTCTTTGAAATTGAAAAAATAAGTAAGCGGGTTTGTAAGTGGAATTTGTTTTTAAAAGTTCAAAGGAAATCCATCACCTTCTCAACTATCAAAAACTTACAAATTATAAAATGTAAAAAAAAAATTATAAAAAATGAAATACTTGTTTAATTACTGATTATTTCGTTGGAAATTATACCTTATAAACTATTCATTTTTTCTAATAGAGTGAACTTATATCATCCTATTTGAAAAAATATATGGGAAACAAAAATTATGACCATTTATAGCAAGAAAACGGAAAAGCTGTCACTATTCGACTAGTTAAGAAATTTCTGAACGCTTAAAATTTTGACAACTTTGACAGCTGCTGTAGTAGTATTTAACAACCACTATGACTACCACGAATCGATTTTACCAGAGTTTTTAGAACACATTAGAAACACTGTCACTCGTAAAAAAATTTAGAGATGTAAAGAAACGCAAAATTGGGCTTTATTTTGCAAAATATGTTTATATGTTGGAACCTGGTAATATTTTATTATTTATAAAATTAATTGTGCCAAAATTCTATAAAAATAACCACAACCACAACGAAATGGATTCGTAGCTTACGGCAGCGGTAGTGATTAATTACCACAACGGAATAACGTTTAGCTATTGCGCAGGCGCAGTAATTACTACAATCACTACGTGGTTGTAGTAATTACTGCGCCCTTTTTATATAGTTGCAGAATTACGGTTTAAAGTTTTCGGAAAGGACTTTTAAATATTAGGCAGGCAATTTTCGAACCTGTCCACTTTTTTATCTTTTTTGTGGCTCTGCTCTAGGGAGAAAGTAATTTCCTCCACTATCGACCTTTGAACCGTAGAACCCTCGTGGATATCCTTTTTTTTCCAAAAATTTCATTATTAAGTTTTACTCCTAAATGAATAAAGAAGTTATTGATTTTTACAAGCTTTTATTTAACTTTCAATGTAACTATGTTTATTCGGTTGAAATCTTGAAACTTAATTTTAACCAACCATTGCGGTGACAATACAAGAATATAGTGTGATGAAATTGACAGCTCCCTCCTACTCGAAGGGGGTGAAGAAGAGTACAGTTAAAGTACCCCGATTTCGTTGAAATTTTGTTTGTTGGGGCATGGGATTGAGATTTTGAAAGTTCAATATGGCGGATTCAAGATGGACGATTTTTGGTCATCTTTTGCTAACCAATTTCTAATTTATACACATCCAATTGCCTTCAAATTTGGCACGTATTTATAGTTCCACTGAAAATACGAGGAGAGTGGAGAGGGGAAAACACCTAAGTTTGTCCGATTTCAACCAAACTTGGTATACGGAGGCTTTTGAGGATAAGGAATACGAACTTTTGAGTAGATTTTGAAAATTCAATACGGCGGATTCAAGATGGACGTCTTTTGGTCAAGTTTTGCTGAACAATTTTAACTGACTTATCCATATCCGATTATGGTAAAATTTGGTATGCGTTTATAGTTCCGGTAAAAATACAATAATATGGTATTCAAAGGTACCCACCTCCGTCTAACGAGGGAAGTGGAAGGGAAAAAGATTTATTTTGTTTCGATGTCTATCAAAATTGGAACTTTGAAAATGTCCTTAGGTTATAGAGTAATACAACTGTTTCTTAGGTGAATCGCCGATGTGACAGAGAGAGATAAAAAATTATTTTCTACTTTTGAGTGCATTTCTTTAAAAGTTTTTTTTAATAGATATTTTGAAAATTATTCCAGGGTATTTTTTTGACTAAGACTATAATAATATTATCCTCATTTAAAACGTTTCACCTAGAACTTCTCAAGAATCGCTAAAAATTTTGAAAAACGCCGAGACACGTCGATTTAGTTTTCTAGGGAGACACTTATTTTTGACTTGACAGTTTTGCAGCGGGAGGTGATAGACCACACCGCCCCCCTCCCCTGGATCCGCCACTGTCACAACTAACTATCACCAGATTTTTTTTTTGGTCTTAACGATAATCGAACCGCCCTTCAGTAAAAAAAAATACTCTTCCTAAGCTAATATATATATTTATAAAAAAATGTATTTTAGTGATTCCCTCCTCCTTGTGACTAAAAAAAATCATTTATTTTTTGGTAACTCTAGACTTAATTACAATTAATACAGATTGTTAGTAATCTAGGTGCAATATTTATTCTTATGTAGAAAAAAAAATGTATTTTATTTAGCTAAGTATCTATTGTTAATTTTTCAGGAACTTTTTTTGAGTAAATTTGAATTTGAATTTGAATTCATTTTTTAATTTTAATTTATCTGTACAATTTAGGATACAAACAGGTTAAAAAACCCAAAAAACAGTATTCCCTAATATCTTAAATGTAAGTTTACAGTTAAATTTTATTTCAAAATAATATCAATAATAAAAAACATAAACCGAAAAATAAAGAAAATTCTAAGCTAATAATAAAAAGAAACCCTTTTATATCAATTGAGAAATTGATTTTTTATATCTCAATAGTGAGTAATCGAAAATATCAACATTAAGACATATCGAATTATAGGCACTACACAACCTGGTGAGTGGACATTTTTTTTGAATAAAAAAATTAAATCTGACTTTTTTCTTAATTTCTCTAGTGTATCTAGTCCCAAGCGATCTCTGGTTTATGTAATTCTTTCTACGTTGTACACCCCATTCACCCAGAAATTCAAAAATCTTTTGAATCTGTTTTGAAGCCGTTCCAGACGTAAGATATGAACCTGGAAATGAGAGCTCCACACTATACTCGCAAAAGCTAAACTACTAAAAACAAATGCAAAGTACCCTGATTTAATAGCGGCAGTGAAACCACAGGTGATCCGTGGTGGAACGGAACTTATAACAAACTCTGGAAACATATCCTAGCATACGGTTACACTTTTTGCATATGTAACCAAGATCTTTGATTTGCTGAACACGTGATAGAACTTGATCATTGACAGAATAATTATATAACATGGGGGTTGACTTCTTGGTAAAGGTGATGGTAAGAAATAACTAAGTATTTGTGCAAAATTTAGTAACACGGATTAAATCTGATTGGATATTTTAACAATCGACTATTGATTTAATAATTAAAAGTGTCTTTAAATGGTCTGCAAATAAAAAAAAACGACAAATCCTAAAACAACGACTTCTATCATTAATATAAATCCGGATGTGACAAAAATTAGATCAGAAAAATCCATTTAATACTCCCAAGTAACAATTTGTCGACGTTTTAACGTTGCCAAAGGTGACTCAACGTTGTGTGAAAACGCCGTAAACGTTCTAGCAACTTGCTTTTGCACCAATTTGGCGAAGATTTTTTGAGTTGTGTGGACACCGTCGCCGAAGCGACTACGACTGAAGTGCCCTCTGGATAATATTTTTATTAATATAATTGATTTGAAATCAAGACTTCCACGTCTCTGCAACCACAAATGGACTAATTTCCAAACACCCATCAATAATTCTAAAATACGTAGCTAGGTAACATTCAGTTAATTTATTACATTAAATTGACTTTTTAAAGGTTCCCACTAACTAAATTTAACAACGAACCTTGGTTTTCCCTCAAAAATGGACATTTTAGCTTTAAAAAATAAGGGGGCCTTCAATCCTTCTTACTTTTTTGCTAATTTTTTTTTATTCAAATACTGAAAATTTTAAAAATGCCTTAAACCTATTTTAAACTGTAGCCGATCTAAAACAATACTTATATCTATCCTTTATATTTATACAAGCTAGAAAAGGACAGTGCATCAAAAGAAGAACCCCACAAATTAATTTCAAGGTAGTCTGACTCTTCGTTACTTCGTATCTACAGTCGGTCAGGAACCATAGTCTGACTCTGGGTCACTTGGGGGGCGTTACATAGTTTGTTGGCAGAAAAACAAATCAAACAATTACAGCTGCTAACAAAATTCCGTCGCGATTTTTGATTGTGTTTAGGGTCGTGGCCCCTGCATGGTCGGTCAATTATCTAACATCATTTTATCCTAATTTTAACCCCTGTTTCCTTCCTCGTAATACTTTTGCAAATTGTGCAACACTTAATGAATATGGAAAGCCCCCCTAAAAATATAAAAAATGAATTTTTTATTATTTTTACATTATTTACTAAAACTGGTACGGAGCGCAGTTACTTTATAAAACTTTCACCCCCTTCTACCCCTTGCCGTGTTTTATTTATGGACGCAGCTCTTTTTAAGGGCCGGTTTAACGGCTCTTAGTTTATATTTCAAGATAGTCTGACTACTGGTCACTTGGAAAGTGATTTTTTGAATTTATGTCTCCCTCACCACTTTTGTGTGCCTCTAATATGCCTCTAGTAGACCAACTATGTTGACGTTGAGTAAACAGCCAGGAAACGTTAAACTAGGGTATACAAATTAACCCTAGTTAATTAACAACCTTATGGCGTCGTTGTTCCGTCGTTCATTGCGGTCGTTGAAAACCCCACAATATTCCAGTAAAAATAAAAGTTGTTAGAGGGTTCCCAAATTTACCCTAGTTGATAACAACGGTGTGGCGTCGTTTTCTTGTCCATCATAGCGGCCGTTGCACAAATGACTAGTTTTTGTACTTTATGCAACGTTAATTTTAGTGTATTTCTTAGTTATGGCAACTAAGGCAACTAAAAATTGTTACTTGGGCTACCTTCTGGACGCTATTAAATACATAAGAAACCAACCATTTTAGAAGATCTCCGTGTACACCAATCTCAGCAAGTTTAGAGATAAGTATGTTGTGATCTATTTTGTCAAATGCTTTGCTAAAATCGATGTACATGGAATCAACAACAACATGCGCATCCAAGGCTTTAGCTATAAATTGGTGATATTCCACAATGTTATTATTATTATCTATCGAGCGTTTAGAGAAAAATCCATGCTGCTGTGGTATAATAAGATTTTTTTACCTGATTATAAAGTTAATCGTAAATAAGCATTGAAATATTTTACTAAATATACATAACTTATGCCTCTATATTGTTTGGGAAAGACGCCGGTGTTCAGTGAGTTTTTAAAAATAAGATACAGTGGCTCATATAAACTTATAGCACAGTTTTTAACAAAGTGAGCTGGGTATCCATCCTCACCGGCCCCTTTGCCGGTATCCAACGATTTTATCTTTTCAAGAACCAATTCTTTAGTAAGTGATACAGAAATTGGCGAAGAATTATTCCTAGTTTCTTTACTAGAGTTGCTTAAGTACTGAGTATAAGGTTCATATACTGATTGAACAAAATTGGAAAAGAATTCACAGACATCTTTGCCACCAGTGGCAACGCGATTATTATGGGAAATCGTAGAAGGTATTCCTGATTCACGTCTAGAGTTAGCGACAAATTTTCAAAACTTTCTTGGATCTTTTTTTATGTGTTTTCTCTGATGCAAATTATTGTCTGAACTGATTCATATACTGGAAACTTTTTATTTATTATTTTAATCTTGGGAATAAATTGGGAAACGCCTTGGTCTAGTATTTTGTAAAAAGTATTGAAGTTTTCATCAACAGAATTTGAATTTTGAAGTAATAACTGCCAATTAGAGATATATAAAAAATTATTTAAAAGGTTATAATCTTCTTGTTAATTTGCATTTTTTGTAAAAAAAAGATCTAGCAGTCTGTTGTTATGATTATAAATTGAATTATATTGCCATAGTTCATTAAAAAAGACGCAATCATAAAAGTCACTATATATAGTTATTTGGATATTAAACCTGGACCAACGAAGAGCCATTTTCCTCCCTCTTACTCTAGTCTGTAGATTATTTGTAAAACAAACGCGCGCAAAATAATCTCTAGGTGGTAAATACACGCAGCATAAGTGTATTTTCTTACCAGTTTGATTTTCTTGGAGTGTTACCCATAAGCCCTCAGGCTCACTTTGCCTCGACATTTGTTGCCACGATATATATACTTTTTTTAACTGCGATGAGGCCTCCTCCACCGATACTTTTAGCACTAGCGGATGTGGCGCGGTCCCTTCGATAAACGGTATGCTTATTCGAATCGAATAATTCACTGTTTAAAACACTATTATTTAAGTTTGTTTCAGTAATAAAGTATATGTCTGCGTTATTAATTGTTGAGTTAGTAAATACTTCATTTGTTTTTGAACGCCATCTTGTGTATAGAAGCACTCGGATAGTCCTCCAGTAGTGATACTAGTTCTGTTGTATATTTATATATATATTGTTATAGCCTTATAAATATTCTTGTGGCCGTTTTTTTTAAAGTTTGATTTGTGTGGTAGTGTTCAATTTTACCAGAAACTTCCACTCCCAGATAGGCCGCTATGTTGCCAACTATTTGCTGCAAATTTTCGTCTTTCTTTTCGGGAACTCCTTAAATCTCTATGTTGTTAAGTCTAGATTATTGTTCCATCTCATTGATTTTGGTTTTTAAAAAACAACCCTCCTTGATCCCACATACAAACTTCCCCCTCCTTTTTATTGGCTTACATGGGGGCTAATTTAAACCATCTTTAAATAGGACTAACTGGAGCCCAAATCCCCGCTTGGGTATCAAATTTTATCAAAATCGATCAAACAGTTTTCGAGTTATAAGCGTTGGTTAAGGTCTAGCTTTTAGTTAGTTTTGATCATGTTTGGATGCCTATATCTCGATAACTAGTTGGAATTGAATTATGATTCTGGTGTCAAAGATGGCCTCCAATACATTTTTTCCATGGCCTGTCCAATCCTCTTCCCCAAAATATATTGCACGCCTGGGTTTTTAATATTAGTTTGCGACATATTCGCCAAAAACTCAAGAAATAAATCAAATTAAACAAAAAATTGACGCTTGTGGGAAGAATATCCAAACCATTCATTTTACGGATAATCAAATTATTTGCAGGTATCTTGCAAACGGTTAAAGGAACCATAGGCATGCAATATATTTTTGGAAAGCGGAATTTTCAAGGGAATTTATGATTCTGAAGTTACGTCAAAAAATCACATTTAGTGGTCGTGTAGTGAAGAATCGATTAGATAGCAGCAGCTAATTTGTTACACCAGAATCATAATTATATATCCCATCTAGTTGTCGAGATATACCCAATACGATCGCCATAGCTCACGTTTTACCTTAGATTAAATAGAGACAAGATACCTGACACTTACGGAGACTTTGGTTATATTATTATATGGAAGAATGTTTACCTTTCTGTTGTTTACAGTAAACACACCAGTGGCGTACCTACTTAAATATAAATTTACACATTGATTATAATATTAAAATTTTACTATAAATTAACATAATTTAAAAAACATGCAAAAAATAATTCTGCCAATTTGGGCTCTGGAAGCTGCTTAACAATAAATGTTGTAGTAAATTTTATACAACAGAAATTTATTACAAAGTTTGTATATGATTTCAAGCAATTTCAATTTTCAACACAATAAAATTATGCCAAACATTAAAACAAAGAGACACAGTTTCATACCACCTGAAATATCAAGAAAAAAAATATTATCCACTCGCAAAAAATTATGTTATTGTGTTTGTTAATTTTGTTATTTTTGCTGGTCATTAGCAGAAACTATTTTATTTGCGCTTTAACTACTTCATCAAAAGTATGCTTTATTTTATCGTCTTTATAAAAAAAAAACCTCGAAGAAGACCTTATAAAAACGTTCGGAAATATCTTATTTGACGTATTGGAAATTAACTACTTCATCAAAAAAAAAAAACGTGTTTGTTGATATTTTACCTACCGACATGTACCGCCACTGACTGATTACACTTGCTCGCCCTTTGTTTTCAAAACGTCGAACGATTTGTTCCAAATTATCACTTTAAATGCACTGAAATATTCTCCTACTAGTCAAAAAACACACTATAAACGTTTTTTGACAAAATGTGGTTTTAAAACGACTTATAAACTGCTTAAAACATCCTGAAATTTTAAAATAAATAACTCGAAAAAGCTTATGTCAATAAAAATATCATCCGACCGTCTGCGCTCTGCCGACTTTCCCCACCCACAAACCAATCACGACCTATAGTGGTTGGATATTTCTTACCTTTGTTTTGTTGTGATTTTATTTGTAAATAAACAGTGGTTATTATTTGCCAAGGAGTTTTCGTTGGACCAGATATCTTGTCTCTTTTTAATCTAAGCATTTTACTATATAGTCATAGTATATACGTGTGAGCTAAGATAATAATTAAAAAAGTTCCGCACTACTCTAAAAAACATCCTGAATTTTATTTAACAAAAAGGAGAGTTTTTTATTTCAAATTGAAATGTGTCTAGCCAAACTCCCCCTCGCATTTTTTAAAAGATTGCCGGCTGACCCCAAATTTATTTGTTTTTTCACTCGACTATCTCCATCGATATAAAAATATTTATGTTACGTAAAGGCGACATCATCGGTCATTTTGCTACACTCCCTTTTTGTTTTTCGCGTTTTATATTTTTTATGGTATATTAGGGCATTTTGGGACTGATTCTTAGCTCTTTAGACCACAAGTTGCAAAATGTCCTTCGCTAGATACCTTGTTGCACTACAAGAACAACACTTTTTGCAAATTCAAAACAAAAATGTTTTATTAATGTGCGTTTTTTGACCCAATTTATTTTTACTGGTGTTGGTTCGATGGAGATGGGTCAATAAAACTGAGAAATAATTTTTTCTATGCTGACGTTTCAACCTTTTATTGGGCCATCCTCAGGGCACTAAAATAAAATTAAGTAATGTAAAATTTGCTGAAAATATTCATATGTTTCAAATTAAATTGTAATTAACTTTTTTCCCTTCATGTTTTAAAATATAAAAATAAATAAAAACTAAAGTAACACTCGTGGCATATCGGACAAAACGTTTTTGTTTCTCTGCTCACTTCATTACGACCAGACCTCCAATGTCTAATGGAGAATCCAGACACCTACAGACCTGTTTCATCCTTATGAGGAATCATCAGGGAGTCATAGGATTATGCCTGGCAGTTGAAGCTATACACTGACCATGCACACCTCTCAAATTTAAAACAAAAAGTTTGTAATCCTTGGGGACGTAGTAACTGTGTGCGCCACCTGTCGAATAAACCGAGAAACAAAAACATCAAAATTGAAAAGTGCAGGACACCGTAAATACAGAATCCTGTACCTTTCAGTAGGTTATAAAGTAAAACCCTGTAAAAGTATAAGGTCACTGTAAAATGACTCTTAAAAAGAGGTAACGTTCTCAGCAGCCCCGCTCCCAATTGAAGCTTCATACTACGTGGCCCTAATTTTAAGGCATCGCTCCGGAGGAGGCTTGTTGCGCAGAACTAAAAAGCCAAAATATTTAAAAACAACAAAATGAATCTCGTGTCCGCAAATAAAAATTAAAGTAACACACGGAAAAAAAAAATTTCTACAAATGAGTATTTCAGTATGCTTAAAACTGCATCATTGAAATGAAAATCTAGAATTTTATTTTAAGCAGATTATTTTAAAATAAACATATTGTTATACTTAAATACAAAATTTAATATTCTCAAATGTTTTCCTTAATCCAAGTAAAAGCTATCTGTTTAAAAATTTTATAATTTTTGATTTGAAGCCTAAGATCTTCATGTGGAAATTTACCAAAAACATTAAATTAAAACGGCACTAAGTTTATTATGAAACTCCGTTTATTTTCATTTTAAGAGCATATCTTTAAATTAGGCAAAAAATTATTTTTTATTTTAAAACATTACAAATTTTGACATGAGACTATTGTAATTTTAATATTAACATAAATTTTGTTCTTTAGCTTCAAAATAAGTATTTAAAATACTAAAATTAAGTATAACCTTCAGATGCTTAATTTAAGAAAATTCTTGTCGTTTTATTCTTAAAATGAACATCTCAAACGCTCAGGGTTCCGAGGTAGGACGTAAGAGCCTGTCAGTCTTTTAAAAGCTCGTCAAAAATCAGAAATTCGGAATTGAAAATTATTGGGAACACCAATTATAATTTTATTATATAGCTACCTAGGTATAATAAATCACCACCCTTTTATTAATATTCTCGTCCCTCTTAAAAATATTTTAGTTTAAAGTTGACCTTTGATGAGAATTTTGTGTGTTAAATATTTCGTAAATTGAACGTTTCGTTTTCCGCAAGATATCGTCATGGAGTCTATTGCTGCTGGTGGTAAGTAGAATGTCAAAAATTTTGTTGAATTGAAATATCCACAGAACTTTTTTAATTTTGATTTTTTAAAACTTTATAATGTCGTAAAACATAAAAATAGGAATTTTTCGTCCTTTTCTAGACATAAAGTAAATTTACCCGCATTACCCCATTTTTTAAATATGTATTTTTGGCAAGACCGCAAATTACGGGGAAATGTACTCTATGGCTAGAAAAGGAAAAAAATTCCTATGTTTATTTTTTATGAGACTATATAGTTTAAAAAAATTAAAATTAAAGAAGTTCTGTGGATATTTCAATTCAATATAGTAGTTTTTTTATACCTTCATCAAAAACCTGATTTTAATAACTGTCGGCAAATAATTAAAGCATGGCCTTTTTGGTTACCGATGCAAAAAGGAACTTTGGTAACGAGAAATAGAGGAAACTAGTAATATGGAAAAAATCCAATTATTCTTGCCTAAAAATTAAGCCATCTCCACCAGTTTTCATTAAGAATTTACGTCAAAATATCAAACTTTCAAAGATTAAAATGTAGCAAGAATGAAAGGCATATCGCTATGGCAACCATTGTTATTTCATTTACCAGCCGCCTTGATTTATAGTTTAAAGATGGTGTGTTGCGAGAAGTGCTCTTCTCTCGAAAGGTATTAAAAAAAATAGTGTTAACAACTCGCCGCTAAACTGTGCTTTTTTAGTTTAAATAAGCAGCGAAATATTTAGAAACGCGAGTAAAAAAAAGTACAGTTTAGCCGCGAGTTGTTAATACTATTTTTTTAATTCATCTAACAGCTATCTCTCTTTAATTTTGGGTAAAAAACGGACAGAAATATTTTTTTGCACCCGTGATCAAAAATAGTAGTTTTAACAACTAGTGGCTAAAATAGTGCTTTTTTTTACAAGCGTTGGTTTAAATAACGAGCGCAGCAAGGTATTAAAATAAACTTTCCTTGAAATAATCCAACCTTTAGTTCCTGCGGTAATTTGCGGTCTTTCCGGTATTTCTCTTTAATTTTGGGTAAAAAATGGACAGAAATCTTTTTTTGCACCCGTGATAAAAAAAAGTCTTTTTGCATCGGTAACCAAAAAGCCATGCTTTAGTTATCTGCAGACAGTTACTAAAATCATGTTTTTGATGAAGGTATAAAAAATTTTTTAAGATTCTACTTGCCACCAGCAATAGGCTCCATGACGATATCTTTAAATTTTCTCAATAACTTCCGGATAACGGAACACTCAATTCAGGAAATATTTAACACATTTTATTAACACTTATAAAAGTCTCATCAAAGGTCACCTTTAAACTAAAATATTTTTAAGAGGGACGAGAATATTAAAAAAAGGGTGGTGGTTTTAACTAGGTAATAAAATTATAAAATTGGTTTTTCCAATAATTTTGAATTCGGAATTTCTGATTTTTGAACAGCTTTTCTTCGAAATTCGCCTGTGTGCGGCGCGGCGGTTAGTGTAGTTAGTTAGATATACTATGTTTGAATCTGTGTTTTTTTTAGTTGATTCTGAGTTTATAAGTTAAAGTAAAACTTTCGTATTGATCATATGAAATTTAAAATTAAAGTTTTTTGAAAGCGAAAGATTCGCTTTATGTCAAAACTGATATTAATTTGAAATTAAGAAGGAGTACAGTTTTGGAAAAAATGGAAAAAACCTTTTTTAAACGGTCGCTTAAAGGGTCAAACGCAAGATTTGATATTTTTAGTTAGATATCACCTTGTTGAAAGTTTCATGTTTGAAATTAAAATAATTTTAATAAGCCTTGGGTCTTGCCCTAAAACAATTTTCAACAATATCCGGCTCCCAAACATAATTGACGTGTCCTTGAATTTTACCGCAGTTTCTTTTTAAATAAGATTTCGTATTCTTCTAAAACGTAAGAAGTTATTGTAGAAAATGGAAGTAGACAATATATTTTGTACTTTTTATATACCTGTATATTTTTTTTTACTTCAGTAATTATTATTAAATCCCACAGATAAAACACTTTGGTATCATCAATGGGAGTTACCATTCTTTGCGCATCTTTTGAGCAGTATCGCGCAACCACTTTTACCTTTTGCAACCATCTGAACGTATATTCTTTAAAGACATGCGGAAAACACCCTATCAAAAAAATACCCACATTTTCCATACGGTTGCTGCGCAAAACATAAAAGTGTTTGCGCAAAAGGTGCGCAAATAAGTCCATTTTTTTAAAGTGGGAACAGTGCTTTTTCTATATTTTAAAATAAGAATATGAATATTTTCAAAAGAAGTATATAAAGGTCTATATCTTAAATATGCGAATAACAATATTCAGTTTGAGAAAGGCATATTCTCAAATGGAAAAATAACTAGGTTTCGCTTTTAGACATGTATAATACATGTATTAAAGATTAGTATTTTCAAAACAAAATTAAAAAAGATACAAAATTGAGATTTTTAATATTTCTCATTAAAAATATTATTTTAGGAATAAGGTGAAGATGTATACCTAAAATAAAATTATGTATTTTTAAACCGAAGAAGATAATTTGAGAATTTCATATTCTTAGTTCAAAAAAATATCGTATCGCGTATATATGATGCTATCATAGGCTTAGATCTAGTTTTATTGCCTTATATTGAGTATTTCTTTTTTTCCGTGCACTCGTGGCATATATCGGACAAAGTGCTTTTGTTACTCACTTCATTACGACCAGGCCTCCAATGTCTAATGGAGAATCCAGACACCTACAGACCTGTTTCATCCATATTAGGAATCATCAGGGAGTCATAGGATTATACCTGGCAGCTGAAGCTACACGGTGACCATGCACACCTCTCGAATTTAAAACAAAAAGTTGGGGACGTAGTAACTGTGTGCGCCACCTGTCGAATAAACTGAGAAACAAAAACATCAAAGTTGAAAGTGCAGGACACCGTAAATACAGAATCCTGTACCTTTCAGCAGGTTATATAGTAGAAACCTGTAGAAGTATAAGGTCACTGTAACATGACTCTTAAAAAGAGGAAACGTTCGCAGCAGCACCGCCCCCAATTGGAGCTTCATACTACGTGGCCCTAATTTTAAGGCATCAGCAAGCAATCGCTCCGGAGGAGGCTTGTTGGGCAGATCTAAAAAGCTAAAATATTTAAAAAACAACAAAATGAATCTCGTGTCCGCAAATATTTGCGCAATGAAGAGAGAAACAAAAACGCTTTGTCCGATATGCCACGAGTGTTACTTTAATTTTTATTTCTATGCACTCGCTGATTCGATCATAGTGAACGAATCGTTCACGAATCACACATCTCTAATTTTAATAGTAAATCTACTATTTTTTACTCACGTCTACTATTTTACTATTCTTAAGTGAAAATAGATACCAAAAACAGCTCGATAAAGAGTCAAATGGTGACAAAAATTGGTAATTTTCGATTATAAACTCTGTGTCTAAATTGTCGGATCAGACGCAGCAGAGTTCGTTCCAAAATCACAGCTATTAGTTCAGAACACTTGTTTCCTTTTTCCATCACACAGGAAATTTCTAATGGGATTAAAAGCTCCTGCTATTTACCAGCAAGAGATGTTTTAAAAGGAACGTGGGAAGCATTACTCCTATCCTTTTTATGGTTTTGAACTAAAGCGAGATCGGAAACATTTTGTAAGTTTAGGATGAGTTGAAAGATTAAAATATTTATTTTTTTTCAGTTTTTTATTAATAACAGTTTTTTTTGTAATCTACTATTTTTTTATAAAAATTCTAGAATCTACTATTATTTTTGTTTCTGATCTACTATTATTCTAAAAATGGACCTGGCAACACTGTCTGTAGGTGTCTGGATTCTCCATTAGACATTGGAGGCCTGGATACCGATTCTGGAAGTCACAGGAAGTGATCGTTCGCCTGAGAGAAGGGAAGCAGTGTAAACCAATAAACGCGCTTAAAAGCAATGACGAGACGATCGAGGAATCACAGAGCTGCCTCGAACAACAATTTTTGAGCGAAGACGTTCTCTTGACTAGACCCAGTAGTATGGACTTGTCGAAAAGCTCGTCTGAAAAACATCACTCGTATGATTTTAGAGCACGCTATTGGATGAAACCATCACGTGACAAATCTCGCTCATGCGCATGCTACGGCCAACTTGACCGTCTCGTAAAGTACGACGTTGCACAGTGGTCGATTTTTGTAAAAACGCGGATATTAAAAAAAAAACTTCCACATTATAATTCAATCGTACAAAATATTTAGTTTTAATAAAAAAAATTAATAGTTTACAATATTTAAATAAGTAAGCATTTATTCTTTTTTAGCTGATACACAGGATAATCGTGTGAATTTTCACATTTACCTTAAGACATATTTAAGAAGGTAAAATATGCATATTTATTAATTGGCTAAATTAAACTAAAAATGTTAGTTTAGAACAATCAAATTTACTTTAAAGTAATTGACACAATATATAAGTGTTACACTATACTAGTATATTTTTTATGTATATAGTGTTGAAATTCTAAGCATTTATATATACATAAAAAAATATATATACATAAAAAAATTTGAAAGGAAAAGTCGAAAATTCTGGATTGTTCTAGGATAAGAAATATTAAATAAATAGGATTGACAGGCTTGGAGTGGGAATTAGAACTTGCAGATTGTAAGCATTGGCAAACAAGAATTTTAGAAAGTTTTAAGGTGATTAAAAAATATTGAAAATAAAACTCATAACCTAAAATTCACAGCTGATCAGCATCTTGACAACATAAAAAAAACGGTTGGTAATCAAAAGATAACTAGAAATTCCCCAGCATACATGCAACTTTCTGATAAAAAATAGAGCATATTCTATTTTAGCGCATCTTGCATCATGCGTCTTTTTTCGACGAATTTCATAGTGTGAACACACAAGATGCATGCATCTTTCTGAGAAGCATGAAAAAGTTGCATAGTGAGAACAGGGCTTAAGAGAGTCATTGCACATTTTTTGAATCGGAGATGTGGTCAATGTATCCATCTAACCCACAAAAATAACAGAAAAATCGAAAAACTACCACCAGACAACCCTAAATTTAATCTTTTTCTTTAAAATCAGACCATGCAAAAATGATCAAAAATCTCCTTTGTGAATATAAATATGGGCAAAAAGTAAACTCTGAATCGGACAGTTTTTACAAGCTTTTATTTAACTGGCAATGTATGCACAGTTGGTCTAGAGAGGGGTTTTAAGAAAAAAAATATATAATCTTTAAAACATAGATTTTTGTTTTTGATACATCGCCAACTACTATTTACCGTAAAAAGTAAATTCCTCTATGTAGTACTTTTCTGGGGGGCTATTTCTGGAAAATATTCTAAAAACCTTAAATAGTACCTCCCTATTTTGACTTCATATTTGAATTCTCGCTGAAATTCTCTTTCCAATGGTACCCCATATCATAAGGTTTGCTTTACTATTTTTCGAGATATTGGCTTTCAAAATGTCAAAAATTCAATTTTTAAAGGCCCATATCTTAGAAACTAAACAAAATATCTCTATTGTGTTTATTATCGATTTTGAGGGTTTTATAAGAGCAAATCAAAAATGACAATAGTTTGACGTTTGCACATTCCTAGTTTATTGATTTTCAGTGATTTTGACGATATTATTCCAAAAATATGAAGTAGAAGGTCAGATTGTCAAACTGTTATAAATTTCTATTTCCTCGTAAAAAGACTCTATAATCGATAATAAACACAATAGAGATATTTCGTTTAGTTTCTAAGATATGGGCCTTTTAAAATTGAATTTTTGACATTTTGAAAGCCAATATCTCGAAAATTAGTAAAGTAAACCTTATGATATGGGGTACCATTGGAAAGATAATTTCAGCGAGAATTCAAATATGAAGTCAAAATAGGGGGTTGCTATTTAAGGTTTTTAGAATATTTTCCAAAAATAGCCTTCAGAAAAGGGCTAAATAGGGGATTTTACTTTTTACGGTAAATAGTAGTTGGCGATGGATCAAAAACAAAAGTGTATGTTTTAAAGATTATATATTTTTTTTCTTAAAACCTCTCTCTAGACCAACTGTGTATGTAAATATGTTTGTTCGGAACATCCGATTGGCTTCAAATTTGGCACGCTTATTTATATAGTTGCAATGACAACACAAGAATATAGTGTGACTCGAAGGGGGTGGAGGGGGGTACAGGTGAAGTACGCCCGATTTCGTTGAAATTTGGAGTGTTGGGGCACTTGGAGATGGAGATAACGAATTTATAATCAGATTTTGAAAATTCAACATGGGGGATTCAAGATGGAGGATTTTGCCACTAACCAATTTTAACTAACTTACACATCCGATTGCCTTTAAGTTTATAGTTCCGGTGACAATACAATAATACGAGGGGAGTGGAAGGGGGAAACACGTAAGTTTGACCGATTTCAACCAAAATTCGTATACGGGGGCTTTTGGGGATAAGGAATACGAATGTTTAATCAGATTTTGAAAATTCAATTTGGCGGATTCAAGATGGACGATTTTGGGTCATGTTTTGCTAACCAATTTTAACTGACTTATACACATCCGTTTCTGTTCAAATTTGGTATACGTTTATAGTTCCGATGAAAATACAATAATATGGTATTAGAGTGGAGGGGGAAAAAGATTTAGTTTGTTCGATTTTAATCAAAATTGGCATACACGGGTTTTTAAGGAGGGGGATTATGAATCTTTGATCAGACTTGAAAATTTCAATATGGCGGATTCAAAATAGACGATTAATAAGGGTGTGTGTTCAAATTTGGTATGCGTTTATAGCACGGATCACCTACCATCGGTACTCTGTGTTTATAGTTCCGGCGACTCTACAATAATATGGTATTATTAGGTACACACTTTCCTCTAACGAGGGAAGAAGTGGAGGGGGGAAAAGATTTAGTTTGTTCGATTTAAACCAAAATTGGCATACAGTGGTTTTTTCGGGAATCTAAAAATTAAAAAATAAATTTTTATTGAAAAATACTTTTAAAGAACAAGCTTTTATTAAATACACTCTGAAGTAGAAAATAATTTTTTATCTTTCTTATACCATAATAAAAGCGATGGGCGCAAATTATAAATTTTAACTCTACGGTGACAAAGAGAGAACTAGAAAAGAAAAACAAAATTCTTCTTCTATTTGAATGATAAATGAGCCGTGGTTACCAAGCCTTTGAAAATGTCCATAGGTTATAGAGTAATACAACTGTTTATTAGGTAAATCGGTAAAATTTTAATTTGCGCCCATCGTTTTTATTATGGTATAAGAAATATAAAAAATTATTTTCTACTTTTGAGTAGATTTAATAAAAGCTTGTTCTTTAAAAGTTTTTTTTTAATATAAATGTATTTTTTATCGAATACTATACTCAGTGGCGTAGTAATAAAATTTTCGGAGGGGGGGATAAGTATGAAAGTATTCTAAACATTCCAGCTCCAAAGTCAACAAACGGCATATTTTGCAAAGTTAGTAATAAGTTTCGGGGGGGGCTCTTTCGTTACTACGCCACTGATTTACTCTTAAAAATAATTTTATTCAAAATTTGCGGGAGAAAACAAGATTATTAAAATAGAATTTACATTTCTTCAAACGAAACTTCAGTTTTCTCATTAAAATTAATCAGAAAATAAATCAGCCGTTAAACATTGCCAGTCGAATAAAAACACAAAAACGCCAGAATAAATTAAAGATATTGGCAGTCTTGCTTTGGCGGGGGTGCCGATTGAAGAAATAACAATTCTAAAATTGCCCTTCTACAATTAGAGAAATTTATAGATGATGTAACACATTGAAATAACGGTAGCGGCTATATACAGGGTGTATGTAAATTAAACCGTATAAAAATCAACAATTTTTAGATTACTCTGTATAAATATTATGAAAGGAGATAAGATGGAGCTTTTACAATTCAATAACCAGTAGCTTTAAAATACATTTTTTTTAAACCTTTATCACGATTTCTAAAGCTCAATTCTCACGATGCAATAAATTGCTGCGATTTCTATTTCCATCATCACCAGATTTCAAAAACAAGGATAGAAATAAAAATTACAGCAATTTATTTCATCGTGAGAATAGAGCTTAAGTCATCCTTTACCTACCTACATATTGCAAAGTCGGAACAAAAAAATGTAAATTTTTGCTTGAAAACAGTTTTAAAGGCACATTTAAAACGTACAATTAAGGATCTCAAAATGTGTAACAATAATAACTTTGAAAAACAAAGAAAATATTGCAAAAATCATGGTTGGCCCTGTGAACGGCCAAAGGCGCAGATTTTTTGGCTCTGCATTTTTTCCAGGCTAACTTGATTAGGAAAGTTAATAGACACTAACAGTAGGATTTACTAAAAGGGTTTAGCCCAAGGTCGATATACTACAGGTTGCCCCGTATACAGACCGCTTCAAGCTACTGCGAACATAGGACGGAAGAAGTCTCATTTGCCAGTGTACGTACATGCAGAGACACCGCACGCCTATCAGTGAAGCAACCAACACTCAGGCTTCCGATCGCCATTCGCTGCCGTTCGCCGCCTTTCGCCTTGTATTTAGTACGCCTCTAACCACGGTGCTGTGTGGATCGTAGTCAATGAAACCGGAATTTGGTCAATAAATACGCAAATTTTTATAACGTTATTTTCTTATTTTTTGTCACTGATAAATAAGAGCGTTTTATTGTCAACTGCTCAGATTTATCAGTGACGACGTGTTACAATGAAAATAATAAGGAGAAACAAAATAAAAGCAAGTTCTCAAAATAAAATAATACATTCTAAAAATCAAAAAGATTCTCCCAGTCAAAAAAAAATTAAAGCAAATGTTCGAAAAGTCCTCCTTGCTCGGCTAGACAATATCCGAGCCTACTATAAAAACCCCTTCTAACGTTTCCAAGCATGTTAGGGGTGATAATTTGAAAAGCTTCTTCAAAAACAGATAGAAGTCATTAGGAGCAAGATCGGGAGATCGAGCTGGCCATAAAATAGTTCCCCGTGTACTTATAACCCGATTAGGAAATACATTATCAAGATATTCCCTAACAAGGCCAACATTGTGAGCGGAACAACCATCTTGTTGAAAACATGTTTCACCAAATCTTACACCTAACAACTGCCTAGCAGTTGGAATAATGTGCTGCTGCAGTAGATCCAAGTATCTAGGACCATTCAAATTGCAATTGCCGTTAATAAAAAATGGCCCAATTACGTGTTCCCCTACAATACCCCCCCCCCCCAAACATTTAGTTTTTGGGGATACTGTGTTCTTACGTCAAAATACAAATGCAAATTTTCCCTCGACCAATATCGAACGTGTGTTGGGTTATGACGATTTGACCATCTGCACTTTTTCGGCAACTTCGTAGACATCCATTTTTGGTTTTAAAAATGTATTATTTCAATTAAGAACTTACCCATCTGTTTCTCGAGCAAGGCAGAAATAAAACAAAATAATAAAAACAAAATGAATTTCCAAAAGATAACACTGCAGCGTGCTTCGAATCCACCTCGGTCGTACGGCATGGAGAGTAAATTGGACTTGATTCCCCCTATGTTCGCAGTAGCTTGAAGCGGTCTGTATATGGGTTGCCCACAGAATTTGACAAGTCATTGACCCCAACTGGCCAACTGTAATGTCACAGAGTTGATCTACGTCACACCGTAGATAGAAAATACCGAAGATATGTAACTGATAAGTGGAAGTGAGAATAGTCCGTTGCACTTCCACTCGTTATAAACCCTGATCAGGCAACTGGTGCCCCCCATTTACCTTGCGGAAAGTATGGAAACCAAAAATTTCGTTTTGCTGAGTAACTGTTAGAGGCCGCTAGCGTAGACCGCAATTAATAGGTAGTGCCGTAGATAGAAAATATCCTTCTATCTAAGGTCACTCGTTGACTTCGGGTTTGTTTACTATATTTTTATTTTCGTTTTTTTAAATATTTTCTTTTTTAACTTAGTTTTTTTTTTGTTGAAAAAAGTGATTCTGAGACACTTCCGTTAAGAACACTTATGCCTTTTATAGGATGGATCCTCGGATGGTACTAAAAAAGCGATTTTTCAAGGATTGTGAAGCAGATTTAAATGTGGGTTTTTGATACTTACGGACTGCTTTAGAACCCGCCTACAAGGTATTTAAGGTCTTTATTAAACTATTTCAGAACTCTTCCCTGCCTTTTTTAAGTTTTTTCATGCCAAAACTCTTAAGTAAAATATAGGTTATGATCTAGGTTATGTTTTTAAACTTACTTATACTGGTCGATTTAACCCATTTTTCAGAGCTGATTTAAAACCAAAAAACATGTTTGGGACGTCTGGACTCTCATGCAGCTTAAATAAAATGGGGAACAAGTATTACATCTGAGGAAGGGTTCTTCAATGATGGCCAAAATTTGTACAAGCTAGTATTCACAGATGCTCTCAAATATTATCAATGAAAATGCTACAGGTAATATAAATATTTTTTTATCAACAAAGCTGGTTAACAAAGCTGGGTTAGATCTATAAAAAGAGGAAACCCTTTATTTGAATTTGTCTGTAATATCTTTGGTAATTATGCAGTGGTTTTCTGCCATTTTTTATTTTTTATGAAATGAATGAAAATCTTTATGGGGGCACCTACTAGGGTCCCTAAGACCCCCAAATCCGCCTTCGCCATTTTTTTTTTAAGAGAAAAAAGGGTGCCGGGGGGGTTTTAATGTGTTTTTTTTATTGTTTTGTGTTGGGTTGGAATAGGTTGGGTTAGGCTGTGTTGAATTGGGTTGTTTTAGTGAAAAAAAAATCAAAAAAACCCAAAAAAATTGAAAAAACCAACCGGCGCAGGCGGATTTGGGGTCCTAGAGACCCTAGTAGGTGCCCCCATAAAGATTTTTTCATAAAAAATCAAAAATGGCAGAAAACCGTATACTGCATAATCACCATATCTTTTTGTAAAGTCTTGGAAGCTTTTGTTTAAAATGGTCCTTTTTATTTAAGCCTATGTACTGCCCAAGGAATGCATTAGGGAAAGTCCCTTTAAAATATGTCTAGTAGTTTTTGTGCAATACTGCAGTAATAAACAGCATATTTTTTATTGTCATTCCTAAGTTTGCTAGGGTTTATATGTTCTAAAGCTCTAATATTTTTGCGGTCAAAAAAAGAGCTTTAACAGGGTGTAAGAATCAAAATTAAGGGAATTTCTTAGGGAAATTACTCTATTCATATACTATGGTTTTCTGATTTATTGTAATCGGTGATCGAAAAAAAACCTTGCCCAGTTCACAATCATTTTAAAGAGTATTAATTAAAAGCACCTTTATAAACCTAGCCTCTATAAAAAATATATTCCATAATTATGTGTTATTTGTGTCCAGTTTGTGCTGGCATGACAAAACTTGCAGGTAATGGGCCACCACAGTCTCAAGTGTAATTAAGTTAATCTCAAACTCACATAGAATGACCTTTCATTACATGCTTCTTGTCTTGTTTACTATTAAAATATTAATAGCTTTTGTGTGCTCTTTTTTTGCTTTTAGTTGGCCGGCTTAAGTTCCCAATTCTTCATTTTATGCAGAATCTGTGTAATTTGGTACATATGTTGGGAATTTGGAACCTTTGGTTGCACTAAAACAAAATTATGATTGTTTTCCACAAACCAAAACTACACTTTTTTGCACTCGACGCGCGTTTCGCTAACAACGTTAGCATCATCAGGAGACGATAAACAAAAACATTGTTTATCGTTTTGGTTTGTGGAAAACAATCATAATTTTGTTTTTAATTTGGTACACTTACTCTTTGGAGAATTCTTTAAGATTATGGAAGAAGAAATCTATGATCAGGTGTCTGGGAGCCAAGACAGCGGCGATTTTATTAATTAATATAACAAAATGGGGTTTTTCTACTGCTCATGTTTTAGAGAATACCTATAAGAAATTTTCAATTAAAGTATCTTAAATGTGTCATATTTATTATAGAAATAGAAAAAAATACACAAACAATACAAACCTATTTCAAATTCTCAGGGAAAAATTTTATTCTTTTTAAGTTATATTTTTACACTAATAATTAACTTCAAGGTGTTGGTTTAATTTGAAAAAATGGTTTAAAAATTTATTTTATTAAACAGTAACAACATAAGGGGGCATGAGTCAAATAAAATAAATTTTGTCTCCGTAAAAATAAAATAACTAAACCATTTTAAAATTTTAAATTAATCGTTGGGTTTTGTGCTGTATTATTTAAGAAATCATTTATACTATGTATACATGATGGAATTAAAACGTGATTGAAATCATTGCAGCTTTCTTTAACTTTATGTATAGGAGCTATAATTATATAATTGAAAGGTATTTTACAGAAACATTTATATATCCGTAAATCTGAGATTAATTTAAATTTACAGTACAAAACTTACTAAAATATATATTTGAAACGTTTGCTCTTGTACTCTTTTTACTGTCCCTAAAGTTAGCAGTACAAAGTCAGCAGTGCAAAGATTTTATGATTGGAAAAATTAGTGCTAATTAAGTACCTACTACTTAAATGCCAAGTCACAAAATTTTGTGCTTTTGTAGATAGCAGTGCACCATGCTAGAATGGTCCAAAAAAGTAGTAGTACCACATTCATTTTAAAAAATATACAGAAAAAAGTAAAAAATACATTTTTTAGCATTTAATTTTCTGGACCATTTAGACCACTGTACCACCTTTCGGGACCATTCTAGCTTGGTGCACTGCTATCTTTAACAGATATGTGTGCATATCTCGGAAACTGCAAGAACACAAAATTTGATTACTTGGCATTTAATTAGTACCTAACTAATTTATTCCCATATAAAAAACACCAAAAACGTCTTAATTCTTTCCCGAGAACTCAAATTTAAAACCTAAAGTTAGCAGTGCACCAGGTTAATTTTTCTGGATCATTTAGATCACTACTACTTTTCTGGTGGGCCATTTTAGCATGGTGCACTGCTATCTTTAACGGGTAGCTAGCAGTGCAGGTCATATCTTAAAAACTACAAGAGCACAAAATTTTGTGACTTGGCATTTAATTATTAATTTTTTCAACAACGTCTTAAAAAATATTTGTACTACTAACTTTAGGGACGTCGTTTTTTTATTAGTTTTATGGTATTATGTAATATAATTAGATAATAAATATTAATTGAAATTTACAATGTTATATCGATATATTTGAAAAGTTTGTTTATGACTTTTCTTGCACTATTTTCAATTTCTTAAAAATTACACTTCTATCCAACCTCTATAACTTAAACCTCTCTTTAACACGAATCTCTCTTGATGAAAGAGTTGTTTGGTCATTTTTTTTTTGACTGGGGTAGCAATAAAGATGGCACAGCTAAAAAAATATATTTTATTAAATTTAAATGTTTTTTGTATATACAATGCCTATTGATTATTTTTCTTATGTGAGCACCGATATTGTCTAAGGAGCATACAAAAGCTAATTTGGATAATAAGAGTTTGTAAGAAATTCGAGTGGTTAAAGTTATTTTAATTTTGTTTTAATTTAAATTTAATTTTGTTTTTTACTTTCGAATGTTAAAACCACAAATTTTCTCAAGTTTAGCAATAAATAATATAAACTGTAGCATTGAGAAAACAATATGAAGAGTACACGTGAGAAAAGCAAAATGTCCATCCGACATTGTTTTGAGAAAATTTCACTTTTTGCACGGACCAGCAGTTTTTCAGTGGTGTTTTGCAATAATAATACAAAATAATCAATAACTTTGTGTCTTTTCTATATGAGTAAGTGTTTTTTGAAAATTAGTTTTAAAATTTAGTACCCCCCACAGGGGTAAATATTTAGACCTGTGGGGGGAACTATTTTAGATCTTAGTAAATCCCACTGTAAAAGTTGGCAAGCTATTTTTGATTCCTTCACGGAAAAAAAAATATGTATGTAAAATTTTTACATATCCTGTGCAAGTGAAATTGTGCAATAATTTTAAACAAATGTTGAAAAAACTCGAATGAGGCTGTATATGCAATTGTGCAATTGATTTTGTGCAATAATATTTCACAGATTTGCAATTAATGTCAACAACGTTGTTGAGAAGACATGTGTGCAAAAAAATTCACAAGAGGTGTGTAATTTTTTTCCAAAAATTTGTTGAAAATGTTTATTTTTTAGAATTCTTTTTTCTTTACTTTATTAGTAAAACATATTTGTTAAAAAGCCCACTAGATGTTTTATAAAAACATGCAATGTTTCGCCGTGCTCAAAAATATAAAAACAACTAATAATAATAACGATATAATTTTTAAAGAAATTTTGTTACCCCTGCCTTTGATTTTAGGTTAGATATACCTACCAGTTTTTATATTAGATATACGTTACAATTTTTGAACTCGTATTTTTTTAAAATTATGTTTATGCAAAAAATTTTCAATTTATTACAATCGACGTCTGTAATAAAACGCTACATTTTGTAGAGGTTTAACACGGACGCACTTGGCTAAAGCCGCCTCCAATCGGTGCAAAGCTAAAGCCTTCTTGATACCGTGTACTTGTGGCGCTTGACCGCGCCACCCCAAGCAGCATTTTTCTGACTTCCGACCTAATCTGACCAATGCGACGTAGTATTTAAGTTTAATTTGGGTTCCCTGGTGGAACACACTGCCTTAAATCATAATCCAACGTCCGGTTTGACTAAAAATTAGGTTGCAGTTACAAAAAAGAATTGAATCAGACGTGAAGACGACTTCAGCTATTGTAATATAGTTTTAAGTACAGGTTCCATCGACCCATTGACGTCGATTAGTAGCCCAACTTAGTCCAGTTCAAATATTAGTGCACGCCTAGACGTTCGACGGACGTCCTTATGTCTAACATATTTTTAAGAATTTCCGTCAACTACAAATAACGTCCGGTAGAGTCCCTAATAAATAAAAGTAAAATTAAGGCAAGATACAGACGATGTCCCATCGTCAACAGATACGACGTAGTTTTAGGTGGATTTGCCAAAATGTAGCGACATCCGATGATGTCCAGGAATAGCCATAGGTATATGGCCGACGATATAGGCCGTTGGCCTGTACGACGTATTTTTTTGTATTTATAACGTACGTATAATAACGTCCGCTAGATTCCTACTGGTATCTTCTGGTTGCCGAAGGAAAATGCCTAACGATGGATGCACATCAATTTACGTCGGCATTTGGCCTACCGTCTAGCGTCAAGTGGATAGTTCAAAATAGTAAATAAGGGGTTCTTTTAAAGATGCCAAAGAAAAGGTCATTTAGACATACTCACTTATTTTTTTTGCGATTTTGCCGAAATTTGTTCACGGTTCACTGCTTTTGTATTGCAAGAAATATTTGAAAAAACGGTTAGGATTATTTCGACATGGTTGACATTTGACGTTTAAACACAGTTACTGAATTCAGCTGATCACACACAAAATTGCATAGTGCATAGCATGGCTGCATAAAAAGTTCAACCTTATGGAAATATATCTATGTATATGCAATATGGCGGCTCCAAATTCGTCTCTGATTGGTCGAACTGTTATGCTATGTGTTGTGCAAGTTTGTGTGTGATCAGCCTTCCAAGCCGTCGACGATCGGACGAATTCCACTTAGGTCGACGGGCCATCGTCGTACCTACATGGAAGCCGCACCCTACGAATGAACGTCTGAAACCTTCCCTGTGTTAATTAAAGACACGTACCAAAATTGGGCGTCGGGTCTAGAGTTGTCGGCGGGACGTTGAGCCATCGTCAAGCCTACGTAAAGGGTAAATACCATTGCTCGACGTCCAAAATGCATTCGAATAAATCAATTTATCACGGATCGAGTAAAGACAATCTAGTAAACTTGGAGATCCCGTCCAAATTGGTTATTTTTTGGGCCTCAGCGGAAATCCGCCATACTTAGGAATTAGCTGTCTTCCGCCATTAGACAAACGCAGGTTAAATTTTCCAATTACGTTGATATTGACAATCAAAAATGGTCAATATTGCAACCAATATGTCTTTAGAATATAGCTGAAACTAAGAAATGTCAAATATGTTTGCAAATTAAAACAAAATATATGTATATTTTTTGTTTTTAGTTTTTTTTCTATAAAATATAAGAAATTTTGAGGCGCATGTATTTTTCGGAATTATCTTATCAATGTTTATCGGTAAACTAATCTTCGCCAGTAATTTTACATCCCAATCGTGCGTGAAAGGCCTGTCTTGTTATCATTATTATAAACTGCTTCTAAATAATAATATTCTTTGTTCTCCATATAGGTAGCTTGTATTCACAAACAAGTTTACCCGATGGAACTAATAAGATATAAATATATATACCTCTACCATAAAGTAAGGAACTAACCTCTACCTACTCCACCTCGGCTAAAACTATATTTTACGTTGGCGACTACTCCATCCTGGACATTTTGTGGAAACCTAGGTAATTCCGATGGCGGTCCAACGTCGTACGATCGACCCGTGTACCTATTACCGCCAGGTCAGTTTAAGTACATCGATAGACCCTAATAATTAAAGTGTTCGACGTCGACACGACTCGCATTTGAATGTGCCATATAGGTGCAAAAAGGAGCCGGTTCGAGGTCAAACGGACGTTGGGGACCGAGGTCCGATTATTAATGCGGACGAACGCACAACGTCATATTACGTCAAATTGCTACTTGGGACTGCGTCCGTCAAGTTAGTTTTTGGTTTTCGCAATTGTGGATAATTTTTGTGATGCGATGTAAAATCACAAGTGAGTGAAGACTGAAAATCCAGGTGAAAATGAAGGAAAAGCTAGAGAACTGGAGTTGGGGATGCTAAGGGATAAATTTAGAGGTAAGCCAATTATTATTACCCATTTATCTACGATTTGCCCTGCAATTTTTAGCAGTTTAGCTGTTAAAATAAATTTTGCCTATAGGTGTGGTATATTTTAATACGAAAAAAAGAGGCATTCCTTTTAAGTTTATTAAATAAAAACATCAATTCACTAAATACATTTCAAATTTATTGAAGAACAAGGTTTCTCCCTGAAGGCATAGAGAAGTGTTCCGCTCTGCCGACGTCGCCATTTTATTTATTTTTTTGCTATTTTATTACAATCGAAGCTTCGGTAATTATGCAGTATAGATACAGTTTTTCTTTTATTTTTGTTTTATTTTTAAATTCTTGATGTAGGAAGGTTTTATGGACCCTTCAAGGGTTCCAAATCCGTGACCGCCGGCGAAAATTTTGTTTAGGATAGGTTAGAATAGATTAGATCAGGGATAAAAATTAGGTTATATCTAAAAAAGTTTTGATTTGTTTTTTTTTATGTTAGTTTTGAATGTTTTTGCCGTGGGGTTAAGGTTTTTTGATAAACAAGTAAAAAAATCAGACAAAAAATTTCGTTGGCATTTGGTGATTTGAGGTTGGGGTCCCAAACCTTCCTACATCAAGAATTTTTCATAAAAACTAACAATAAAAGAAAACTATAGTCTTACTGGCACTGTTACCGAATCCTTTGTGGTGTAATGGAGTCAATAAGTTAAAATTTGCCTAAATAATTTTTTTTTTGTATGTAAAGGTAAAAAAATCCTAAACATCTTGAATGAAATTTGATTTTTGATAAACAACCCTAAATGCAGCATAAATACCTACCTAAACGCCTCGCCATTTTGTTTAATTTTAAAAACAATTGTGCCAAATTTTACAACAATTTGGAAAACAAGAATCATTCCTTCTAAATTTTAAAATATTTGAATAGCTTTTTGTTATTAATTGAAATTACCTTCAAGATATGAACTGATCATTTATTGCTGTTATTATTATCATAACTTTAACGGGTCTTGTCGGGTTTATACCTGTTCAAAATTTTGTTTTTGTTTTAGAAAAAAGTGGTTTTTAGAACGTTTTTAAAGGCGCATTTACACAGACAAACTTTCCTTTGATGTTGAAATGCCGACAAACATTTACACGAGCCTCTTGAGCAAAATGTTCAAAAAAAAGTTCGAGCTAAATCTCGTACAAAAAATTTGTTTGAAGAAATGTTGGTATAGAAATTTCTTACAAATTTAAATTTTATAGTTTTATGGAAATTCATTGAACTTAACTGAAAATAGAAAGACTAAGTTTTAAAACAAGGTATTTTTAATTAAGTGCTTTCTGACGGAAAAACGATTTGATGTCGAAATTCACATTTTACCTCATAAGCAACTTCGATTGACCTGATTTTTATAGGGGATATGCCAGTATACTTGTAACTTTTTTGGTGTTGTAAAAAAAAAACGAGAAAAAAAAATAATTGGCACTTATTTATTGCTGTTGCCTGTAAAATGTAATGATAAAAATTTACGTTTAAAAGAATATCTCTTTATTTTACTTCCTAGTTTAAAACACAATACAATAACAACTAAGTCAAATTAAAAAACCTATATACATTTTATTAAATCTCAAATATATGAACAAAAGCACGTTCGGTCTAAATAATACCCGTTTATTACCCACTTTTACAACCCTACGATCCCGACCCTTGTCTAAAAAAATATAATTTAGCAGTAATAGACTAGACTTCTGAATTGGAATTTTGCTCCTTTGCATATTGTTTGTTCAGTATCAGTAATCGACCTTAATTATTACATTAAATTGACAGTAAATATCTATCTTCAGCATTTTCATGAACCTTTTGCTTTTTCAAGCAACCGTTGGGGCCTTAAACTAACTAGGTAAATCTGGTGTGAGGAATTTAAAAAAAACAATCAAAGCTAAGGGTAAAGTAAAGTTACAAAAATATGTTTAAAAAAAAATCCCCTCCTCACCACTCCTCATACCGCTAAAAGTGCAGATTTTTTTGGAAAAGAAAAATTTTCTGGGTTGTTCTTTGAATTTAGGAAAAAAACTCTTGGAAATAAAAAAAACTCGCAAGAAAATCCCAAAAAAAAACCCCGGACAACAAAATCCGGGAAAAACCCTAAGAAAAAAAATATTATAAGTAACCCTAATCCATGTAACAAAACTGATAGCCAAGAATAATGTTTCGCTTGCCGTCGGCTTTTTTTCACAAAAATTTAAAATAAAAGTTGGTGTTCCATTTTTTTAAAGAATTGAGATCACTGATCACCGATGTGAAATTTTACTTATTCTCGTCTTTAAAAATATGTTTTCAAAACAGATAGCAATAATTTGCTCAAAAATTTACCCGAACAAAATGTTCAAAGAAAAGCTCACAAAAATGTTCACGCAAAAAATTTTAGATCTTTTGCACGAGCTTTTGTTTGAGCATGTTCGTCTGTGTAATTGCGCCTTAAGAATGCTAATCTCAAGGCTAATCCTACCTAAAATTAGGTAATTAGGTAAAGGACCAAAAAAAATATTTTTGAATATTCCCTCACTTAAATTGTCTTGAAAATGTGTAAAGTTTGCACTTCAATCAAAAAAAATTATATAATTATATAATTAATAATATAAGTATTACGTACAGATATACCTACATATATCCGTCAAGAACAACTTTAATACTTAATTAGGTACTCATTTCCATTTTTTTGGGGATATATAGAATCGAAACGCTTATTCACTAAATACATTCCAAGCTTATCGAAGAACAAGGTTTCTCTCTGAATAATGGCATGTGCATTGTCAACGGTGATTTATTTTCGTTTTTAACTTAATAAGTTTTGCAGTTTGCACTTTCAGCTAAGATGCCTGATTGGGTCTTAAGTTATATATTTTCTTTGTTTCAGGCTACTGCGAAGGCCAGAGCTGGGCTGTGAACAAGTTGATTATTGGATACATTTTCACTTGACTTAGACTGGATAATTAGTTAATAAATATAAGTTTGACTTTATATATATAGTTATTTTTGTAATACATTTTGTTTGGTTAGCAGAAAATGTTTTTCTTTTAAAGTAACGTGTAGCAGGTAAAACCTATTTAGGCAAGCAAACCAGTATTTTTTGACTACTAATTTTAATGTTAAACTCAGTACTTTGTTGTTTTTAAGCAAATAAAACTTTTGATAATTTTTTAATAACATTTTCTAAAGATATACACAATTTGTGTAAAATTTGTACAAATTATTGTTTAAATATAAACAAATAATATTATTTCGTTCGTTTACGAATCGCTAAGAGCATGATTCATGAAGTCCCCCTCTCTGGAAATTTGTGAAAAAAACATTAATGAATTAGGGTCTTTTATTTTAAAATTAGCTATACAAAATATATGCACAATTTGCACTAAATTTGTGCACATTTTTGTGCTAAATATAAACAAACATTGTCCAATATTTTTCAATAGCTTGTATAAAACATATACACAATTTGTGTAAATGTTGCACACACTATTGTTTAAAATATTAACAAAAAAATATGTAATATTTTAAAATAAGCTATATAAAATATATACACAATTTACACTAAATTTGTGCACATTTTTGTGTAAAATATAAACAAGCATTGTCCAATATTTTTCAAAGCTTGTATAAAATATATACACAATTTGCACTAAATTTGTGCACATAAGCTGTAAAAATTGGTTCAAAAGTTGTTTAAAAAAAAGTATACAGGATTGGAGTAAACCTTTTTGCACAGCGTTACAGAAAAAAAGTTCCACAATTTGTTTAAAAACTTGCCACAATTGTTATTGTACAATCCTGTTGAAAATTTTTGCTCAATTTGGTTTTGGTCGCGATTCAAAAACAAATTGTGCAAAAATTTTCAAAAATTGTTGAAAAAAAATACAAACATTTTTTTCCGTGTTGTTGTTAGCGTATCTTTGATGGGTTTGTGAAGGCGTCCTTAAAAAAAGAGTTAAAGTTGTACTTACAACGCACGACGTAACCAAACCAATTCTTGTTCAGTGCTTGATGCACAGTGTTACTTCATGTCGCTCGCTTCTATTTCTTTCCTTGTCGAAAAAAGTGAGAGGGCAATACATAGGAAAATAGAAAGAGTGAAACTGTGGATCAGGCATTTATGAAAACGCACAGATAACAAAACGGTGAGGATACGCTAGCTATATACGAATACTGCAAGGGTGTTCGTAGAGATAGGTGAGACGTAGTCGCTGTTCATAGAAAAAAAATTGGGTTCGGTCAAGTAGTTTGTCTATTGCTATGTTTTCATGGATATTGAATTCGTTTTCAATATGTTTTGAAAACTTTTTTTTCACGAGTTTTCATGACAGGTTTTCAAATCGATTTTAAATCGATTTGAAAACGGTTTTCAAATTTTGATATTTGGTAGCTGACCTGTGTCATACTTGTCAAATATTCATTTTTGAGTTTTGGTACTTTTTTTTAAAAAACGTATTTTATTCAAAAGATGATGTTGGCCCTTGCCACACATTTTTTTTTTATTTTAATTACTACTCTGTTTGCAAGTGGAAGTGAAGAAAGAAATGCTGGACTGGCATATGTGCATAGCACATACACGTTCGAGCCAAATATTTCTTTTATTTTCCATAATTAATTTTTTTAAAGTCTTTAAAAAAACAAATCTTTAGTTATTTAAGTAAGGTTATGTTATTAATCTTCTTTTTTCTATATACTCCACCAAATTTTAGAACGCCGGTTCAACAGTTTCACTTCTATTTCTCTCTCTCTCTCTCTCAAAAAGAGTGAGAGCAATAAAATATAATTTGGCGGCTGTCTGGTAATCCGAAGCAATACGCATGTGTAAACTCAATCCCGGTTTTCATGGAAAATCGGTATTTCGATCTCAATACGATCTTGATCCAACCCTAAAAATTTTCAGGGTCGGATCTAGATTGAAATCGATTTGAATACTGGAAAAACAGGCGTTTTCATGGACGGTATCGGATTGAAATCGTTTTCAGAACGAACTCAATTCCCATGAAAACGTAGCATATGTCGCTGTTGTACGACGTATCCGTTCTGAGCATGCGTATTGAGATAAAATTGGTGCTAGAAAGCACGGATATTCCACCATACAATTAATTATTTTATGTTGAAAGGAAATGGAAATATCTCGAAAACTGTAGCTTTGAAAGATTTGAACCTTATGATAGCTGCTTTACTTCTAAAGCAATTTTTTTATATCCCTATTTTAACGTTTTTTCAAATAACTAGGAAACTAAAGCTCCCACGAATTTAGACTATATAACAAAATTTGTAGTACATATTCATGGAAACTTAAATCTGAAAACCGTATATTGCAACTTGCTTTTGTTCCAAAGTTACAATTTGTTTAACCCTACCCAAAAGTTAATCTGTTCATAACCAGCCAATAGCGGTTTTTGTACCAAGTTTTCGTTAAAATCGATTAAGGCGTTCTTGAGTCATCGTGTATACAGACAACAGACCGACAGACAACTTTTTTTTTTCGTCGATTAAGTTGTTTTGGAACCTTAGTAACTAATTTTTGATAAAATTAAGAAAAGTCAAAATTTCACGATTTTAATAGTCTCCCATACCATATTGGTATAGTGGACTAAAAATAGGCAAGCCCAATAGGCCTATTTACTCAACTAATGTCTAACGGGTAATTGATAAGCACTAATGGATACTTATTGCTTAATTGTGAACTTTTAAAGTTAAACTATACCTATGCAAACCAATGGTGCTCTTTACTCCATCAGGTTTTATGCATTATTTATGTGATTAATAAAATTAGGGAACTTTTAAATGATATTAAAAAGATATTGGGGATTCAATAACGCCAGGCACTAATAATTCCTGGCCGTATTTGACATCTGGGCATGCGCAGCAGTGGCGGCTCGTCAGATGAGGCAAGTGAGGCGGCGCCTCACCAACATTTTTGGAAAAACTGGCAAATTTATTTTTTGCGAGATTTTTTGTGTTTAATTTTTGTAGGAGAAAAAAGCTCTTCATAAATTTTTTTTTATTTTAATATTTTAATATTCCTTATTCTGCCTTGCTTTGTTTTGTATGTCCTATCAAAGATGGATGAAGCACTGATTCGGGTCGCCTCGCTTCCCCACTCTGCAACGGTTTTGCTTCCTATCAACGCTGTCCGAGAGCCTGCCGAGAGCGCGCGGTGGCTGGCCTCGCTGGCCGCATTAAAATTTTGGAAATTAAAAAACGCGAAATCCCGTTTTTGTTATTGCAGTTATAAAATCAACAAATCGTACATGAAACATGAGGCGACTAAAATCCGCTTCACCCATGCCTTGACAACTCAGTCTATAATACGGGCATCACGCTTGTAGGTGATTATATATATATATGCAAACATTTTGATTTTGTCATAAACAAAAAAATTGTGGAATGAGAATGTATAATAACTATTTATGCAAAATTATTAAAGCCGGTCATTTTTTCGCCCTCGGGCGTTAAAATACAAAAATTCAACGTTATTTTAAATGTTGTGGAATAATGTAATTCTTTATAAAATTATAATTTTTATTTTAATATCAAAGTAAAAACGCATAAAAGAGTACATTGAACAATAGTTTTTTTTATCTTAATAAGTTTTAGATTTTACATTTGACCAATTTATGACCCATTTACGGTGTTTATCTTTTTAACATTTTTGATCTTGGTGCCTCATCAATGTTTTAAGTCACGAGCCGCCACTGATGCGCACTAAAACAAAAATAAGGCCAGGAATTAATAAAGTTAGTGCCTGCCACTATTAGTGGACGCTTTACGCCGCGGCACAGCCAGACCTTATCTCTTCTTTTTTTTTCTAGGTGCAAAAGCCATAGAGTTTTTTGTGAAATTTATAGCATATACACCTTCAAAGAAGAATTGATCAATAACCTTACTTTGTTTGTCTATTTTATTTAACAGAAGATTGCAATTTTGTACAAATTTGCTCAAAATTTTGATCATGAACCGTCCTTACCCTAAAAAAAAGACTAAGGTTTACTTATAATGACGATCTCACGTTTTTGAAAGAAGTGATAGCTGAAAATTTCAGTTCTAAAGTTTTTTACCTGCAATAATAAAATCACTATACACGGGAATACGTTCTATCTAGACGAAAAGCAGCTAAGCACCTACGTTGGGACCCAGTTTCTTCGCAACACAAACAAATTTTTGTAGGTTAGGAACAATCGCACACAAGTTAAAATCGGGCACTATTTGTCAAATAATGTAAGGACGGATGTAATAATGGATGGCACTATTCCAATATCTCTCTATTGAAGGTTCCTCTTTAAAAAAAATTTGTATGGAAAACAAAATATGGTTTCTTTATCAAATCTCTCTAGTGTATTCTTTATCAATCCACCGCTAAACGCGCCGTAGTAGTTCCAAGCATCATTTGTTTTATGTTTTCATTTGTTCTTTCACGGCCCACTTGACGTTGGTAATTATTCTTCGTTTTATACTTTCGGGAAAAGTTTTTTTCCTTCTTTTTTTTCTTACTTATATTTTAGAGCTCCCTTTCGAGCTGTAAGTTTTTATTTTATTTTTGAGCGGGATGAAAGCCTTAATTGGAGGTACACTGTAAAATAGGTAATTGTTTTTATAAATTCAAGTCTTACGGTATAAGAAATACAGGGGCTTCATTTCACATTTCTCTTGAAAATATATGAACGAAAAAAAACACTGTATTGATGCCAAAATAGCTCAAATAAACATAAAAATTTTGATGAAAAAAAAACTTAAATAATAGGCTTTTATGAAATTCACTCCAAAGTAGAAAATAATTTTTTATCACCTAAGAAACAGTTGTATTACTCTATAACTTAAGGATATTTTCAAAGGCTTGGCAAGCACGGCAATAACACCAGTTGTCAGCTTCTTTATATGAAAGCATTCTTTTGTAGTTCTCTCTTTGTCACCGTAAAGTTAACATTTTTAATTTGCGCCCATCGCTTTTATTATGGTATAGAAAGATAAAAAATTATTTTGTACTTTTGAGTGCATTTAATAAAAGCTTGTTCTTTAAAAGCGTTTTTAATAAAAACTAATTTTTAAAATTTTTAGATTTGTACCCTAAATCGTTCATCTTGAATCCGCCATATTGATTTTTCAAAATCTGATTAAAAATTCGTATTCATTATCCCCAACAGCACCCATATACCAATTTTGGTTGAAATGGGACAAACTTACATGTTTTCCCCCCTTCACTCCCCTCGTAGGGAGGAGGGGTGCCTAATAATGACTTATTATTTTATTATCACCGGAACTATAACTGCATGCCAAATTTGAAGGCAATCGGATTTGTATAAGTTAGTTAAAATTGATTAGCAAAAGATGACCAAAAATCGTCCATCTTGAATCCGCCATATTGAATTTTCAAAATCTGATTAGCTGTCAACTTCGTCACACTATATTCTTGTGTTGTCACCGCAACTATATCAGCATGCCAAATTCCAACTGGAACACAAGGCCACAGAGTCAAGCCGTCACCTCGCGTCGTCACTCATTTATTAAAAATATAACCTTCTCAGGTAAAAGTCCCCGCTGTAAAATTATAATTATTTAATAAGAAGAAGATTTTTAAGGTATGGTAAAAGGGAGTTCTTTTTAGCACTGAAATAACCTATTTTATAAGGATAAAAGATGAAATCTTTCTTAATGACTAATGTTTCTCATAACAATTTAATAACACTACTATAAAACTCTATAGAAATCTTATCCGATGTAATATCACAAATCCTCTTACACAACGGAAAGTAGTCTTCGACGAGAGCCTCAAAATTGGCTCTATTGTTCTCCAAACTCCTTATACGTCATAAAAATCATCTTTACCTGCCAATAACCAGGATTAACTGCAAGTTTTCGATCCAGTAAAGGTTATGAATTCAGAATGTATATTGGTTACTGCGGAATACAGGGTGAACTCTTGTATTTCCAAAAAAAAAGCATCGAAGGCACCGGCGATTCGACGGCATTTGAATGGGGGTGGGGGGTAAAGGCCATTTTTTCCAACTAATATTAAAAGCGATTCCCAAGTTTTGATTTTTTTTTGTTTGAAGAAATCAGAAATACAAAATGATTTGTAAAATGTACTTAAATTGCAAGCAACATTGGGGGGAAGGCTTCCTCCCACCCCCGCCCCCCAAGGGATTCCTGCTGATCCTTATGTAAAATGACAACCTGTATTCAAATATAGCTCCCGTTTTCTTCTACCACCCACCAGTCTTGGGGGAACCACCCCTCTCTATTTCCATGACTTCGAAAATACTAATAATTTAGCTGTAAACAATAATAAATAAAAATATATTACCTTCATTTGGTGCTTGCTTTACTTTTATACCCAAGTTTACACCCTGAACTACAACTCTCTCGTCCTAAAAACCAGCAGTACTCTGCCAACATGCTGGCATTTCAGTTCCCTGAAAATCTCTTAGATGTCTTGATGGAACCGTTCCCCGAGTTTATCCGAGACTGCTCCTAAATTTTCAGGGAGAAGTTCAGGTGCGAGTGAAGGAAGTGCAGTAAGTGACATGTTACATCCCATGGCCCTGTACGCGAATAGCAATTCCTCGACCTGAGAGACATAATCATCACTTTTGTGGTTACCCAAAAAGTTCTTACACACCTTCTGGAACACAAAACAAGCTCGTTTTTCTTCTCGATTCAGGTGTTTAATAAATGTCGAATCTTCGAAAAGTCTAATCTGGGAACCCACAAAAACTCCGTCCTTGATCGAAGTCTCAGTAAGATGAGGAAATGTAGTAGTAGTAGTAGTAATAAGGGGCGGCCCGCAGGTCTGGCAATTAGGCCTCTTCATGGGTCCTTTCTACCATACCCCGGCACGTACCCTTATCCTCCCACTCCCTCTCTCCGGGCCTTCCTGCCTTCCTTACGAAGGTCACCACGTCAGCCCATCTTAGATAGTGTAGCTCCTCCTCTTCTATTGTGGGGGCACCCCACGTCTGCTGCCTCAATCTGGCGCATCCATCACATTCTCCTATCAGGTGCACCGCTGATAAACAGTCCAATATCTTTGCGAGTTTTTTCCAGGAGCTGCGTCTGGTCCACTCACGAATAGTTTGGTCTATCTGCACTCTCGCTCTTCCCTCCAGGACGACTTCAGTTGATCGCTCACCCATTTATTGAGTTTGCTCTGCACCTGTTTTCTTGTGATTCCCAAGAGCGGTTCCGGTCCAATATATCTCTCGTGGCCTGGACTCCACTAGGCTACTGACAACGTCCCTCCTGCTATTCCTGACCTCTGGTAGGATTGCCGCCATGATAATGGCGTATACCTCCGCCTGAAAGACGGTAGCGCGCTCGCCAAGCGGGTAGCTTTCTTAAACTTCTAGGTCTTCCACATACACTCCTGCACCTGTTGTCTGCCTGGCTGACAGTTTTGATCCGTCAGTGTAGCAGACCGTCGCAGAGTTGGTTGCCCAGTGGATAACCGAAAAAGCCCAGTGGTTTTTTTTTAGGTAAAACCCACTTTAAAAAAACCACGTAGGGCTAAATAAATCTAAAAAGGTATATTATTACCAGTGGTTTGAATCTGATCGTAAAATTCGATAAACTTGACCAGTTGCAAATCTTTTTCTAATCCCAAATAATTTCTTATTTTATTATTCCAAATAAGACCATGTTTTTCAATGGATGCTGCACTAAATGGGCAACAATGCAAATTATTTAAAAAAAAAAACGATTCGGGTTCAGTATTTGCATTTTCCTTGTAAAAAATGGTTTAGAGTTCATAGCCTCGAAAAAAACCATAACTTGACTTGAATCGTATACTATCATATCATACTAAGTAAGCAGGTACTTGCAGTGTAGTAAATACACAAACTCCAACAATAATTTTCTTAAGGTTTGTTGATTAAGTATATAAAAAAAGCGCTGGTCAACCTAAACCAAAACTGCTTTGATTTATTAAAAAACAAACAAACTGTCGATTTCTGCATTCCACTATTTTTATGTCGTATTTTATAGTTGATAAACGATCGCGAGAATAAGTCCCAATTTTAAAGAAAAACTACAATCTGTATATAATTTAAAAAGAAAATCATAAAAAACCGAATAAAACCCATTTGTAAAACCCAAAAAAGCCCAGTGGGTTGGATTTTATATAAAAAACCCGGGTTTTTTCCAACCCTGCTTTAAAGGAACCTTCTACAATTCCTCGTTTTTTCTCCAAAGGCTTCAAGGTTACCAGTAGCATGTTTGTTGTCTACTTTTTCTGGAACGAAGCACATATAGCGTGACCTCAGAGTAGCCTTCAGCAAACCTTTCTCAAAGAAGACTTTATAAAACGGAATCAATGAGGAGCCCTCAAGGAATCCTCACCGAAGGAAGCCCTTAAGGATCGACTATAAATTCCAGCCTCAGATAATCATTTTATTCTTAATTTTTGGGAAAAGTTCAATCTTAAGGAGTCGAACTTTGCTGCAAACAGTTTTATGTTATGTTCGTAAAAAAAGAAGACAAATGAGAGTAATCAATTTCTTCCGCACTAGACTGCCCCATTGTCCGAACGACGTACACTCCATCTTAAATTCAATCAGACCAATTTTTTGACATAGACAATGACAGTTCCATTAGTGACTGTCATATAACTATGAGATTCTATAAAGGCCCTGCCCGTGAATTCCCGTGTACCGGAAACCCTTTCAAAATATCGGCCGAGGCAAATGGATTAATGACGGGCTTCAATGCGCATGCGTTACCTTGAAGTATGCTGAACGAGAAATAAGGTGATTCGACGTTACAAACTCGCGCAGGCTCAGATCGAGTCGTCTTTCTCCCATTGCATTGTCCATGTCATGGCAATCTAGATTTTGACTGTTGCCGCTACGATTTTCTCACATCCTGGGTCTTTATCTACCTAATAGTTATATGGTTTCTGTGTTTGTATGTAAGCCGCCATATTCAAAAATGAACCGGAGAATGATTTCTGCAAGCGTAAGGAACAATTGTCAATAAAAAATAAATGATTACCACAGAGGTTCTTATTTTTAATAAAAAAAAGTTGATAATAAAAAATCTGAATTCGGGAAATTCCCGGGGAAAATTCATTCCGTCACTCAAGTCACGATTCTTCAAAAACCGTCAGAGCCAAAAACGTATGTCCACCGATATTTCTTTTGCGACAAATGACTGGTGGTTAATTAATGGTGATACTTATACTATAGGGCGATGGACATAGTAAAAAATGTAATTTTAACTTTGGATATATTGAGGCAATATCTTCTCCATATAAGCCTCCAACTCCTACCGTTTTAGTGTCCTTTTCTCGACCCTCGCTGCATTATTGACAGAAAACTAATGGATTTTTCTGTCACTTTTGAGTGAAAATGGCGGCGAAGGTGGATTAAAGGACACTGAATCGGTAGGAGTTGATCGGTCTGTATGGAGAGGGTACTAATTACGGGGTAGGACTGGGTAGCTACCTAAATTACCCGAAAAAAATCACGATCTAATTTTATAACATTAGGGTGATTTTGGTCAGGTTTTTAGCCAATCTGTTACCGTTACCTTTATTCTGGGCAGGCGCACTAGCGCTCTGACAGGCTGTTACCTTTATTAAAGGAAACCACAGGCACTAATTAGCGTCGAATAGCGTTACCGTTAAAAAGCCAACTTATCAAACTTAGCGTGATTTTGTACTGAATATTAACATAAATAAAAAAATACAGTTCCAAAAAAGTTGCCAAGTTAATGTAATTGTAACAAAATTACTCAAATACTTATACAAGAAATCTCAAAATAAAATTAGTGTTGTTTCATAGCCTTTTCTGGAAGGTAAATAATATTTTTCTTTAGCCACCCGATTAGTCTCTGCTTGGCCTAAGATTTTCTTGAAATCCCTTCTAATATATGCCAGAATGCATTGTCCATGATTATTAAGACTTTGGAGGAAGATTCGGAACAAGCTGTGTTTGAAAACAATTTTCAAATTTTTTTCTGTTCATGTTTTCATAAAAGCATCTTTTGCTTCAACGTGGACCATAATATATCGATGACCTGAAAAAAAACTACCACCACCACTAAATACATTGGAAAATTTGACATTTAATTCTCTGATATTGCATTTTATAATTTTTTTAATTAAAATGGGGGTCAATCGAGTTGTTTAAAAGATACGGTTCTTTAAAGGTCCCCAGAACTTCACAGTGAGGCACTATGAGAGTCATACTCGGAGTCATAGCAAACCATCCGATTGACCTTAACTCCTTAACTTGTTTTACGTTTACAAAAGATAACAAGATTATTTTTACCTTCACTGTTTTTTTTTTAATTCGTCTTGGTTTCATCTGATCCCTTACTCAAGATCCACGTCTCGTCTACAAAAACTAGAATAAAAACTTCTGGAACTAAATTTTTTTTTTAATGTACTTCCTTAAAAAGTTTATTCTTTTATGTCCATTAAATATTTTCAATTGTTTGATTTCTTCCACTTAAAGCCTGAACTGTTTATCCATCTTTGTTGCCTGAACTTTTGCTTTATTTTTACCTACGTCACATATTCTTTTCTGACATAAATAGTAAGTAAGTAAATAGTTTGTAATTTTGGTTTTGGCTGTGTTTTGCTTTGAAGACATATTAGATGCGTGTTTTCTCTGATTTAATCCCATTTTTCTTAATATTTGCAATTGTTGTGAGACTTAATTTGGTTGCTTCTGCTGTTCGCTCTATTAAGGTGCATTTAGACTGTGGTAGTGTCGTCGTAGTTGTGTTGTAGCTGTAGTGAATTGTTTTCCATAGATAATGCAGAATGGATTATTTTAATAGATAAATAGTTAACAATATTTTTTTGTACACATTTTTTAATATAATTTACTTTTTAAACAAATATTGGTGGTAATAGACCCTCCTGCTAAATTTTGGAATATGTTAGTTTCACCTTACATATTTCTTTGGTATTGACTGAGTAAGTTCCGTTTTTTCTTAATATATAAAGAGTTCAAAAATGCTTTAATATTAAAATTGAGATTGATAGAGTAGCAAAGAAATACAAAATTAAACTTAGGGAAAAAAGAAAAAAGGTGGCAATATTGTGTCTACATGACTGACTATAATTAGTTGTTTATCTATACATATAATAAATATCTAAAAGGATCATTTCTGCACATTGTACATCGACTATTTTTTTTTGTATTTTATTGTTTGACCAAACGAGATACCAAAAATGAAATTTTTACAGTTTTTGTCTGTATGTCTGTTTGTTCCAGCATCAGGCATAGATCGCCCAGCCGATTTTGATGGGACTTTCACTATTGCATTCCTTGTGTTTCTGGGCAACACATAGGTATTTATTTCATCAAAATCGGTTTACGGAAACAAAAGTTATGGCACGTAAAGAATTAAAAAGGGGAAAAATGGGTAAAACCGCAGGCAAAGTGGCGCGGCGGTGTCAAGTAGCAAAGTGTGTAAAAAAAGTAATATGTCTAATGGGTAATAAAAGTAATATTTTAGAGGGAAAATGTTCTTTAAAAAAGTTACTTTTAAAGAGTTTTATAAACAATTTTAGAAAATTACTAGTTCCACGTAAAAAAGGGGACAGGTGTACTACATCGCCACTGTGTATTGTAGGTTATTATTAATTATTAAAGTTGGTGTGTTCATGCCATCTCTTTCATGCGCGCCCGAAAATATCTACCTATCTCTGTGTCTATCTCTGATAATACGATACTATAACTTTTCTAAAAGTTATTACTAAAGCAATATATAAGATTAAAAAGGTAAATTGTTTTATATAATTTGTCCATGCAAGCGAAGTAATGCTAAAAGTAAGCGCTTTTTGACACTTAGAAAAAAGGCCCTAATTTCCTCGCAATTATAATAAACCAGAATAAACCATCACCATATCAGATATAACTACTATAGTACCTTGTTAATTTATCGCTAATATCACTGAACACACTATTGACTGTATTTATGTATGCAAATACAAAATTACCACATTTTTTTCTTCCCCAAGTTTTATTTTGTCCATCTTTGGTACCCAATCAACCCTAATTTTAAAACTAAAGCATTTTTGAACTTATATTAAGAAAAAACGGAACTTTCTCGGTTAATACAAAAGAAATGTGTAAGGTGGATCTTTTAGCATGTTCAGAAATTTTGCAGGAGGGTCTGTTATCACCAACATTCGTTTAAAATATTAAACAAGGTAAATTATACTAAAAACTGTGTACCAAAAAATATTCTTAATTATTTATCTGTAAAATATCCTGTTCTGCATTATCTATGGAAAACAATTCACTACAGCTATAATGCAACGACGACTACACTACCACAGTCTAACTGCCCCTTTACATTCTTAACTTGACTGACTGTACTCGGTCTTTTTCCAGTTAAAAAAAGCTAATATATTTAAACCTATTAGCCATTTCTTGCTTTCAAAAATAACTTTGACAACACACTGACAAATTAATGTTTTTGAATGACAGTGACGAATATTTCAGATAAAAATATAAAGGATGTTTACTTATAAAAATCGAACAACAATTAGACATCAATTTTTGCTAAAAATTTGTTGTCACTGCCGTTTCAAATGTACCAAACAGAGATAAACAAAAATGACGTCACTACAAATGGGTATAAACATAGAAAAAACAATAATAAAGAGAGCGTTCGATTCAATGGTGGGAATCTGGCAACTAATTTGGCTCGATGCCGGCGCCTCCATTGAGGGCGTAGAGAAATAAAAGTTGTTTTTTATGGTAGATTTTTTAAAATTTTGTTATAGCGTCACTGCATCACGAAAACTGCGAAAGAAGACGCAGTTTTCATGATGTGTGTGACCCTATTTTGTTTTAAGAAACAATGCCCTCCTTAAATCAAACTAAAACTATAAAAATAAAGATATACAATTTAGCACATAAAATTGATTTATTTTAAAAGCTGCTTTTGTGGTCTTTATTTATAGTTTTAGTTTGGTTTTTAAGGGCATTGTTTTCAAAGTATTTGCTCTCAGATTGAATAATTAGTCTTTCGTTGGTGCAAAAAATATTTACATTTATTCAATAAATAACAAAATAGGTCAACTTTACGTCCAATTACGAGTTAATTTTTTTCAATTTTGAGTTAAACACTACACACCTGTAATTGTGCAAACTTTTACTCATTTTTAACCGTGTAATAGATTTTCACACGACATAGGAGAAGTAAGAAGGAAAATTATAATGAAAAAAGGATTTTTTTCAAACGGGTGCCCGGCGCAACGCACCAGGGTTTCATGGTTTAAAGACGGTATTTATTTTAAACAAGACCAAAACTACTTCTTGCACTAATTACATCTGCTAAGCTCTGAAATATTAAACGCACTTAGTTTGTACGCCTCTGCAATAAGGAATTACTATATTTTATTGTAAAAAAGCAGTGAATCGAATACCAATAATCATTTAACAGAAAATAACCCAGAAGTTGTTAACTCCTAAGTTTTTCAAAATCCATAAAACAAAGTTAGCTTTTATTGATTCTTGAGGGCAGTAGGCCTTCCATAATCTCTGCTTCCATATAACAAAATCCTTTTTCCAAAAACTTTTGACATTGTCAATATAGTTTCAAAAACACCAGCGCCTCCATGCGCTACATATCGACTCCGTAACACACTGGGCGTATTTCCCTATACTTTCAACTATCTCTTTATTGTTCTTTAATCTCTGATTTCGACTATAACTGCTTTTTTTTTCAGGACTTATTGGCTAATATTCCTTAAAATTTACTTTCTTAATACTGGTCCAGTTAATAAAAGATATGTTAATTTTAATTTTCGTATGCAGTTTTTGTGAAAACCTCTTTTTTTTATTTAAAAATGTTTGTTATTACGGTTATTTTTGTATGTAAACAAACCTTCAAAACTGTTAAAATACAAAACCATAGATAGCCATGGAATATGTCGCTGTCACTGTTTAGAAAAGTCACAAAAATTCTGTCTTTCCTTTTACATGGTGAGAATTTTCGACACTTTTTGATATGCCTAGTAGCAATTCAGCTCCGCCGTAACACTAGTCCTGCGGAATATCTCTAGAACATTAAATTTACAAAATGTTATTAAAAAACTTACGTAGCTTCTCTTACAACGTTAGGGCAAATATTGAGATTTTCTGTCGTTTCTGAAGAATCGCGACCTCAGTGCGAAAAAGTGACAAAAAGTGGTGTTCCCTGCCCGGTCGTAAAAAATTATTGTTTTGCAAAAATCCCATATTTGGTTTGCTCCGTCGCTAACGCGCCCCCCAAAATCCTCATAAATTATCGTTAGGCCACAATGTGTTCAAATTTTCATAATTAGCTGGGAAGTATCATTGTGTGAGAGCTCTAACCGAATACAATCACTTTGCTGTACCCTGAATGAATAGAACTCGCTAACGAACGTACCTAATAAGTGGGATAAAGTCGGGTGATTGCAAACGCCTGATGGTAGTAGTGGGGGAGGCTCATAAAGGTATAACTTAAATACAATTTACGAAATTAGTTGCATGAATTGTAACAAAAAATATGTTGGCCAAACGAGACGCTCTATTCAAACACGTTTTAAAGAACATTTAGCACACTTAAAATATGGAAGAAGAGAAAAGTCAAGTGTGGCCGAGCATGCTTTTGAAAACAATCATAGATTCTCATTAGATAACCTAAAACTCCTGTGTACCAAACAAAAGACTTTTGAATGCATATGAAAGTATGGAAATCATTAAATCCAGAAATAGTTTAAATAAACATAGAGGACCCATCCCGTTTAGTACACTTTATTCTTTAGTTGAGGGGAGATAGGATTATAAATCGTGATCAATCACAAATTATTAGTCTTATCTCCGCCCACTAAAAGATTGTATATAAGATAGAGCGTAGGTTAATTTAGTTTATTGTTTATCGTCTCCTGATGATACTAACGTTGTTAGCGAAACGCGCGTCGAGTGCAAAAAAGTATAGTTTTGGTTTGTGGAAAACCATCATAACTTTGTTTTAAATAGAGACATTATGTTTACCACAGTGGCGATCAAACATAAGGTAAATAATTTGACGGCGATGCCAGATTGCGCTAAAAGTTGTATCTCTACACGTAATGTTTTTGCAAACATATTATTTTGATAACTTTTTTATTATTTACCTTTACAAAATCTCCGGTTGGTTTTTTAAAACATGGAGAAACAGCTTATTTTTGTTCAAATATATAAAGAAATTTAGGTATATTATATAATTGCATTTAAATTTCCTTGAACGTTCACAATTTTAAATCAATAAAGAATTTATAATGTGCAGGTACATGTTATGGTACTTGAAATATACCTCATTTTTTCGATCGAAATATCAGATAAAATATCTGATATTTTGGCCGAAAGAATAATTCTTTTTATTTCCCAATATATATGGGGATAAAACCTACAACAATGTGACAACCTCGCATTTGTGGCGTTGTAGCTTCAGCATAATCGAGGTTATGGTATATTTTAAAGATTATTGGACAGTTTTTCAATGATTTTTAAGTGTTTGTGGCAAAAGTGATATGACAAAGTGCGTAGTGTGACGAAAACTGGAGATTGCAGGTGAACACCAAACATTTCATAGGTTAGTTATATTCTAAACACTGATTAGTAACTCACCACGATTAAATCCTAATCGGGGAATTTTTGCGTTAGTGACTACGAGCATATGAATATGGTGCGAAATTTGAAAACGGAGTGGGCGGTGCCAAAGCAAATGCTCTTGCGTAGCGCCATAGCCTTCCTTGATTTATAATATAAAAATGGTGTATTCTAGTTTGAGTATGTTTTTCCACTTTTTTAATTTAATAATAAAGGTAATAGAAAAAATAGTGTTTGGAACTCGCAGCTAAGCTATGCTCGGTTGTGGTTTTTGTAAATATCTGCAAAGTAATCATTTTACCTTGTATGCTAATCGTTAAATCTCAAGTAAAATGATCTTACCTACCTGTGAAGTAAATCATCATTTAAGCGGTCTTTTTTTTCTCTTTATTTTTCAAAGACTTTAGCTCTTTAAAAAAACGCTATTCGATATCACTCGCAGAGCTGCAATTTCCTGAGTTTATCCTATGCGTAAATCCGTAATTGTTTCTACCTCACACTTGCTCTGTTTTAGGGGTTTAACAACGGGTTTTCAGTCGTCAGAGCTGTAGGTACGTATATTTATTTAATAAAATTATGATCAAAATTAGTATCAGTATACTAATTAGTACCTATACCATATAGCTATATAAGAATCTATCAAATCAGCTAAATTCAATTTAGGGCAGCAGTGTATAGTTTTTAATATCTAATTCATCCTGTTTAATACGGTCCTGTTAAAAAGCTTTGATTATAAACTGCTTTCTTACAATGCATATTAAACACAATACAAAGTCTTAAAAACTTTATTTAGTATCCTTTTCCCTTCTGGTTACACCACTGTTTTGTTACCTGTAAAGATTCTATAGACTAATTTTTACTTTTTTGACTAAATAAGACAAAATGATTCAATTTTTAAAGTGGACTTTCATTAAAATTTACAACAAACTTAAACTTCTATCAAAAATCCTTTATAAAAGTCAAATTAAGTTCAAATAATAAGGTATTTCCGACCCATAATGAGATAAAAATCTTCAATTTTCGACCCTTCGTGCAGGAGTTTTAAAAATTCTTTCACTTCTTGTTTTCTTCTTAAGTCCCATTGCTGTTGATTCCATTCTCTTTTGTTATATCAACAGTTATTCCTTCACCTACTTTGTCTTGCATTTTTCCTCTCTTATTTTATAACAATTCAGTTATTTCTTCTTCAACGCCTTTTTGATGGAACCACAGATTAGTAAATAGTTATTAGTCTAAGGATGGAACGTAGCTTCATTTTGCTGTTTTTAATCTTACCACTCTCACTTCCTTATCCTTTTCTTTAAAAATCTTAGTAACCTTTGCTAAGTGTCAATCTATTATTTTGACACTATCACTCCCTATGAGAGCTACATCACCAACTTCTATAATTTCAGTCGCCATTCTTCAATGGCATCTATTCTGAGTACTCTTTTCGAAATCTTATTCTGAGGTTTCTTCTTACCTAATCGAACTCTTCTGTTGATTGTTTGTGTTTCTGTTTCTTCAACTTCAGGTAAGGTATTTATCGGTAACTCATGAACAAATATTAATGAAGACAACGGCTCTAGTTCATTTCATAATTCAAAGAAGTTTTTCTTAACGTTTTCGTAAGCATTGATTAATTGAAATTTTAATTATTGGCAGAAAAGATTTTCCGTGTTTGGCAAAGAAGTCATAATTCTTCTACAGAGAATACTTTGAAAGATAAATCTGAAAGATTAATGAAATTTTTGCAAAAAGAGGTAAATAACGACGAAAGACCAGTAATTTTAATGTTACAAAAAACAAAAAAAAAACAAGAAGAGAAACTTAACGTTCCATGAGCACCAGTATTGGTAAATCACACACTGAGAGAAATGATATTAGCCTGTATACACGTTGTATACAGGCTAATATCATTTATCTCAGTGCAGCAGTGCTGCATGTGTATTTAATAATGAAAATGTTTTAAGTCGAGGAATATGTTAGTTGTAGGTTTTTGAAAAAGGATGTTGTTTTCGGTGTTTGTGGAAGTGGCATCTGGTGCGGAGGCAAACATTGAAATTTAATTGAAATAAGAAAGCCAAATAAAGTACATACAACTAAATGTAAATGTTCCACAAACTATAGAAAATCTGCAAATTACAATTTTTGCATCCAATCAAACAAATAAAAAGTGTTTTTACACACTGTACCCTATAAACAACGTGTGACGGATTTCTGATGTTTCTTCATTGATTGAATGACTGAATGACTTTTGAGTGGTTGTGACGGAAATTATTTAGTGAGCCCCTAGTTTAACGGCGCAAGAACAATCCAGAGATAATATAAACTTGTCAATCGATTTCAATACGTCATCTACCACTCATTATCTATCTCTGGTTTCTTTACTGTATTCTCCTGTTCACAGATTGCGCCGCGAATCATTGGGGATTAGGGTCACTGGATCCTAAAACCTGCGGCTGGGACCGCAGGTCTCCCGATCTAGTGACCCTATGGGGGATTGTTTATTTATCACCTAGGTGATCGAATTGAGAGCAGTGACAACTAGTCAAATGGCCAGTTTCTCAACTTCCACTTAAGTTCTAAGTGCTAGTTATTATTATTGTATCAGGCAACCGAGCGGGATTTCACTTTTTTTTGTAGAGTTCGCATGTTTTTAGAAAATGTGAAACAAAGGAAAAAAAATAAGGATTTTTTTTGAAACTAGAATGAAATCTAAGAGAAAAAACAGAAAAATATTTAAAATAATGTAAAAAAAAATCAAATTAATGTGCACCAAAATGTACATATATATACCTGCCAGTGAAATTACCCTTGTAGGCAGGCAACTTTACACTCATTTTCTTCACCAATTTTTACAATTTTTACAAAAATAAAATAATTTTGGGGGTATTGGCATTGCCTACCTATTTCATACATGACAACTTACCACCATTTCTAAAAATAATGTTATTGTTCCTGTCACCATGAACAGCAACATCGAGTTTGTAAGGGTGATACAAAAGACCTTGTATTTAGGCACATCACATATTTATGAATTAGGTACTCTACTTAGATGGGATTAACACATTAAAACTTAAGGTAATGGGGCCTTAAAGGTCCAGTCATGGTTCCATAAAGTACCTAAGAAGTAAGATATAAAAATTATTAATTTCTTACTGTAAGCTAAGCTGTGAACTATTAACAAATGCATGTATAGTATGTAGTTTATTTTTCTTTGCATCTTACTTCTTCTGCTTAATTTACGGAACAATGAATCCAGCTTTAAGGTCAATTTATGCTTGTATCTTAGATCAACAAGCAGTACAAAGTTTGCAGGTTGTTTAATTACCCTGTAAAAAATCCGCAAAGAATGTCTTAGCTTGATCTAAGTAGCGAGCATAAACTGACCCTTACACTTACTTGTGAAAAGAAATGTTGACGTCCTCCGTCAGCCTCCTTATCGATTTACAATTTTTCAGTACACAAGTCATATTCTACAAATACACACAGACCACTTAAGGGTTCTAAAAAGTAGCTTTACACCAAAGGAAAAATTATTAAATAAAACACAAAAACCAGGTCGACGAACTCCAAAACAAAACGACAAAACTAAGGTTATGAAGAATGTCAGGCAGACACACTGACATTGGTTAGTTGCAAATACAGTGACATAAACTTTTGTGATGTTACCTAGGTATATATGCTGGATCTCTCTTAGCCGAATACATTTAGGAAAGGAGAACACCAGAAACTATGCCTAGGGTAAGCTCACAAAAAAAAGACGTGGGTGGTTAATTTTGATGGTGGCGGTATCTATAATATAACCATTTAGGTACTTTTTGATGCTAGGCATATAGCTAATATTGATAGGTAACCAGTATAGTCCATGTTTTTACATTTCCGCATGTTTTAGCTTTAGAGGAAAATAATACTCAATTTGTTTTTTATTAGAGGAAGAGGATTACAAAGCTTATTAATACAATCTAGAGGGTTTTTGAAATTAGGTGTCCATTATTTGGAAAATTACAAATATTTCCAATTTAGTTTTAAAGGGTATTTCTGACTGTTTCTGACGTAATATGGGCGCGCCAATTTTGAAACACCACAAAAGTTAAAACAGTTTTTTTCAAAAAATAAACAAAATTTTAAAAAAGTACCAAGATTTGATGGAAAAACATAGGCCAATAAACAATTTAGGCAAAATTTCAGGCCATTTGGAAGTCACGTTTCCGAGAAACATGCGGAAAAAGAATTGCCTAATAAATGGACCCAACAGCGTTGCCGGTTTAACGATGTAATTGGGCCGTTAAGTTTGTTTGAAAGGTTGAGACAATGATGTGTTTGAAATTAACTCTGTGTTTCGGACTTCCATTGTCTATATTTTATTTATACACGACGTTTCGATCAGTACAATCTCTGATCGACACCGCAGCATATAAAATGCCATATAAAAAATTCAAGTTCCGGCTACAGAAGAAAATTTTCTCAAAAGCTTTGCAAAAGTTTTCTGCAGTTTAGAATCTTTGTGTACTAGTGACTCTGCAATAGAAAAATTAAAGAATGGTCTATAGAACATGTGGAGGATCTGAGAAAAGTACGATAATATGGAAGATATTATAAACAATTTAGAATATTTAAAAACTATTTTTTAGAAGATTACATTAGAAGAGAAGATAAAAAAGGAATTAAGCAAAGATTCCATTTAATTAAAAACAACATAGAGAAGTATCTAAGTAGAAAAGTTAATGAATCTATAAGCGCTTCACATCATGTAAAGATATTAAAGAGTATTTTTCATAACACAAAATAATGATTTTTTTTTATGTGGACATTTATTAACAACATTGACAATAAACTAAAACTTCTATCAAAAATCTTTTATAACAATCAAAATTGATTAATAATAAGGGATTTCCAACAATCCCATGCCAACCTATTCAAATTATAAACCACAAAAACGATAAAGTTAAGAACCAATACTTTTAAAAATATGTAAAAACTTTTCTTTCTAAACATCTCTGAATAATTAACAAGAAAAAATACTGATTTTTTTATTGCTAAAAGCCCTTATTTAGCCAACAATTCCAAAAACAAATGGGCATTCCCAATTTAAACATTAAAAATTTACATACTAATTGATTTAGACCTTTTTCTAATAAAAATTTATATTTTCTGGGGAAAAACCCGCATTTTCAATCTTTACAATGCGCAAATTTTTAATTTTACGATTAATAATTATGTTATTAAAATTAAACATTGAAACGACATATGGGTCGTCATTTAAAAAAATCAATTACCTATACGTATTACAAATTTTTAAAAATTAGGTAGGTCTATTAAGTTTTACTGGTTAACAGCTTCACGTGGCTCCTAAAAGTGGGGGGGGGCGCTGAGCTTTTGAACTGAAGGTTTAATAGATGCTGGGTTAATATATACGAAACAAAAATACCTATTTTAAAAATCTATCTCTATCTAATCTTCTAGTCTCAATTGCAAATTTTTTGCCAAATTAAGGATTAAATACGCCGCTGGCAAAAATTACGCTAAAATGATATTTCTACGCGTTTAAAATATTTTTGTTGGCAAAAAAATTGGTTAAAATTAAACAAAATTCTAACAATTATTAATTTTACAGCGCCGAGGGCGCAAACTTTGGCAAAAAAACAAAAAATTCCTAAAAAATTTTGATCTTTTTCTTTTTTACCTTAGAAAAGCTTAAAATTAAAAAATAAAAACTTGTGAACTGATTAAGTATTCCTTAGAGTATTTACTGTTTTAATAAAGAAAATGCGGCATATCCTGAGATATAATGGGGAGGCGGATTAGCAAAAAAGTTTTGGGGGAAGGTGAAATTTTTTTTGACACAGTGGATTGAGGTTTAGATGCCAAGAAGGGGTGTTTTGCGGTGGTATATTAATATATGTTGCTAAAATTTTATCATAAATGCGCCGCAGACGAAAATTTTGGGAAAATTATAGTAAAAATGCCATTACATGTTTTGAATGGTTTGTTGGATTTTTTTAAAAGATTTTATGGATGGCTATACGTGCCCGCTGGCGCCATTTTTTAACCTTAAGTTACGCGTAAAAATGGCGTTTTTTTTAAAAATTGAGTGTTGCAGATCTCGGAGTGGTTAAATATGCCCCATGGTTAAACGCGCGCCCTTTCCCCTACTCCTTGTAGTAAAAGTAAAACATATTTTTTAAAGGTGTATTACCTGTATCATTATGATTCTTTTATGATTTTTTAATGGATACTGCTGGTTTGTCACGCTATTGGAAAGTATGAGCGTGGGAACTTTGGCACTACAAAACATGGCACTCGAGAAGAGCGATTTATATAAAAAAATACTTGTTATGGAAAAAAGCCAGAAAAAAGTTAAGTGTGTTGTTAGAAAGGGTGTATTTTGTAGTAATTTTGTTTAAATCAAACCCCACTTAGACTATAAAATATTCAGAGAACGAATAAAAAAAAATAAAGTTTTTTCTTCTAAACACATGCTAAGGCTCATAAAAAATTAAGTTTACGAATTATGTAATTTATGGTGGCGAACCAAGGAAGATACTTGCCCAAATTGGTTTCACCACTTCAAAAATATTTAGGTAATGTTCAATTACTGAATTTACGCCTTTTTGTGGCGCCTAACATGAGTCAAAAAATATTTTTTTGTAAAAGTAAGTAAGTATAGCGTATAGCTTTTTTAATTAATTTTCAGGTAGTCAAAAAAACTGATAAAAATCGGGTGTGTTTTTTATGAGATTTAATGAGGTTTTTTTTGACAAGGTGGTCAGATAAAATTATATAAAATGTTGTAGGTTTGTCTGACTATAAAATCTATTTAAAGACTTATAAAAAAAAAATTGTTTTTACCACCTCATAGAAAATTATAAATGTTCATAGAAATTTCTCAAATTCTATGAGTTGCTCTAATCATAAAATATCCCAAAATCTCACGAAAAAACGTTTTTTTTACCAACTCTTAAAACATTATAAAAGAACAAGGGTGTAATCATAGAAACCCATAAAATCTCTCAAAGAACTCATAAAAAAATCGGTTTAATCTCATAATACATTATAAAAGAAAAAGAATGTAGGTAATTATAGAATCCCATAAAAGTTGATGTGTCGGTTTGATTATAAAATGTCTTAGAAAATGGTGCTTTTGTAAAACCATAAAATATGTTAAAGAAATATCTGCACTTATCAAATTTTATAATAAATCTTACCAAAATCAAAACTTTTTAAATCTTATAAAAACTGATAAAAATCAGGTATGTGTTTTTTATGAGGTTTAATGCGGTTTTTTTGGCAGGCTATGGATAGTTTAGTTACCTACATTAAAAAAGCCGAAAAAAATTAAAAAATAAAAACTTGTGAGCTGACTAAGTATTCCTTTGAGTATTCACTGTTTTAATATAATGGGGAGGCGGGTTAGCAAAAAAGTTTTGGGGGAGGGTAAAATTTTTTTTAAGGAGGGGTGTCAAATTTTTTGTGTAAGGGTTAAAAAAAAATTCATTCGAGGAGGGGAAGGGGCAAAAAATAGGGGGGACACTATCGCGGACCAACTAAAACCACTAAACGTGTGAGCTTCGGTGCTAATGAATGAATTTCCTAAGTAACCGTTTTTACAAGGATTAATTGACCTTAATTAATATCCCAAGTTGTTCATTACCCAATAAAACACCTTCTATTTTATCCAGAAAAACGCCATATTTTTAACTCGTTTTCAGCACACAAAAACAAACATAAGTGAAGGTCACTGATTATGCACGAAAAATATACCAAACAAAAAAACCCAAAACAACTATATTAATTTCTTTACAAACTGAAAGTAAAACATTGAGGTTATCTAAAAGCTCAGTCAAAAAAACTTTCCTTACTCAAGGCCCACTCATTTTAAAGCTGTAGCTTTCATCAGTAGAGGTTGGTGCAAGGCAAGGTGCAAGCAGAGGTAAAAGATCCGAACTCGCTGTTTGTGATTGAACGCAGCGCTAATATTTTTAAACTGACATTTAGACAGTGACAGGAATGTAAAAAAAAACTTGCATTTAAGTTTTTTAATACATTTCATAAATAAAAACACCTTTTAAATAAATACAAAATTAATCTACTCCTTATTTTATTATTACTCATCTAAATAGATGTGTGAGATCAAGTATTAATTGGAAAAATTAATTAATAAGAGTAAGTTTTAATTAAAGTGACATATAACCCCAATGTAAATTTATTCTACAGAGTGTTTACTATTTAAACCCCGCGTGGGTCTAAATTTTTTAATTTTCTTTTTTTCTAAATTGAAAATTTCTTCTTAAACCCAACAAAAGATTGTGTTAAGATGAATATTCAATAAACAAATTCATTAAAATTCTTCTTATAAATCAAACTACGTCCAAAACTCAAGGGGGTTTCGTTTAAAATGCTGAAAACCAAAAATTTCACTTAAACTTAGGACCTTTTTAAAATAGACTAAACCGTTTTAGTAAATCCCACTGTTAAAGTTGCACATAAAAAGGGTGCTTAGTCGTTGCCGTATCTTAGTACGCATGCTCAGAACGGATAAGCCGTACAACAGTACAACAGCGACTACATCTCACCTATCTGTACGACCCTCCTTGCAGTATTCGCAAGCAGTTATCGAATTGTATCGTCCTGAGTATCCTTTTTATGTAGAGTTTTAAATGTTTATGGGTGAGAGGTAACGCCGTATGGCGTTTTGAGAATGCGCTTTGAGATCCGACAAGGAATAAGCACTCTTGTTATATGTAACTTAAAGTGTCTATTATAAATGAGGAGTTAAATCATCAAACATGTTACTCATAGCTTCCACAAAATATTATATAAATAATAAAGGAATGTTAAAACACTTTTTCGTTTGAAAAATGATAGCATATTCTATTTGGAGGCAAAAAACTTTGTCTTGCTCGCCATTTAGCCTATGTGCTACCTAGCAGACAAAGTTCTACCCAAGTAAAACAAAGTTCTACTTTGCCTCTTAATAAAATAACCTACTATGGTCACTAGGTCATCTCTGTGAGTGTAGGGGACCGATCCATCAGTCTCACACTAAAATAGTGACCCCCACAGGTCTAAATATTTACATTTGTGGGGGGTACTAAATTTTAAAACCAATTTTTAAAAAACACTTACCCATATAGAAAAGACACAAAGTTATTATTTATTTTGTATGTTATTGCAAAATTCCACTGAAAAAACTGCTTTTTCTCAAAATATACCATATTTTAGGAGAAAATGCCCTAAAACGATTTTTTTTGACAGGTTCTGTTTTTGGGGTTATAAAGTTGGTGATTTTTAGACCAGGTGGTTTAAATTTATAGCCCCTAGAAAGGATTGTTTTGTGGCAATTAGTAATAAGTTACGAGGCAAAACAAACATAAGTAAAGGTCACTGCACGAAAAATATACCAAAGAAAAAAACCCAAAATAACTATATTAATTTATTTACAAACTGAAATTAAAACATTGAGGTTATCTAAAAGCTCAGTCAAGAAAACTTTCCTTACTCAAAGCCCACTCATTTCAAAGCTGTAGCTTTCATCAGTAGAGGTTGGTGCAAGCCAAGGTACAAGCAGAGGTAAGAGATCCGAACTCGCTGTTTGTGATTAGAACGCAGCTATTAAATCCAACAAAAGATAGTGTTAAAATGATTATTTAATAAACAAATTTATTGAAATTCTTCTTATAAATCAAACTATGTTCAAAACTCAAGAAGGATTGGTTTAAAATGCTTAAATCCAAAAATTTCACTTAAACTTAGGACCCTTACAAATTGACTGAACCCTTTTAGAAAATTCCACGGTTAAATTTTGCGTACACTGAAAAAAATACTAATTTAAGAAAGTATTAAGTTTATTTATTAATCATATAAAAATATAGTTGCGTTTTTCTTCTGTAACTTTGTGTTGGCGTTGGACAACCACAAACAAAAAAGAAGTTAAAAAACCTCCAAATCAGTTACTTCAACCGAAAAGAAATTAAAAAACAAAAGGTCAAAAGATCTTAGGTGGACATAACGAAAATTCAAACTTGGATGAGCATCCCACAAGGAACACACAAAAGATCAAAAGATCTTGGGTGGAAATAACGAAAATTCAAACTTGGATGAGCATCCCACAAGGAACACACCAAAGCGAAAAAAAAATGATTAAACGATGTCTCGCTCTGGGTAATCAGCGTGGGCTCATCAGTGGTTTCACTCGTCACCCTCCCCATACATCATTAAACACCATCATACACTTTGATTTCCTACTTTGAATCACTCACAAATAGGCATCGTTCTGCACTGGTACTTATCACTGGAGCCCACCCTGGTTACCCAGTGAGAAACGTCGTTTAATTATTTCTCTTTTCGCTTTGGTCCTTTATGTGTTCCTTGTGGGATGCTCATCCAAGTTTGAATTTTCGTTATTTCCACCCAAGATCTTTTGATCTTTTGTTTTTCACTTTCTTTTCGGTTGAAGTAACTGATTTGGAGGTTTTTTAACTTATTTTTTATTTTAATTGTTTTAGGAAATATTAACACGCCAAGACGAATCCTTATCAGGTAACTTGGATAAGTACCAGTGCGGAACGATGCCTATTTGTGAGTGATTCAAAGATGGAAATCAAAGTGTATGATGGTGTTTAATGAAGTATGGGGAGAGTGACCAGTGAAACCCCTGATGAGCCCACGCTGGTTACCCAGAGCAACTACAAAAAAACTTCTATTTATTATCTGTAAACCGATGTATCATTTGATAAATTCTATTAAGAAATAAAAAACTATGGGCACTTTATGTATATTAACTTCTTGCATAGCTAATAATTCAAGTTAACCCGGCTTTCGTTATCTTTTAGCAAATTTTGTTGACAAGGACACTCTACAGATATGAACGATAAGACTTCTTTATCTAAATGTCACAAAATGACCTTTTGTGATAATTACAATTTTATGCATTTTAAAAAACCCGTTGGCTTTTTTTAACACTTTGTATATTTTTTTGCTATAACAGAAAAGTACCAACTGTTATCTGTAAACCCATGTATTATTATTATCATGCATAAAATACAAAATTGACGTAAATTTTTTATTTTATGCATAAAAGGTATTACAATAGAATCCCAATATTTTTCTTATTTCTGAATAGATTTTAACAAATGATAGAGGGGTTAACTGGTTAACATATACAAAATGTTTTAAAAAACACCAACGGGTTTTTTAAAATATATAAAATTGTAATTGTCACAAAATGTAATTTTTTGACATTTAGACAAAGAAGTCTTATGATTAGCATCTGTCGAGTGTTCTTGTCAACAAAATTGGCGAAAAGATAGCAAAATCCGGTTAACTTAAATTATTAGCAGTTTATTTTATGCAAGAAGATGGTATACGAAAAAACATCAGTTTACAGACAATAGATAACTAAATAGATAAAAAAACAACGGTTTTTTAAGATGCATGCAAAACTTTTGGACATTCGCCATTTTGAATTTTTGATAAATGTCACTTTTTGACATATTTTCAAAAAGTCTATTTCATTACCTTTCCAAAACTCTTTTTTGCGTTAAAATCCGACCAATAAATAAAAAATTAGCAATTAAAACAAAACAGTCCGGTTTTTTGTGGTCCACTCTATATATTATATTAATTAATTCTAACTTTACAACTCGTCCTAACTAATTCCATATGGCAAAAAAAGCTATACATATAATAAACAAAAAGACAGACAAAGATAACCATATAGATCTCTGAAACCTGCAATACACAAATAAGCACTACAAGTTACATATCCAGTCGTCTCGATCTCCACTACGTTTACATTTTAACGCTTAAACCTTTTGGATCCGTTCCAAAAAAAGTACATCGATCATTGTGTTTTTAGATAAAAAATTTAATCTAGTTTCAACTTGCTGAAACTGCATATACAAACGTATTTTTAAACCTTTTTACCCTATTTGCAAGGTTTGGTGTGGCTGCATCTGCTATCTCGTCTCGTCAAAATTTTAGATATCCTCCTCAAAAATTAATATTGCTGGCGCCCTCTTTCATTCCCTTCCCAAACAAATTTTGTCTCGAATTACAAAGCCGAACGAAACAATAAAGCGCGCTGCTGTTAAACGGAGAACGGAAGAGAGCAATAATCCATATTTTAGAGCCGAAAGAAGCTGTTCATGCAACGCCGAAAGTCAGTAAACCTATATACTGCCGTGCTAACATTGACAAACTACTTGTCAGACCGAACCCAATTTTTTTTTCTATACGTGCTAAGGAAGACCCCCGTATTTGACATTAGAGACCTTTTGCACCTCTTATAAATAATCCCTACTAGGTGACTTTATCCTCAATAACGCGTTGTGACGTAGTTAACGTCACGTTATTTTTAAGACAGCATTTTTAGTTTTTGCACGCCACCTTTGATTTGTTTATGGCTGACTTTATATGGTATTTATTATTATTAGTCGTCCGGCTTAGGTGCCCAATTGTTCATTTTTTGCAGAAAGCATGAAATTTGGCATACTTATTCTTTAGACAATTCATTAAAATTTTGGTCGAGGAAATCAATGATCGGATGTATAGGAGCCAAGATGGTGGTGAATTTCTCAAAATAGACGTATATTTTAAAAAAAAATTCTAGGTTCGCCATCAAAACAAGATTACAATCGAATTCATATAACTCGATAGAGAGGAATTGAAAAAAAATGGTTACATTGATGTATGACCTTTATAGTCCTTGAAAAATGACATTTTATTTTAAAAAAATGCATTTTGAGAATTTTTTTTTGATTATTTTTCATAACTCAGTAAGCCGCGACAGGTCTTTTCTTTTAATTTTATAATTTAGCGAGAACATCAAAATAACTTTTCTAATAGACTTTTTGCTTACAGGGTGATTGGTTTAGTTATATCAGGCCAGTCAAAATAAGATTTTTAAAAATAGCTACATTATCATCCGTATCTTTTTTAGTTTTTTTTTATTACAATTGTCAAGGTCAACTGATACTTTAAAAAAATTTTGGTTAGGTGGCGATGTGGACGATTTATTAATAGATTATGTATAGCTGAAGTATGTAAATTTTTATAAAAATAAATTTAGTTTGATATGGTCTTTGGTTGCCTAAATTTTTTTTTGAGTATGTAAAAAAAACGGGTTTTTCAACGTTTTCTTTAATTCTTCCTAGCGACCAAAAATTTGGCTGAATATGCACGTTGATGAATTCTGATAAATTAGAAGGCCCCTCAGACTAATAACTAAAGAGAGACCAAACATTCCCTATTGAAATCCTCTAATGTTTACAATCCAACACCCTTCTGGACGATTATATGAACAGAAAAGAGATAAAGCAATAAAACGGCAACACTGTCAAAAATTTCTTTTCCCATTACCAGTGGCGGCGTTAATTTTAATTTAAATATATAAATGTGAAAACGCGATATAAGGTAGGGTTGGTCGGATTTTCTTATTCAAAAGAATTAACTGCCAGAACTTGCATAACCACAAAAAATAGATTTATTCAAGGATAAAGTTTAGTTTGAGGAATGTAGGTATTTACGAACAGATCAAAAGTTTACCAAAGAGCACTTGAAATTATTTTTAGGTAAATTATTCAAGATGGCTGTTATATATTTTTTTAATTGTGCAGTATCCCACAAAACAAAAGTAAAAAA